>CM038147.1:502373875-502838875 GCA_021437245.1 Aegilops speltoides
TGTCGCTTTCCCACCGACATCTTTGGCGTGCCAGGTAGGGGAGCGCAATTGTGTGAATCTGGTCTAGCAGTTGACCTAGATGTTCTTCATCGCCATGGCTCCCAAGAAGAAGACGACCACGGCGATCGGTTCGTCCGGGACCGGATTGCCAGTACCAGTGCGGACCAGTAGAGGGCCAGTCGCGGAGAGAACCCGTGGCGCAGCCCACGAACATCCACATCACCCTGGCGGTCCAGGCCTGGGGAGCGGCGTCGTTCGCACGCCAGGCGATGAGCCACCCATCGTGGGCTCCAGAGACGGAGGCGGGCCCCTCGCAGGCGGCGCGGAGCCCTCCAGGTGCGCTGTCATCCCGCCAGATGGCGGCGCGGCGGCCTCCAAGACGCGAACAACGGCGCCCACGGCGCGCTCTTCTCAGGTTGTGCTTGACGAGGAGCGCCGCCCTGCTGGTGACCCTGGGCGCCGTCCTGGGAAGAATCACATGCACCCTTCACATGGTGAGGAAGGCCAGCATGTGCGCCGAGGTGCTGATGGGGTTGGCGAACGGTCGCGGGGCCGTGACGCGGCTCCTTCTAACGCGGTTAGAAGTCGAGGCGCATCACGGTCCACACAGCTTTCACCACCACCCACGCCAGCAGAAGCCTTAGCACGCGTGCGGCTGCTCCTTGATTTTCCTCCCGCAGCGGAGAAGCTCTATGAATGGAGGGCCACCGTCCGGAGCCTCGTTGGCATCGTGAATGATGATGAGTTGCGGCCGGCAGGACCCATAGGCCGTCGTTCCGTCGGGCCACCGCGCACCAACGGAGGTCGGGCCGGAGGTGATGCGGCCACGGTGCACTCCCCTCCTCCATCCCGACCACCGCGGGTGTCGGTCCGTCGCGACGACGCTCGTGATGATATGTCCATAGCATCGTCCGACCCGCGAACCCACCGCGACCAACGCCAAGTTCTTCGGGAGCAAGTTCATGAACACGCTCGAACCACCATCGAGCGTCGGCGTGACGCGTGCCACCAGCCGGACACGCGGGCAGGGCCTGCTACGGACCACCCGGCACCGGGAGGCTACGGTGGCCTACCTTACGAGGTAGGTTGTCCGGACTTCACCATTGAGCTGCAGCAGTTCCAGTGGCCCTCCCACCGCACGTTCAAGCCCGACGTTAGCGAAAAGTACAACGGCAACACTCACCCGTCGGAGTTCCTCAGCATCTACACCATCGCGATGCAAGTTGCTGGGGGCCGCGACGACAAGGTGCTTGCCAATTACTTTCTGTTGGCACTCAAGCCCAATGTTATCTCATGGTTGATGCACTTGCCGGTAGACTCCATTTCTTCTTGGGCGGATCTGTGTCATGAGTTTGTTGGCGCCTTTACCGGAGGCCACCAAGCTCATGGCCAAGCGAGCGATCTGCACATCATCCCCCAGAAGGAAGTAGAAAACTTGCGCAAGTACATCTAGAGGTTTAGCCGGGTGCAGTACAACATCCCCTACGTTCATCCTGCCACCGTGATCAGTGTATTCCATCAGAATGTGCGCAATCGTAAGATGCGTGAAGAGCTGGCAATGAACAAGGTCAGAGATGTGGCCGAACTTTATCTTCTGGTCGATCAGTGCGCTCGCGCTGAAGAGGGAAGGAAGTACCCCGGTGAAGACGCCGGCGCGGAAACCGACTCCACAGATGATACCGCCACCCCGGTGAAGAAGGGCCGGCGCCGTAATAGGAAGTGCGAGAGCAAGACCGTGCTTGCCGTTGAGGGATCCGACGATATCGGTGCCACCAAGAAACCCAAGGCAAGTGACCCCGACAAGGAAGTTGCCGGGTGTGCCGCTTGTCGGGCCTTGGCGGCTGCCGATAAGCCAGGGGGCTCCGACAAGCAGTATTGCAAGATCCATCACACCAAAGGCCACGATCTCCAGAATTGCCGGCAAGTAGAGCTGCTCGCTGAGAAGCAGAAAGCCGAATACGAACGACAGGACAAGGAGAAAGGCCAAGAAGGTGCCGAAGGATCCGCCAAGAAATGTGGCGGCCAAGGGGGCCGCCGCGGCAAAGATAATCAGCAGGAGAGGCCCGCCCGGGGCCGCGACAACAAGCAGGAGGACGATTATCACGACGAGGACGATGAGTCTGGCGATCACGAGATTCAGAAAGCCACATAAGCCATATGCGTTGACGGTGGTGCCTCGCTGCATATGTCCCACCGCCAGCTCAAGCAGTGGGCGCGTGAGATCATAGCGCTGGAGCCGTCGGTCGACGCATGGAAGCCGCTGAGGTGGTCCAGTACGCCTATCATCTTCGACACCGAGGACCACCCTGACCGCACCACTGCGGTCGGTGCTTGCCGTTGTTGGTCTCACCAACAATCCGCAACCTCAAGGTGACGAAGATGCTGGTGGACAGCGGGGCCGGTCTGAACTTGATCTCGCCTGTTGTGATCAAAAGGATGCAAATCCCTGATGGAGACCTCGAGGAGACGGGCACGTTCCAAGGGAGCAACCCGGGAAGGAGCCAGCCGATGGGAAAGGTCATGCTGCCCGTGACGTTCGGAGGCGAGTTGAACCACAGGACGGAGAGGATTACGTCCGATGTAGCCGAGATCCCCTTGCCCTACAACGGGATCCTCGGCCGCCCGACACTAGCCAAGTTCATGGCAGCTTCGCACTACACCTACAACATGCTGAAGACGCCCGGGCCGATGAACATCAGCACCGTCCCCTCCGACAAGAAGGATGCATTGATTTGCACCACCCAACTCTACCGGGAAGCAGTTGCAGCAGCTGCCGCCAAGGCACCTGCTCCTGCCGACGGAGCCCCGGGGGGAAAGAAGACCGTCGAGACACCTCGCGCCTACTCCAGCAAGCGCACCTCTTCGGGGTGGTGCGCTCCCGTTGAGGATGTGCCAGAGAGCTCCGCCGGCAAGGGCAAGAAGTCCAGAGCTACACCAGTAGAGACCAAGAAGGTGCTCGTCAAGGAGGACGACACGGGGGGAGCTTTTACCATAAGCTCCAGCCTTGACAGCAAATAGGAAAGCGAGCTCGTCACTTTCCTGTGGGCGAATGTTGATGTGTTTGCATGGCAAGTCTCCGACATCCCCGGCGTTCCTAGGGAAGTGATTGAGCACCATCTTGCTGTCTGTCCTCATGCACGGCCCGTCAAGCAGAAGGTCAGGAAGAAAGCTCTGGAAAGGCAAGAGTTCATCACGGAGGAGATCAGGAAACTAGAGGCGGCAGGTTTGGTAAGAGGAGTACTCCATCCGACGTGGTTGGCCAATCCGGTAGTGGTGCGCAAGGCAAACGGAAGTGGAGACTGTGTATTGATTACACAGACATCAATAAGGCTTGTACAAAGGATCCCTTCCCGTTATCATGCATTGACGAGATTGTTGACTCCACGGCTGGGTGTGACCTGTTATCATTCCTCGACGCCTACTCGGGATACCACCAGATCTTCATGACAAAAGAGGACAAGGAGAAGACAGCATTCATCACCCAATGTGGTATGTATTGCTTTTTACGGATGCCTTTCGGGTTGAAGAATGCTTGCTCAACCTTTGCAAGAGCAGTCCAAATTGGTTTTGAGCCCCAGCTACGTAGAAATATGGAAGCTTATATGGATGACATAGTGGTCAAAACCAAGGACAAAGCAACACTTGTGCAAGATCTGGAAGAAACATTTGCAAACCTGCGCAAGATCAACCTCAAATTGAACCCTGAGAAGTGTGTCTTCAGTGTTCCGTCTGGCAAGCTTCTCGGATTCTTTGTGTCCCAGCGCGGGATCGAGGCAAACCCAGATAAGATCAAGGCCATCGAGCAGATTGAGGCACCCAAACGGATCAAGGACGTGCGTTGGCTCACTGGTTGCGTTGCCGCCATGAGACGATTCATCTCCAAGTCCGCACAGCATGCCCTTCCTTTTTTCAAGATCTTGAAGAAAACGGGGCCAGTGGAGTGGACCCCAGAGGCCAAGGCAGCACTGCAGGATTTGAAGAAGTACCTCTCCTCTACCCCGGTGCTAGTTGCGCCCAAACCACAAGAACCGTTGCTGCTATATATAGCGGCAACAAATTAGGTGGTTAGCGCCGCACTAGTGGCACAGAGAGAGGTCGACAAAGAGGCGGCGGCAGCGGTAGAGTCAACGGACGGTGGGATGGAACCCTCCCCGACAGGGCTCGGTCCCGGCAAGACTGAGTCCCCGGAGGGGGCTGACGCAAGTGCAACAGGGTCCACGCAACCGGGTGAAGTGGCGCGAAAGAAGAAAATGATGCAGCACCCTGTTTACTTCATCAGCTCCCTCTTGCAGGGAGCTAGGTCGAGGTACTCAGGTGTGCAAAAGGTACTCTTCGGCCTCGAGGAAGCTGCGCCATTACTTCCAAGCGCACGAGATCACGGTGGTCACCCGCCTCCCATTGCAGCGGATACTGCATAACCCAAATGCAATGGGGAGGATCGTGGAATGGGCCCTGGAGTTGTCAAGTTTCGATTTGAAGTTTGAAAGTACCTCGACGATTCAGAGCAGAGTCTTGGCGGAGTTTGTTGCAGAATGGACCTCGATGACCGACGAAGAGTTGCAGGTGACCACTCTCCCCGGCAAGTGAACGAGCCGCAACTGGATCATGTACTTTGATGGTGCCTTCTCGCTGCAAGGCGCCGATGCTTGTGTGCTTCTTGTCGCACCCACCGGAGAGCACCTCAAGTATGTCATCCAGATGCACTTCCCCCGGGAGATGTCAACCAACAACACCGTCGAGTACGAGGGTTTGCTTGCCGGTATCAGGATCGCAGCATACTTCAGAGTCAAAAAGCTCATCATCAGGGGCGACTCACAGCTTGTCGTCAGGCAGATCAAAAAAGACTATCAAAGCCTGTTGATGGAAGCTTACGTTGATGAGGTGAGGAAACTGGAGGAGCGCTTTGACGATATACAAGCAGAGCATGTCCCTCGGACGGAGAACGACATCGCCGACTACCTGTCAAAGTGCACTGCCCTCAAGCTACCTGTGGAACCAGGTACTTTTGTGCTTCAATTAACCCAACCATCTGTTGAACCGTCAACCGGGCAAAACAAGCGGAGGAAGCTAGGCTCCGGCAAGTACTTCGCCACCGAGCTCCCCGGAGCCGCCGGCGAAGATGTTGCCATGAACGCCGATCCTGCCGCGGTGCAGCCGACTCCGGCAGGGCCTCAGGTCATGGCCATAGAGATAGCTGCTCCCGTGGCAGAAGAGATGCCTTTGGTCCTTGTCATCGAGCCACAGGCTCCGGTATGGGCGCAGCACACCGTCTGATTCCTCCAAAAAGGAGAGCTTCCTGAGGAGCAGGAAGAGGTAGAAAGAGTAGCGCGCTGGTCTGCTCTGTACCAATTCATTGATAACGTATTGTACAGAAAGAGACCGAATGGGGCGAAATTGAAGTGCATCTTCTGGGAGGAAGGACTAAAGCTGTTGGCAGAGATACATGGAGGCATATGTGGTTCCCACATAGGGTCGAGGGCCCTTGTCGGCAAGGCTTTCCGGCAAGGTTTCTTCTGGCCCACCGCCCTCCAGGATGCGACGGCACTAGTAACCAAGTGTGAAGCATGCCAGTTCCATTCAAAGAAGCTTCATCAACCAGCTCAAGCCCTTCAAACTATCCCTCTGTCCTGGCCCTTCTCGGTCTGGGGGCTCGACATATTGGGCCCCTTACCCCGTGCTGTCGAGGGCTTTGAGTACTTGTACATCGCAATCGACAAGTTCACAAAGTGGCCAGAGGGGGAAGCAGTGAGGAAGGTGATGGCGCAGTCAGCCATCAAGTTCTTCAAGGGACTAGTGTGCCGTTTTTGGGGTGCCCACCAGGATCATCACCGACAACGACATGCAGTTCACAAGCCATGCCTTCATGCAATACATTGAGGATCTCAACAGCAAGGTCAGTTTTGCCTCCGTGGCACATCCACGGAGCAACGGCCATGCGGAGAGAGCAAACACTAAAGTCCTGCGAGGCTTAAGAATGAAGAATTTTGACAGGCTGCTCAAGAGTGGAAGACGCTGGATTGATGAGTTACCGGTGGTTCTTTGGTCGATTAGAACGACGCCAAATCGAGCCACCGGCCAGACACCCTTTGTCCTAGTCTACGGGGCAGAAGCAGTTCTCCCCATGGAACTCATATACGAGTCACCTCGAGTGCTCGCTTATGATGAGCTTGAGCAAGAGCAATTGCGGCAAGATGACGCGACGCTCCTTGAGGAAGATCATCTCCGGGCGGCTGTGAGAGCAGCACACTACCAGCAAGCCTCGCACCGCTACCATAGCCACAAGGTTCATGCCTGGAGCTTTGAGGAAGGCGACCTTGTTCTTCGGCACGTTCAGTCGGCCAAGAATTCCAACAAGTTGACGCCAAAGTGGGAAGGTCCTTATCGGGTAACAGGAGTCACCAGGCCCCACGCAGTCCGGCTGGAGACCGAAGATGCCGTTCTGGTGAGAAACTCCTGGAACATCGAGCATCTCCGCAAATTTTACCCATAAGGCGCGGCTGCCGAGCCTCCCGGCAAGCCACCCTTTTGTACATGCCTTGCCGACAAGGCATGTAACCCTTGGTACAAAGCCAGGCGCAGACCATGAGCATAAATAAACGAAGCGCTGGCACCCTAAGTCATAGCATGCATGCTAGGTTGAGTCTCTTCCTTGGTTAGGGTTGATAGTGCTTAGCGGCGGCTAACCCCTACGTTAGAGGTTGAGTGCACGTCTCTTTGTTCTTCTCTGTCTTTTTTGGTTCACGGGTTGCATAAGTATTCTTCCCAAGCTGTTTTGGAAGAAAGGGGGACAGACCGGCGTCCGGGCCTCGGCAAGCCAAACTTGCCGGGGGTTGCAAGAGGAAGGATCCATCCACGGCAAGCCAAGGTTGTCGGGGGCTGCAAATCCAGATAAGTTCTCTATCCTCTATCATGCATTTCGTTAAGGACTGGGGTATGTGAAACCTTGATTCATCCCTAGGCTACCATGCTCCCCTCTTTCCGCACCCTATGACCATCTCCTGGGGCCGAATTTGGTCGCAGTCACGGCGGCGAGAAAATGAAATGAGGGGCCTAAGCCCACCTCATCCCTGCCTCTGCCAAGGGCATGAGAAAGGTCGAGCGAAGTGGGGGGATGGTAAGGCCTGCTGCCGGGCGGAAAAACGTTTATCTTGAAAAAATAACAAGGATTCGCTCCTTGTCGTGGGTTCCACCCACGAACCAAAAACCCGGCAAACATCTCCTTTTCATTATAAAAACATCCCGTACAGGTACAGTTCATACGAAATGAAAAACATGAGCAAGGGGATTACAAGTTCTAAAGTTAACAAAGGCCCGAAGGCTTACAGGACTAAAAAGAGATAAGATGCCCGTAATCCCTTTCTTGTCCCTCTCCTCAGCAAATGAAACAAGAAAGCGGAAGGGCAAAAGGGGCACCTATGCGAGCTACGGGTGGCATAAGACACCTAGAGAACATCCCAGTGGCTGTCCAAAGGCTGGATGGTGATGGTGGCGCCGGAGAAAGATCTCGAAGACGAGGTGGCAGGACGTCAATACGAGACGAAGGCGTCGGTGCCCACGTACTCCGACTTGCCGGCCTTGCCATCCGCCCTCTTCCTCTTCCGCAGCCTCCCAACACCAGCCGCCCACGGAGACGACCCCGAGAAGTTCAAGGAGTCGGCAACACGGATGATGGGGTCACCGGTGCCGCCCGCTACCCTCGTCGTCGCTGCCGTTGTCTTCCTCGCCACTCTCGCTTGAGGAGGAATCTTGGTCATCGGAAGAGCTCTCCATGCAGCACCTTGCACGAGTCCCGAAGAGCCTGAAGATCTTGTCGGAGAGGAGGCCACTCTCCATTTATTTGAAATGGAGAGTGAGCCCCTCCGTCAAGCTGTGGATGCGAGCGAAAGTTTTCCACCCTCAGCGGAGATACATGACGTGAGGGGCGGGGAACTCGACGTCAGCCCATGTGCTTCTGTTCCCACAACCCCTCATATGCAGCCACAGCGCCTGCGGCGGATCCAGCTCCATCTCTCGTGCAAATGGAGTCGGAAGACAAAGACGATGGCGTGGCGGATGGCGCAGCCTGACGAAGAACTCACAAGGATTCTCCCCGACATGGCCCTCCATCGAAGGAGGGGCCGTTGGCGGAGGCGAGGCCGATCTGCCGCCCCGTCCTCCTCTCCCTCGACCGCCATGATGGCCTTGGCCTCGCCCCCTCCCCCTTCCTCTAGCGGCCGGCTCCGCCGCTATGAGCTCTTGGGGAGGAGCGATGCGCTGTCTAGCCGAGACCCTTTCCCCCACCGATGAAGCATCGCCACGCCCCCTCGCCATGGTAGAAGAAAGGAGGAAGCGGGAATGGGGAGAGGCAGATGACAAAGGATTGAGAGGTGTCATTCCTATCGCTTCCCTCTTTATAAAGGGGCGGGGGCAAGGCTCGTCCGCCCCCTCTCGGCCAATCCAGCCCGTTGAAGTGATAGCAAGCAGGTCCGGCGACCGCCCTCCTCGCTCAATTGATGGCGTGTGGGAATCGACCCACGCGTGCGCGCGCCACTTCCACATCCCATGCGCCTGTCATTCGCTCTACATCATGCATGCAACGAACGTGGCACAAGGGATCGGCGCAGTGGAACGCGTGGAGCGACAGTTCCCATGCGAGGGCAGTAAATGAGCAGCGGCCCTGCGGTCTCAAAGACACACGCAAGCCGCCTCTTTACTGTCCGCCATAAGATGACGCCAGCATGCTTCCGCCACGCACGCGGGTGAGACCCCCACGTCGCGCGTTCAACGCGAGTCATGGGGAAGCGCAGCAGATGGAGCAGTTACCGCAGTAAAATCCGCCCCGCCTCCCAGCGCACCGTTCTGGGCCTGGCCGAACAACGTGTCGCGCTTATGTGTGGCCCAGGCCCGGGGACTCCTGTCGGTGTACAAAAGTAGGGGCTCTCCTTTTGACCCCTTTACTTGTGCACGGGAAGTCAGAGCCACGCACCATGGCCACGCATAGCAGGGCAAAGGAGGGAAGCCGGAGAGAAGCCGATGGCTTGGGACAAACAAGGCAACATCAAGGACGAAGGCCACAAAGTGCAGATGGACGAAGCAGATTTCCCCGGCAACACCCTTGCCGGGGGCAACACCAGCAGCCCCGGCAAGGCCCTTGCCATGGCAACTCGCCCACACCAGCGGAGCGGGCTACCCTCGAGCCACGGTCTCCAACACCAACAACCACGTTGGGCCACGGCTC
The DNA here is from genome assembly GCA_021437245.1 of Aegilops speltoides. Taxonomy (NCBI): domain Eukaryota; kingdom Viridiplantae; phylum Streptophyta; class Magnoliopsida; order Poales; family Poaceae; genus Aegilops; species Aegilops speltoides. The sequence goes on from CM038147.1 coordinate 502,383,093, forward strand.
GGGAGGCACCTCCATGGTAGCATGCAGATCTTTGTGAAGACATGGAATGCTCAAGAACAGATGAGGATTGGAGGGCGTCATTCCTTGCCAAGATCCTTACCGAAGAAACCCACAAGACCCATGGCAAGATCCTTGCCGGGGACGCCAGCGCGTCACGGCAAGACCCTTGCCGGGCCACCCGGCAAGACAATTGCCGGGCCGCCCGACAAGACCCTCGCCAGAGGACGACAGCAGGGCCACTGCAAGGCCCGCACCAACCAACTCCCCGCCGCCGTTCACATACAGATACTAGCCCAACCAGCTGGGCAGGCACCTGGGTGGCAACATGCAGCTTCCAGGCCAACTCAGCATGCACCTGCGTGGTGGCATGCAGATCTTCGTGGAGGCTCTACCACCGCGCCACCTCAGCTGCTTGCCTGCCTACATGGCACTGCATGCATCACTGGCCAGGGCGCGTGTCGAAGCGACGAGGAGCGGCGACGGACGGGACGGGCCGCCCCCGTCCCCGATAAAGTGAGGGACACCTAAGCCTTGCATTAAATGCATCTTGTCCTATAATACGGGCGATAGGCTCGCAACACTGTAGGCCTTTCCCCCTCCTGTGTGCCACTGTGGCAGCCCCTTTTTGCCTATAAAAGGAGGCCCATGGCATAGAGGAAAAGGATTTGGCTCTTTGAAACCACACAGAATCTGTAGCTAGTTCGAGAGCTCAAGAACACTCAATACATCCACCAAGCAAGACTAGGGTATTACACATCCTCACGGCCCGAACCCGGGTAAATGATCCCCATGTCAACTACTAATCCTGCTCTTCTCACAACCCCGCGCCCCGCAACTGTAGTAGGGATTCTTGCGATCCCATAGGTGTCGTTTCCCACCGACAAGATTAGACGAGCACTGGCCGCGGCCCTACCAAAATTGTTGGCCATCACGTTTGTATGATCGGAAAGATGCATGCCGCTTCATAAGAGCGGTGCTGTGGAGGAATTGAAATCAAATCCTTTTATGTCTAAAAAATAAAAAAAGGGTTAGAAAGGACAAGGCGGGAGGCCTCAAATGGCGAAGAAATATATAGCAAGCCACCGTAAATTACCCCAGGGCGGGGGTTAGCCTGATAGTACGGCTCCACGGTAACTTCCATAAGAATATCTTCGAGAGGTAGGCCGATTACATGGTGCATACAGAGCTCTATTTCATTCTATGAGTCCCCCTCGATTGAGGAGGCGACTTGGATCGCTTTGACTTCTATACTCGAACATGGGGAATCTCCTTCATCCCACAGGCAGGACGTTTCTCTCCCTCGAGTTCTTCATAATCTGGAGGCCCAAAGGCCCTTGTCTTGAAACTGAAGAACTGCCTCAATCAAGATAGCAGTCTCCTGGGGCATAGAACCAGCCCCATTCCCACGCCATTGTCTCTGGGCGGGTCTCCAGCTCGAAGTATCTGGAGCCCGGGTATCAGAGCGCATGTGCAGAACACACGCGTGACACCATACACTAATGATGTCCTTTTGCTAGTTCGGGGTTGGTGCACTAAGGCACGGACCAACACTGCTGAAACATGCATAATGGACACGACGATTTACCCAAGTTCAAGCCGCTTGGTGCATAATACCCTACTCCTGCTTTTTTGTGTGTTATAATGGGTGGATCAGAGCTACAATTCCTTTCTTGGAACCGAAAGTGCTATGTGCTCCTACTGGTGTTCCAACAGGAGTCCAACATTTTTCTACTTTCACCCGATCCTCCTTTAGCTATTCTTAGCATGATTGTAGGGAATCTCCTTGAAAATGTGTTTTCATTCGTAGTTCGGGGTTTCCTAGTCCCGGGTTTATTCGTAACCGGGTCAAGGGGTACCTCAACGATGTAGTTGCTAAGTAAATGCCATGATCCGACATGGAAGGTGGGTGCATTACATGCGGGGTGATGTGTCATCACCTTCTTCTCTCCAGGAACGAAAGCCAGTCCCATCACCACCGGCTATGGCGATGCTCCAGCTTGGAAGTGCCATGTACTATCGCAGGTGTTGCCCATGGGGTGAGTAGGGTGGTGACTGACCTCCCAACCTGCAAGGCCGTAATATGGTGGACTCGTCCTGACGAGGTAGATCCAGCCCGACACGCATGAGGCGGGGGAGTTGCTATGCCTTGACGAGTAAGGAAATGAGGCTGTTGTCGGAGGTTTTGTTCCCGGGTCTTGGGTCTTTGATGGCTTTGGCCAAAGAGGGATCTACCAGTGGCCCATGTGTAGTTCACTTTTTGGACCAAGCGTTCATAGTACCGACAGTAGCCCATGGGCATGGCCAGATGAGTGTCTCCCATATCTTTATCAGGGTGAGTCCCTATGCAAACGCGTGGGCCACAAATGCCAATCATTTTTCCCATCAGGTCCGACCAATCAGCAGTAGGTGCTTTCTCAGCACAAATGAGGAGCCCACCCCTATGTCCTATGTTGCGCGTGTTGATTGATTGGCATCGATTGGAGAGGGCCGACGCCTTGCCTCCGTTCCCATAATATATAAGGATGGGGGTCAAGGACGGCCCCTCCACACTCTTCTTCCTCCTCCATCTTCACCTTCTGGCAGCCGCACAAGCCCCCGATTCCTCTAAGCCCGTGAGCCCTTCCCTGCATTGTCTTCACCGTAGCCCTTCCTCCTTTGTCACCATGTCGCACAAGGTCAACCGCAACGAATGGGAGTAGATGCGCACCAACCTTACCGCTAAGGATGCTAAGATCAGCGAACTCCGCGGCGTCCTCAGTAGCACTGCTCTCCGCCTAGAGAGAGAATCCACGAAGCTCCATGGCGGGGTGGAAATGGACCGGATCCCCGTCATGAGGCGGGGTGGATCTTCACCAACCTCCACGCTGAGCACTATAGGAGAATGGCGTCCCTGCAAGACATGTACCTCCGCCGATTGTCTGCGCAGCAACACCCAGCTAAGAAGTTTTTATTTAGTTATAAAATGATTTACGTACTTTTCCAATGGTCACATTACAAATACTCGGCAGACTACTTCCCACCTCTCTTTACCACCCTCTGCCCTCTGTTACCCGTCCTTTTCTCAAATATCTGGGAACTTATTCTGCTCGGTTTCTACTGTATTCCCTTTACCTCCCGTTATCCCTCTCTCTCCCTCCCTCACCCTCTACTCTCTCTCTCGCTCTCTCTCTCTCACTCTCTCTCTCTCTCCAACCATTTCTAGTCCTTGTTCCACCTCCACATTCTAAGCTCGAAAATAGTTTGTAGTCAAAGTTGTGATCACTTGAGCCACTGTGGTTGGTCTCAGAAAAATTTCAGCCAACACATGTCTACCTTCCCACCAGACATACCAGCATCTAGTAATTATTAGCTCGGACAAACCACGACAACAAGTAAAGGCACATTGCCCCCGCGAAGTGTGCATCACTATTGAGATGGTTACCAGTGGTGATCCATTTTGCATGCTTGTCACCGCTGTGAAGTTCCATCTCTTGAGCGAGCCAGTCGCCACAAGCAGCTACTTACTTGTGGCAAGTCACCATTTACAAGCGCCTAGCTTGCCAGTGCAAACTGCGTTCATCACTATTGAGCCTTCCAATGTCCATGTAGTAGCCTATTCCGTAGGCAGACTAATTGTAGCAGCCCATGTCCATCATTGATTAACCAAGACAATTTCGATGCTCATTCCCACGCGTGCCCTTGCATGTGATCGCCCCTCGGGTTGATTTCTTATATGTTGGCTGACATGCTCCTTCTTCTTAGTTAGTCTTTAATATTGGAGCATCTTACCTCCTCTATTGTTGTCATGTTGACTACCCATATCCATTTTCAATCTAATGACTATTGTAAATATTAGTAATGGCATCATGCTAATATTTTAGGTGAGTCATTAAACCTAAGATGGGTTTCTAGGTTAAATTGAAATATAATTGTTCTCTAGATTTCTGAATTTTGAGCATAGCTCTCTAAGACAGGCAGATTTTTCCATTGGATATCCCACTAGCATAATGGATGAAGGAGTATGCACATGAAAAAAAGTTGGAGGTGCCCCTAGCATTATCCGGACGGACTGCAAGTCGAATGGTGACCCGGTCGCAGGAAGACATCCACCTCACCCCGTGATACCGCTGGTTGATTTGTGTAGACGACATCTAGAAGGAAATACACCCTCAACTCGTACTTAGTGCTTTCCCTGGAAGGACTACCACTTGGATGCCTAACTGCAATTTTGATGATGGTATAAGGGCATCTCCAGCCGCGCCCCCAAGAAGGCCTCCCCAAGCGATTTTTTCGCGCCGGCGCCGACAAAACGGCCCAGTCGCGCCCCCAGGACGCCGAAAATCGCCGGTTCAGACCTTTTTTCCGCCCGGCGGTCACAGGCCAAACCCGGCGCGCTGGGGAGCCGTTGGGGGCTCAGCGCTAGTGAAAAGCACGCCTGGCCCACACCGACAGGGGAAAAGTCAAGTTTTTCTTCCCCGACTCGCCTCGCACCCCCCGTGCCCCTCGGCCACCACTAGATGTATCCCGGCGACGGGCGCCGGCCTACTCCGCTTGATAGCCATTCCCCGCCAGAAAATAGCAGTGCTTCGCCGCGGCAGCCCCTCCCGCAGCACTAGGCGCTACCGGCCGCGGAGGCGCGGTTTAACGGCGGGTACACGCCCACCGAGCGCAAGGTGTTCGGCATTTTGACTGACTCGGCGATGGACTCCGATGAGGAGGAAGAGCTCGCCGCGCTGCTGGAGGAGGAAGCCACGGCCGACGTCCAGGAAGAAGAGCATCTGATGGTGCTCGCCGCCCTCGCCCAGCTGCTGGTGAGCAGTGAAAAGTCGCGTCGAGGTGGCTCGGCGCCGGGGTGGGTGAAAGCAAAGAACCGGCATCGTCTACAAGGCTACTGCATGCTCTACTCCGACTACTTCGCCAATGCTCCACTTCATGGCGAGAGAACATTTCGGCGCCATTATCGGATGAGCCGAAAGCTCTTCCTCAGGATTGTGAATTCCATCCGGGAGTTCGACAACTACTTCAAGTGCAAGATGGATTGCACTGGCGCTCTTGGATTCACCTCCATCTAGAAGTGCACGACAGCGATGAGGATGCTTGCATATGGAGCTCCCAGTGATTAACTCAACGACTATGGGCACATGGCCGAGTCCACCAGCATAGAATGTTTCTACAAGTTCTGTCGGGCGGTGGTGGCGGTGTTTGGGCATAATACTTGAGAGCACCCAATGCGGAAGACACCGCCGGATCCTAGCCTGTAATGCAGCAAGAGGATTTCTGGGATGCTTGGAAGCATCGATCGCATGCATTGAAATGGAAGAACTGCCCATTTGGTGTTGGCGGGGATGTACAAAGGCGCCAAAGGCGGTTGCGATGTGGTGCTTGAGGCGGTAGCCACACAGACCTCTGGATTTGGCACTCCTTCTTTGGTATGCCAGAATTCACAATGACATCAACGTGTTGCGGTGCTCTCTGTTTTGCCAAGCTCGTTGAGGGCCATTCTCCTCCGTGAACTTCGAGATCAATGGGCACCAATACAACAAGGGGTACTATCTAGCTGACGGCATCTATCCGAGATGGTCGACATTTGTGAAGACGATCTCAAACCCTGTGCCAGGAGGCTAGAACGCCTGGTTTGTGAAGGTTCAAGAGGCTTGCAGGAAGGATGTCGAGCGGGCATTTGGTGTGCTCCAATCTCGATTCGCTGTTGTTCGGTACCCCGCTCAGACCTGGTCGAAAGATCAAATGTGGGATATCATGACTTGCTGTGTCATCTTGCACAACATGATCATTGAGAGCGAGCAAGAAGACCCAGTGTTTGACACTGAACCATACTACAGGCAGGGTCCTCTAGCCGAAGTTGATCACCAGCTACCGCAACTTGGACTGCCTATCTCAAGATATCGTCCAAGAGATCCGAGACCCACAGTGCATCATCAATCGCAGAAAGATCTGATTGAGCACCTATGGAGGCTCAAGGGGACGCCACGTGATGAAATACGAGTTTTTATTTGTTGAACTATATAATTTGTATTGAACTATTTGTTGTTGTACTATTTTGTTGAAGTATTTGATTTTTCTGCGATGAAATATGTGATAAGGCATAATTATGTTGATAATTGAACGCCGAGACAGGGCGAAACCACGCCGAATATGGGCCTATTCTCGCCCATATGGGCCATTTATTCGCCGAAATTGGGCTGCAAAGTGGGCCAATTTCGGCGCCTTGGGGCGAGCTGGGGGCGGCGACTGGGCGAAAAACCGCCCCCAGCGCCGATTGTCTCGCCGGCTCGCCCCCAGGGGGCGATTTTTGTGCGTCCTGGGGGGGCCAACGGCTGGAGATGCCCTAATGGCCCTACACATGGCTACGCCAAACGGGCCAAGTCACTGAGAGATCACACAACACCCGCAGGGCCAACACGAGTATAGTATGCCTCTAATTCGCTATCTATACATAGCCTATGCCCTATCCCCTATAGATTTTTTCATGTTCATTGATAGGAGGAAAAAGGGTTTCCCCCGCTTTATATTATAAAGCAATGACTACATCACAAGTCATACAAGCCAAAAGAAAACAGAAAAACAGAGAAACGACAAATATACATGACACCAAAGGAGCAACTAACAAGCCCGGAACACACCAAGCGCAAGCTTGAGCATCGAGGCCCTTGATGAACAAGAACCTGTACACGAGGCAACTAAGATGACGTAATGGCCTGCTGTCGGAGGATTTCCACGCCGCGTCAACTCCGCAGAAGCCAGCCCTTGTCAATCTGCCATCCACCCCTGCCTCCGAAGAAGGACCCCTGCCCTATAGTCCTGCATCGGAGGACACTACGCTATCGGCCAATAGGGTCACTCATCCCCGACCTCTCACGGCCATGACTACCTGGTGGCCGGGAGAGGACGACAAGCATGACCACCGCACCATGCAGCGGCACAACCTAACATCGCAACCACCGCATGCAGGCATCAACGTCAACCGGAAGTAGCCAAGCCACAACACCACTGAAGATAACCGGCAGACCACACCCCGCGCCGGATCTTCGACCACCACTCCGCCGCCCCAAAGATGGGGTCTTCAAGAAGAAAATGACGCCGACGTGCCGTCACCACCCAATCCGAAGATTTGGGATTTCACCGGGATGGGAAGAGAGGGCGAGGGCAAGATCACAATGCCGCATCCAAGAAGGTGAAGAAAGCCGGAGCGCCGCCGACATCGTGGCCACAATAATCGGCCAAGGGTTTCTCCCAATCCATCCTTACCAGACGCTTAGCCACACCAATCGCCACAACCGGCCACCAAAGGACGTCGACGGCGCCCACCAACGAGGCATGAAGAAGATCTAGGGAAAGCTGTCATCCTCAGATCCGCTCAATGGACGGACGGGGATGCTCCGGGAGCCAGCCCAGACCCGCTGCCGGCCCGCCACCCATGCAGCCAGGCGCGACGCCCCTCAGCATCCGCCGCAGTCACCTGCCAAAGGGGGGCCGACGAGCTTCACGACTGTGGCCGCCGCCACAGCTCCAAATGCAACAGGCCCAGGGCATCACATAGCCGATCCCGCCGCCACCAGGCACTAGCCATGACAGCGCGGCCCGCTGCACGCCGCCCCGCCCTCTACTAGCACCGCATAGCCGCCCGACAAAACTGAGCCGCATCGGCCACCATCGAGAGGGAGAAGAGACGCCCCGCCTCCGCCGCCATTGACCGGGCTTTGCCCGTCAGCGCTAGCCGGTGACAGCAAGGTGAGAAGGAGGGAGGAGGAGGCGCCGTAAGGCTGGCTGCAAGGGTTTCCCCACCGCGACGCTAGCGGGAGGGACCAGGAGGGGAGGAGGGGCATATTCATTGATAAAGATTATGATATGATTTTAATTTTTGTGTTGAATGAGGGACCGGGCTTCAAGTTTTTCCTTGGCCCCCTAAAGTCACAACTAGCCCTAAGAAGGTCATATGCATTGTTTGTGTTATGTCTTTTATATTGTGTAGCCCTCTCAACAGGGAGCTTTTGCATCTGTGATACACATTCTTATAGTATATATGATGCTATAGCTCGAGGTTATTTAAAAAGCCATTTGTTTAGGGTGTTTTTCTTATCACATGCCTCCACCAGTAATATTTATTTTCTCAAACAACAATAACTTTTTGTCCTCTATCTGCGATAATGAGTTGGATGAGAGTTTTTTAGGTAGTGAAGAGATCGATTTATGTTATGAATATTAGAGGAGATGACACTTAATATCTCCTCACATATATAATAGACCTTACTACCTACGTAATGTAAGGGATTAACTCTAAACTTCAACCTTGATTTACATTGGATCTTTTCTTACTGGTGCCAGGCCCTGCTAAACTCTACACATATCTAAGAAAGATAATTATTTTATGTGGAACGGATTAGATCTTGTTTACGTACATCGTTGGACAACTTCATCATTAATTACATGAGAAATAAAAGATTTGAGACACTATTTCCAAATTGTCTGTTTCTGCAACTTATAAATTATTAACTTTTTATTTCGAACGAAGGACAGTAACAGAGTCCATTCTTTTACAGTAACTAAATCTTAATTAGTCTAATATATACAACTGAAAAAAGAATATCGCCACACAAATCTCTAAGACCTCTGGTTCCCCAGATCACTTAAAAAGATTTAACATCCATCCACCAAACAATACTACACGCGCCCTAATGAATTAGACGGAAGGAAAGAAGTAAGAACATCACTCCATCTTATGGAAAAGCTCATGGCTAAAAGTCATCCAGATAACCACCTGCTTGAATTATGCTTTGGAAATATCACCTGACACAGTACATCGATTGATCAGAATTTGCGCCTAGTACAGAATTACAAGGAGATGCACTCAAATAATCTCGCCCTTAAGATGATGCAATAAACAGAAAATACAAACTACCAAACTTAATGAAAACTTATTGTTTGAGGCGACAAACAAAGCCCTAATCTAGAGCTTGAGGGTTAGATCAATCCCGTTTGGTGTCTCCTCCTGATTGACTATACTCATGCCTTCCTTATGTCCACGAAGTCTCCCTACTCCATTCCCGCCGTGTCCATTGCCCAACACCGCAGATGACGGTTGAGCGGGAGCTAGACCTCCAGTGCCAGGCCCGGTTTGCCATGGGAAGGAAAGTGGGACGGAGGGGTCGTAGTGGATGTGCCATGCGTCGAAGGGCCGCGCGTGGAGGCAAGCGCTGCGCAGGGCGCTGGCGACCGAGTACCAAGTGCGACGACGGCTCATGTGCGCCTTCCGGCTGTTGCGCCTGCTGCGTTGGGCGTCTTGTCGCTTTACGGTGCCCGCCTAGCGCCCGGGCTGTTCCAAAGGAGCGGGGGCAAAACTTGCAGTTGAACATGGGCGGGAGGGACACCTCCTGCACCCTCTTGGAAGCCGATGGCGGCGTGTGAGGCGATGCCGTCGGGGTCTTGTGCCCTAGCTTGTCCTTGTCGACACGGATGGCCAGTGACAAGGATAGGTCGACCGGGAAGGTGGATGAGGTAGAACCGCAGGACTCCATATTTGCAGAGTGAAATCGAGAGACGAGTTGTCTCGATGGGATCTGGATGATTTCTGGATCTGTACGAATGCTCTCTGGTGCACTTGCTTGTAGTCTATATATCGTGGCGTTTTAATGTATTTCCAGGTAGTAGCAGACAACTGGAAATGCAGGTGAATCTCGGTTTTGTTTATTGCAGGAGTGAACACGTTGTGTTTCTTTGATTTGCTGGCATATACGCATCGTACCACTCGTTTCTTGCCATTTTCTGTGTACGCGTCGATGCATGTTTGCTATTTTCCTTATTTGTATGAATATATCATACTGTATCTTGTCTATGCATGTTACCGTGTGAACAGTTCATGCTTGGTATGGGATTGGAGCAGTGCCTTATAGGAAATTATTTATCCAAAAATATGCCCAAAAATTTACATACCCTGATTTTGGGACGACGTACGTAGTCATTATCCGGACATCCTTGCTAGTCATGCTTATCTATCCAAGTCTAGATGCGAATCACCTGTGGTTGAGTTGGTTAGGTGGACAGTGGTATCCCCACCCACCAGGGTTCAAATCCTGGTGCTCGCATTATTCCTGGATTTATTTCAGCATTTCCGGCGATGTGCTTTCAGTGGGAGGAGACGTTCCCGTCGACGACGAGGCGCCTACGGTGACTTCGTAAATCTCAAGATGATATGCCGGCTCAGTCTCTCGGAGGTGCTCGTAGGGGTAGGGCGTGGGCAAATCCTAAACGGCGCCTTAAGCTGTCAGGACCCCGACTCAATGTCACATCGATCTAGTCCGTAACACCTCATATCACTTTGCGGCCTCACGCACGGTATTCCCACGGGTGTCGCCTTACCTTTGCCCGGGACCGTTTGCGCCTTTTGGCACACGTATATGATAGTGTCGCTAGCATCCATATGATAAGGAGCCCGGGCTGACATGGCTAGTCGTAAACCCAAAGTGGCACAGACTTACGAGGACAGCATCCATGACCCAAAGATCGAACGTGTCGGTCATCAGCGAGTAAGTTCCGGCTGTAGCACTGGCTAGCAGACTCGATAAACCGGGCTGTAGCGGGCTAACAGACTCCGGTACTCAGCGTGACATTTCCCGAAGGACAGACACGAACGAAGAAGGACACATGCCGGCCAGCCTAAGTGTTCCGGAGCAGTAGCAAGCTACCATGGCTCAGTGGTAACACTAGGAGACATTTCCCGGTAAGAGAGGCTACTAAAGTTAAACAACTAGATAGTCAGATCCCACACATACCAAGCATTTCAATCACATACACACAATATGCTCGATATGTGCAAATACAACATGGCATCACAACATGACTCTACGACTCAAGTATTTTATTCAATAGGCTCCGAGGAGCGAGATATTACAATCAGGGTCTCATGACCCAATATTCAGAGCATACAAATCAAAGCACAAGCGGAAGCTAATATGTCTGAGTACAGACATCTACAAATGAAAAAGGGCTTGAAAGCCTGACTATCTACCAGATCCTGCCGAGGGCACAAGATCGTAGCTGAGGTATCAAGCTAAACGTCGGAGTCCACGTGGAACTACTAGCGAGACTGAAGTCTCTCTGCAAAAACATAAAATAGGCAAACGTGAGTACAAATGTACCCAGCAAGACTTACATCAGAACTAACTACATATGCATCATTATCAACAAAGGGGATGGTGGGGTTTAACAGCAGCAAGCCAGCTTTGACTCGGTGGCTATCCTAAACTACGACTGCAAGTAACTCTTTTGAGGTGGCGCACACGAGTCCACATATTCACCACATCAATACACCACTATGGATCCGTTCCGTCTCCCTACGAGAACGCCATCCATAGCACTCACACTTATCTTGCGTATTTTAGAGTATCCACTTTCACTTGTCTATGAACTGTTATAGGCAACCCAGAAGTCCTTTTCCGCGGACACGGCTATTCGAATAGATCATATTAACCTGCAGGGTGTACTTCTTCATACATGTTTCCACCACTTAGCGTCGCACACGACATGTGCTCGGCGGACTTCAGCGGCCGACGTGGGTGTAGACCACGACCTACCTAGACACTCAAGTCCCTAGTCCAGGTTTATCGCCTATTTGGGTTCCATCTATGAGGAGTTCGGCCAAGTTTCGCTCACAGCCCCAAACGATGTGAACAGGTTCCGTGACACCAAACAGGCGCCGGTTTACCGACCACGTGCCTACCGCATCACAGCCCACCCTTACGGTCAAGATCAAGCCGGCCTCCAAAGATACTACAAACACCAGAAACTACTTGCAACTCCTGGACAGAGGACAAGGGTGAATAAGAAGTCGAGCGGGGTCATATTTCAGGGCCCAATGCATGGTAGTAGCTGTATCATGGATCACAAACACAGAACTCAGTTCCTAAGGACGGCTTCAATGAGACAACCCACCATGTACTCCTACATGGCCTCCCACCGATACCTTTACCAAATCGTGTTCACACACTTAGCTCACACACAGTAGGACATGTTCACACACCTCTGATTCATCCTCGATGGATCAGACCTGACTCAACTCTAAGCAATAGCAGGCATGACAAACAACCATGAATGAGTAGGCACAACAGGGCTCAAACAACTCCTACTCATGCTAGTGGGTTTCATCTATTTACTTTGGAATGACAGGTCATGCAATGGATAAGGGGTTCAGCTACCGCAGCAAGTAATAAATGATTCGTTGTTGTCCTAATGCAGTAAAAGAGAGCAGGAGCGAGAGAGTGGCATTTTATCGGAATGAACAAGGGGGTTTTGCTTGCCTGGCACTTCCGAAGATAATATAGCTCTTCATCAGTGTCATCGATCTCATCGTCGAAACCACGTCTATCGAGAGGGGGCAAACACCGGCAACTGAGAAGAACACAATCAATGCAATGCTACAATATGATGCATGATCATGACATGGCAATATGCTGTGATTTGAGCTAATGCATCTAGCTATTATTTAAATGAAGTTGGTTTGAATACATGATCCAAATTCAAACTCCATATATGATTATTTAAATGCCCTTTATTTGTTTTGTCCAAAACAGAGGACAAACATTGTTCAAACATGCATGAAAATGGTACAGATGGATTCCTTGAATTTTTCTGATAATTTTTCATATATAATTTATTTGATTTGGAGCTGCGGTTGATTTTATATGAATTTTTGAAGTTTAGGCAATTTTCTGGATTTTCCTATATAAAAATAAATCCAGAAAATAAATTACTGCGTCAGCCTGACATCATCATGACGTCAGCAGGTCAACTGGGCGCCTCCAGGTCAAACCTGACCAGTGGGGCCCATACGTCAGTGTCTCAGTTAATTAACGGAGTTAATTAGTGCTAAATCAATCCTAACCAAGCTGTCAACAGTGCGGGGCCCGCGTGTCAGTGACCATCTAATTAACTAGTTAACTAACACTAATTAAACCTAACGCTAATTAAGCAGGGGCCTGGGCCCACTCGTCAGTGACCCAGGGGGTCAACTCGGTCAGCGGGGTCAAACCCACCGGCGTTTAGCCGCCGGCGAGGCCCGAGACGGTGGCGGTCGTCGAAACACGCAACGAGGCGCAGGCGAGGCCGTGCTTGGGCTCGTTGGAGAGCCCTTGCTCCCGCCAAGATCTAGTGGTGGTGGTGGCGGGCCCTGGGTGGCGGAGTTGGCGCCGGCGACGACCTAGGCGGTCACCGGAGTTCGGCCTCGAGCAGCTAGGGGCTACGGTGCGGCTTCAGACGTGCTACTAGGTGCGTTCGGCTCCTAGGAGCAAGGTGAGGACGGTGACGCGCTCGGGCGCAAGCTGCAGCGTCCGTAGCGGCAGCGGCGACAAGGTCAGCGGCGGCCGGAGTTTGGTCGCGACGGAGCTATGGCCTAGAGGGCGGGAGCGACCAGGGGAGAAGGGGGAGAGGAAGAGGAGCTCAAAGCGGGTCCTGTAGAGGCAACGGCGAGGCCGGGGAGGGGCTGGAGCTCGCGAATCCCCGAAAATTCGCCGGCGGCCGGAGGTCGGGGACGAGCTCCGGGAAGACGCTACAGGGCTCCCGCGGTCGCACGGTTCGGTGAGGAGGAACAGGAGGTCAGGGTGGAGCACGGGAGCACGTCGGAGAGGCGTGGGGAAGGCGGTGGCCACGGCTGCGGCGGTCGGCGGCGGCGAGCGCGCTCGGCTGTGGTGGGGAACGGCGAGAGAGAGGGAGCAGAGGTGAGAATGAGGACGGGAGGAGAGTGAGAGAGGTCCAGAAGGGTGCGTGGCGTCTCCAGGAGGGGTCGAGGCGCAGGCAGGCAGCCTGGAGGTGGCGCGGCGAGCGTCGGGCACGCAGCTGCTTCTCCTACTGGTAGGAGGAAGAAGACAGCGCTGCCCTGGTGGGCTGGGCCTGTTGGCTGGGCTGGCAGTGGAGGTGGCTCTGTGGGCTTGGGCTGTAGGTATCTTGCCAGTTAGCCTCTCTCTCTCTTTTATTTCTGTTATCTAATTATTTCTGTAACTTCAGGGCTTTATTAAAAATACTTAGACTCTTTCAAAAATCATAAAACTACTCATGATCACTGTTGGGAATATATCCTCTGAAGAAACATTTTAGTTTATGATTATTTGAGCATTTAAAATATTTAATAGCATTTAAACGCCCAAATGCAAATAGAGTATGATTTAATTGAGCCCAATATGTCCTGCAAAAATATAAACCATTTTTGGTAGATGCTTTCACCTCAAACCAGAAATGTTGAACATTTTAGAGGGCATTTTGAGTCCAATGAAAAAGATTTTAGTTTGACCCTAGTTGAATTCATTTGGTGCGAGGTTTAGTCAATCCCCATTTCAAGTTTCATGAAATTTAAACATGATGCAACACTCTGATGCATGCACTAAGCATTACAGAACTGGGGATGTGACAACTCACCCCCACTAAACAAGAATCTCGACCCGAGATTCAAGCGTAGGGTAAGATGAAAGGGAAGCGCAAACTAATATAATCTTCACGATCGAAGTTGCACCTCAAATGAACGTTGATTTGATCACCATCTTTGTCTCGAGGTCTTGCTCTGAGAACTCCCATTAACATGACAATGAGAGGAAAAGGAAACTGTAAAAGAATCGATCTTCTCGGAGATCAAACAACTTAGGATCAACTCACGGGGTGAGTCATAAAAACATCTCTCGGACTGAGGTACAAAGCATACGTCTAGAGGAATGGAGTGGAACAGATGACGAGGGTTCACTAGGTAGACAACAATTCCACACCTAAGAGGGTGGTGAACGGTTGTCAACGTAGCGAGAGTTTGAGTTGCCATGATACCACAGCGAGACATTTTAGAGAAAGGCAATTCGTGGATATATCCCCTTAAGTGGCAAAAAGAATTACCTTTGATTTAGAGATCATTGAAACTCTTCATACCAGCCTAAGGCAATTCTCGAGCGATCATTTGAAGGAGTCCGAAAGAATGACATTCTCGGGCCAGAATGGATGATGTGGATTACCTTGTTGAAAACAACACAAGGGTTGATTTTAGTAACTGGGGAGAAGCTCAACAGCAGAAAGTGATTCCACTATTGGAATGGTTATAGCATAACCGAGGAAACTGAGAGCAAGCCCAGTTTAGTGCCGATGATAACACCTAGCGCTTGTGCGTGCTCTCAAGAACTTGAGCATTTCCATATTCATCAAGATTTTACCAATATCCGTGTCAAGGATCCTAGTAACACAACGTACTACCATGATGAGTAGCGATGGATGATGCAGATAAAAAGGAAGATAACACTTTCTTAGATTTCATCTTAGCGAGGCCAAGGAAACAAAATCTGGATGATCGACCGAGAGCCATTTAGCACTCCGCTTCTAATGTTCTCCTTGATGTACTAGCGTATCCCATTCATAGATATGGTTTGATATCTAGAACATCAAGTAACAGGTCGGACTTCGGGAGCACAAAAATCATAAGGCACACAAATAGGGAATAATTCCTACGAAGTCCTTATGGAGAGGTGGCCAACTTCTTCAATCAAGATATTGTAATAACAGGTCTTCCGGCTGGGTGTGTTGGCCACGACATCCATTTTACCAGTTATCGCGAGACCGATATTTTAGTTCTTGGGAAACGTCCCAACCATCATATCTGCCTGAGATTCAGATCTGGTTGGTGTCAGAAAATTCAGACTCATCGAGTCTGGAAGGTAAAATGAAAGTTTTGCAACACAAGTCGATGAGACGACGTTGCGAGATTCTCGGGAAATGGACTACGGTAGTAAGCTCCAAAACATGAGCTGGTTCTGCTACAAACATGTGAACACGTTGTCCCAGACAAGCATGACCACCTAGTAGTCTTATAATAAAACACTACCGAGTTCAGGTTGGGAACCATCATCGAGGATAATGAAGTCTTGTGCATGAACTAGTATTCGCACATCAACTCCTTTCCTTGAACAAATCAATCAGTGGCTTGGGGAGCTAGGAATACATATAGAATGAAGGTTGCAAGTCTCCAGACCACAGAATACTTCGCACGTATGCATGACTGATTGGGATGATTCCAGAGGAAGCAACATTGACTTTCTCGAATCCACGGCGGCAACTTGCATCAAATGCACATGAACTAGAGGAAGTCACTTCTTACATCCGAACATATGCTTCATGAGCTAGCATGAACAAATTTTTTTAAAAAAAATTCCAACACTAGCTTAATGTTCAACAAAATTATGGAGAAGACAAGGATGTTGTCGATGGGCTCAACAACAATTCATCCTGGTTTTCCATGAAGATGGAATTCCATAATTATGAGAACAAGTGATAGCATTGGTCAGACCCAAAAGATATAATGGTGTATGCTCGAGGAAAATCCACGAGTAAGACAACATTACGAACATCGTTGGTTCTGACTTGATTTGAGGATAGCCCATACTCAATCAAAATTTTGGCAAGACAATAAGTCCAACAACTGATCACGAGGAACAATCGATGAAGATATCATCTCTCTTCAACACACACACACACACAAGGATATCCCCTAGTGATGAACTAAGCTAGGCAAGCCTTTATCTTCCAACTCTCCAAGTTGTTGTTTAGCTTAACCAACCAGCTCAGGGGTATCCAACACGGATTCTTGGAGAAAGGGTGGTTTCGAAAACCAACCTGATCGTGAGCTCAACATAGCGGTCAGGTGACAACCTGGTAATACTTCCGAGAAGATATTCGGAAAATCACGAACCACCGTTATGTCACTAAGCTCGAGAACAATCTTGCTTTTCAGGGCAAGACGATATGATCATAAGAGCGAGGGATTGGCACAATCCTAACTCATTGATCGAAGAGTGCACCGGAAGTAAGGACTAGGTAGCACGATCTATCTTAGGATGATGATTCAGGAACCAACATGCTAAGAATGAAATTATTGTCCTTTAACTACCAAGCAACGGAGTTGCTAGGAGTATAGATTTCACACATCATGGTTCACTTGTTGGCATTCCGGTTGTGAGAACACGGGACCGAGGAATGAATAATGATGGCGAGAAGTATCACTGTATCAAGAGTTCATAGGATGGTGTGCAATTCCCATGACATTCTTGATATAAAGATGGTAATACTCCAAGGTAGAACAGAACAAAAGCTGGATTAGCATTTTGATCTGCAATCGATCGCTTTGACCCAATCACGAAATGGACAAGGTACTGGAGTTCGTTTCTCCTAGTCATTCTGGAATAGAATGGCTTGACGGACCACAGAAGTAAAAGGCATCGATGAACAAATGCACGACTATTCTTGACTATCAATTGATAGACGAGGATCAGAAAACCACTAAAGAGGGGAAACTCAAAGGAACATATGCTTTTTGGAGTTGTGGATGCACAGATTAGTATGTCGAGCAAAGCTCAACATTTTGCTTCCGGATAATCCATGCAGAAAGGTAGAACTGGCAGAGTCACAATATAAAATGAAGAACTCATCAAGATCATTCTTATTGTGATCTTTTGGTTCAAAGAACTTCTGCCATAAGTGGTTCATAGTATTTGGAAGAAGGAAATACCATGGACCTCGAGGACTAATGCAAAGGTTACTAATATCCTAAAGGAGCGAGCAAACACTATCAACATGAGGTAAGAAGGGTGAATCTCGGATTCAAAACCCACGAGTAGAATACCTACTAACTAAATTGCATCACGGGATGCTTTCGGAATAAAGGCCAGAATCATCACACTGGGATACAAATCATGGCTAGATTACTAGACGATCCCCTAAGACACCTAGGGTCATAATAATAATTCCAACACATATGTCAAGGCAACAGAGTACCTCAACTCACCGATTAGTGTGGTTAATCTGGCCATAAAGGACACTTGGGAACGGAAAGAAAGGATTTGCAAATGCATCAGACTATTTAGAAACCTGGGATGACTCGGACATCATAACGGCTGTAATTGCTCAAAAAGTTTGGAGACATACTACAGAAATGGTGGCATAGCCACTCCAAAGCACCATATCAAGGTTTCGAGATCAACAGTTATGAACATACGGAAGTAGTAAAACTGAGCTGAGATTTGAAGCTAACAATTCTATAAGTCTACGGATTAGTAACACGTCATCCTGATAGATAGATGAGAAGGCCTAGTTCTTCATCCCCGTAGAAGAGAAGAGGATGACTCAGATCAGAAGGCCATGAGGTATAAGGAGTAAAAAGAGCCTTACGTTCCATCCCACAATCAATTCCCCTACATATAACTAAAGCATTTCTAGACTCAACTTCGACCAGTTTGGCTTGGAGAACCTACAGGCAGTCAAGCTCTGATACCAAAGCTGTCAGGACCCCGACTCAATGTCACATCGATCTAGCCCGTAACACCTCATATCACTTTGCGGCCTCACGCACGGTATTCCCACGGGTGTCGCCTTACCTTTGCCGGGACCGTTTGCGCCTTTTGGCACACGATATGATAGTGTCGCTAGCATCCATATGATAAGGAGCCCGGCTGACATGGCTAGTCGTAAACCCAAAGTGGCACAGACTTACAGGATGACAGCATCCATGACCCGATCGAACGTGTCGGTCATCAGCGAGTAAGTTCCGGCTGTAGCATCGGGCTAGCAGACTCGTAAAACCGGCTGTAGCGGGCTAACAGGACTCCGGTACTCAACGCGTGATATTTCCCCGAAGGGACAGACACAGGAACGAAGAAGGACACATGCCGGCCAGCCTAAGTGTTCCGGAGCAGTAGCAAGCTACCATGGCTCAGTGGTAACACTAGGAGACATTTCCCGGTAAGAGAGGCTACTATAGTTAAACAACTAGATAGTCAGATCCCACACATACCAAGCATTTCAATCACATACACACAATATGCTCGATATGTGCAAATACAACATGGCATCACAACATGACTCTACGACTCAAGTATTTTATTCAATAGGCTCCGAGGAGCGAGATATTACAATCAGGGGTCTCATGACCCAATATTCAGAGAATACAAATCAAAGCACAAGCGGAAGCTAATATGTTTGAGTACAGACATCTACAAATGAAAAAGGGCTTGAAAGCCCGACTATCTACCGAGATCTGCCGAAGGCACAAGATCGTAGCTGAGGTATCAAGCTAAGCGTCGAGTCCACGTGGAACTACTAGCGAGACTGAAGTCTCTCTGCAAAAACATAAAATAGGCAAACGTGAGTACAAATGTACCCAAAGAAGACTTACATCGAACTAACTACATATGCATCATTATCAACAAAGGGATGGTGGGGTTTAACAACAGCAAGCCAGCTTTGACTCGGTGGCTATCCTAAACTACGACTGCAAGTAACTCTTTTGAGGTGGCGCACACGAGTCCACATATTCATCACATCAATACACCACTATGGATCCGTTCCGTCTCCCTACGAGAACGCCATCCATAGCACTCACACTTATCTTGCGTATTTTAGAGTATCCACTTTCACTTGTCTATGAACTGTTATAGGCAACCCGAAGTCCTTTTCATGGACACGGCTATTCAATAGATCATATTAACCTGCGGGTGTACTTCTTCATACATGTTTCCACCACTTAGCGTCCCAGCACACGACATGTGCTCGGCGGACTTCAGCGAAAGCCGACGTGGGTGTAGACCACGACCTACCTAGACACTCAAGTCCCTAGTCCAGTTTATCGCCTATTTGGGTTCCATCTATGAGGAGTTCGGCCAAGTTTCGCTCACAGCCCCAAACGATGTGAACAGGTTCCGTGACACCAAACAGGCGCCGGTTTACCGACCACGTGCCTACCGCATCACAGCCCACCCCTACGGTCAAGATCACAAGACGGCCTCCAAAGATACTACAAACACGAAACTACTTGCAACTCCCGGACAGAGGACAAGGGTGAATAAGAAGTCGAGCGGGGTCATATTTCAGGCCCAATGCATGGTAGTAGTCAGATCATGGATCACAAACACGAACTCGGTTCCTAAGGACGGCTTCAATGAGACAACCCACCATGTACTCCTACATGGCCTCCCATCGATACCTTTACCAAATCGTGTTCACACACTTAGCTCACACACAGTAGGACATGTTCACACACCTCTGATTCATCCTCGATGGATCAGACCTGACTCAACTCTAAGCAATAGCAGGCATGACAAACAACCATGAATGAGTAGGCACAACAGGGCTCAAACAACTCCTACTCATGCTAGTGGGTTTCATCTATTTACTGTGGAATGACAGGTCATGCAATGGATAAGGGGTTCAGCTACCGCAGCAAGTAACAAATGATTCGTTGTTTTCCTAATGCAGTAAAAGAGAGCAGGAGCGAGAGAGTGGGATTTTATCGGAATGAACAAGGGGGTTTTGCTTGCCTGGCACTTCCGAAGATAATATAGCTCTTCATCAGTGTCATCGGTCTCATCGTCGAAACCACGTCTATCGAGAGGGGGCAAACACCGGCAACTGAGAAGAACACAATCAATGCAATGCTACAATATGATGCATGATCATGACATGGCAATATGCTGTGATTTGAGCTAATGCATCTAGCTATGATTTAAATGAAGTTGGTTTGAATACATGATCCAAATTCAAACTCCATATATGATTATTTAAATGCCCTTTATTTGTTTTGTCCAAAACAGAGGACAAACATTGTTCAAACATGCATGAAAATGGTACAGATGGATTCCTTGAATTTTTCTGATAATTTTTCATATATAATTTATTTGATTTGGAGCTACGGTTGATTTTATATGAATTTTTGAAGTTTAGGCAATTTTCTGGATTTTCCTATATAAAAATAAATCCAGAAAATAAATTACTGCGTCAGCCGACATCATCATGACGTCAGCAGGTCAACTGGGCGCCTCCAGGTCAAACCTGACCAGTGGGGCCCATACGTCAGTGTCTCAGTTAATTAACGGAGTTAATTAGTGCTAAATCAATCCTAACCAAGCTATCAACAGTGCGGGGCCCGCGTGTCAGTGACCATCTAATTAACTAGTTAACTAACACTAATTAAACCTAACGCTAATTAAGCAGGGGCCTGGGCCCACTCGTCAGTGACCCAGGGGGTCAACTCGGTCAGCGGGGTCAAACCCGCCGGCGTTTAGCCGCCGGCGAGGCCCGAGACGGTGGCGGTCGTCGGAAACACGCAATAGGGCACGGGCGAGGACGTGCTTGGGCTCGTTGGAGAGCCCTTGCTCCCGCGCATCTAGTGGTGGTGGTGGCCGGGCCTGGGGTGGCCGGAGTTGGCGCCGGCGACGACCTAGGCGGTCATCGGAGTTCGGCCTCGAGCGGCTAGGGGGCTACGGTGCGGCTCCGGACGTGCTACTAGGTGCGTTCGGCTCCTAGGAGCAAGGTGAGGACGGTGGCGCTTCGGGCGCAAGCAAGCTGTCCAGAAGTGGCAGCAGCGCGACAAGGTCGCGGCGGCCGGAGTTTGGTCACGACGGAGCTATGGCCTAGAGGGCGGGAGCGACCAGGGGAGAAGGGGGAGAGGAAGAGGAGCTCACAGCGGGTCCTGTAGAGGCAACGGCGAGGCCGGGGAGGGGCTGGAGCTCGCGAATCCCCGAAAATTCGCCGGCGGCCGGAGGTCGGGGACGAGCTCCGGGAAGACGCTACAGGGCTCCCGCGGTCGCACGGTTCGGTGAGGAGGAACAGGAGGTCAGGGTGGAGCACGGGAGCACGTCGGAGAGGCGTGGGGAAGGCGGTGGCCACAGGCTGCAGGCGGTCGGCGGCGGCGAAGCCTTCAGTGTGGTGGGGACGCAGCGAGAGAGAGGGAGCAGAGGTGAGAATGAGGACGGGAGGAGAGTGAGAGATGTCGGAAGGGTGCGTGGCGTCTCGGGAGGGGGGTCGAGGCGCAGCGCAGCTGGAGGTGGCGCTGGCGAAGCGCCGGGCACGCACTGCTTCTCCCATCGGCAGGAGGAAGAAGACAGCGCTGCCACAGTGGGCTGGGCTCTGTTGGCTGGGCTGGCAGTAGGTGGCTCAGGTGGGCTTGGGCCGTAGGTGTCTTTGCCAGTTAGCCTCTCTCTCTTTTTATTTCAGTTATCTAATTATTTCTGTAACTTCAGGGCTTTATTAAAAATACTTAGACTCTTTCAAAAATCATAAAACTACTCATGATCACTGTTGGGAATATATCCTACAGTAAACATTTTAGTTTATGATTATTTGAGCGTTTAAAATATTTAATAGCATTTAAACGCCCAAATGCAAATAGAGTATGATTTAATTCAGAGCCCAATATGTCCTGCAAAAATATAAACCATTTTTGGTAGATGCTTTCACCTCAAACCAGAAATATTGAACATTTTTAGAGGGCATTTTGAGTCCAATGAAAAAGATTTTAGTTTGACCCTAGTTGAATTCATTTGGTGCCAGGGTTTAGTCAATCCCCATTTCAAGTTTCATGAAATTTAAACATGATGCAACACTCTGATGCATGCACTAAGCATTACAGAACTGGGGATGTGACAACAGCGCCCGTTTTAGGCATAGATGCAATCGGGCGCACACCCTCCCGCCGCACTGGGCCGGCCCACTTCTTTTTTCTGATTTTGAAAACACAAAAAACTTCCTGGCGAGAACCATGCTTCAAACCAGGGATCTCACGACTACAGGCGCGCTTGCCTAACCACTCGGCTAACCTACCAATTCGTGTTAACTGACAGGCTTTTAACCTTTTTCTATTTCCTGTTTTCGTGGAAAGAGTTTTTTTTTTCTGTTTTTCTTTTATTTTTCTTTCTTTCTTCTTTTCTGCTAAGCGAGATTTTTTTTTTCAATTTTGTAACTTTATTTCATATTGATGAACTTTCTTTCAAAATTGATGAACATTTTTCAAAATTGATGAACTATTGTCAAATTTGATGAACTTTGAAAAAATTTCAGTGTGTATAAAAAATTTTCATCATGTATAGAAATTTTGTTCAGCGTGCATTCAAAAGGAGTTCATCGTATTTAAAAAAAATGTTCAACGTGTATTTGAATATTGTTCACCATACATAGAATTTTCGGACACGTGCTGAACATTTTGTGAAAATACGTTGAACAATTTGCGAATACACATTGAACATTGTGTAATATATACTGAACAAAATTAAGAAACATAGTGAACAATTGTATACTCATTGAATAACCCAAACCAAAATAGAAAAAATCAATATATATATATATCCTGACCATTTTTTATATCCATCGAACATTTTAAATAATACAAGATGAACATTTTTGAAACAATATGATTATATGTGTCGAACAATTTTTGAATATGCATTCAACATTTAGTAAAAACGTTGAAAATTTTCATAATATATGATGAACATTTTTATGATACACGACGAACATTTTTATATGCAAAGGTGAACAATTTTCATAATATACAATGAACATTTTTCTTAATACAATGAAATTTTATGTAATACACGGTGATCTTTTATAAAATTTGGTGATAGTTTTTGAAGACATGAACTTTTTTCTAATTCGCGATTTTTTTCTTTGCCAAAAAATCACGTCTTTCTAAATTGTTTGTACCAGAAATAGTGCGGTTAGTGTTGTTGTTAAATATCTCGCGCTGTGATTAATCACTAGGTTGTAATAGATGTTCTGGTTAGGCACGCTGTGTCTTAACTAAACGGTGCGAGATCAAATCCTGTTGGAGCAGATTTTTTGGGAGTTTTTTCTCTGCGTGTTCCTGGGCCGGCCCACCAGATAGCGACAGTGGGCGCCAGTTGCCCTTACCGGCGCTTAATGCGCCGTATAGGAGCTCCCTAGAGTGTGCGTGTGTCTGTACCGGTTTCGATGCTCTTCGCCAGCACGAATTCGCAGCGGGACCCCTCCAGACACAAAAGGCCCAGTTAAAAGTGTTTTTTTGTTTAAAGTAGCCACCTTACAACTATAAAAAAAGGTTGAGTGATATTTTTTTTACGGCCATGCTAAACTTAAAAACTGCTATCCTTTAGATTAAAAATGCTATCCTCTAGAAAAAAACGCAATCCTTGATAAAAAGTGCCATGAATAAAAAAATACAAACAAACTTATCAAAATGCCACGCTCTGGTTTTTTTGAAAATTAACGTGTTACTATACGAAACTGCCATCTTCAAGATAAAAATATTTTATCTGGATAAACCAAAAAAAACTGCCTTATAATTAAAAAACAAAAAAATAATATCTTCTAAAAAAAATAATATCTTCTCAACATTAAAAGTTGCAAAAAAAATAATATCTTCTCAACATTAAATGTCACCGATAATTAAATCGTCATGCTCTCTATAATTAAACCGCCACCTAATAATAAAGTGACCCTGTGGCTGGACAGCACCTTCAGCCGGGGCTCCGCCTCACCTGGCTCCCGCAAGATCTCCGGGACCCCGGCTTATTCGCCTCCGACCTGCAGGTCGTCTCGCGGGTCATAGGGTCCGTTTCCTTCTTCAATAGATGAGCCCACAAGGGTCGCAACACACGATCATGAGGCCCCCGCTGGCGGACGAATTGCTGATGACTCCATGGACCTCTTCCGCGAGCCCCTCAAGGTGGAGGTCAAACGGGCGCTGGCCGCGGCCCCGCCAACACTTTGGGCCATCACACGTGCATGATCGGCAAGATGCATGCCGCTTCATAAGAGCGGTCCTGTGGCGGAATCAAAATGTAATCCTTTTATGTCTAAAAACAAGAAAAAGGGGTTAGCAAGGACAAGGCGGGAGGCCTCCAACGATGAAGAAAACATATAGCAGGTCACAGTAACTTACCCCAGGGCGGGGGTTAGCATGACAATATAGCTCCACGGTAACTTCCATGAAAATATCTCCCAGAGGTATGCCGGTTACATGGTGCATACAGAGCTCTACTTCATTCTCTGAGTCCTCCCGATTGAGGAGGTGACTGGGATCCCTAGGCCCCTGTACTCGAACATGGGGAATTCCCTCCATCCTAAGGGTTGTATGTTTCTCTCCATCCATGTCTTCATAATCTGGAGGCCCCAAAGGTCATTGTGTCGAAACTGATCAACTGCCTCAATCAAGGTAGCAGTCTTATGGGAGATCTCCATCCCCAAGCCCCACTATGGCTTTGGCTAACATGGCACATCAGTGTATTTGGGCATTCCGACCTAACGGCGATCAGCCACCATGTCCGGAGCATAGAACCAGCCCCATTCCCACGTCGTTGTCTCTGGGAAGGTCTCTAGCTCGTAGTATCCGGAGCCCGGGTGTCGAATCGTGTGGGCAGAACACATGCGTGACACCATAGACTGATGATGTCCTTTTGCCATGTCAGGTTTGGAGCACCAAGGCACGAACCTACACTAGTGAAACATGCAAAATGGACACGATAATTTACCCAAGTTCGGGCCACATGGTGCATAATACCCTACTCCTGCTTTTTTTGTGTTTTTATGGGTGCATCAGACCTACAAGTTCTTCCCGGGAGCCGAAAGCGCAGTGTGCTCCTACTGGTGTTCTAATAAGAGTCCAACCTTTTTCTACTTTTGCACGGTCCTTCTTTTATAGATCAAGGGGTACCACAACGGCGTAGTTGCTAAGGAAATGCCATGATCCGACATGGATGCACTACTAGGGAAAAGTCTAGCAGTAGTGCGGGGTATCGCGCTACTCCTTCGGCGCTATAGCTAAATGGTAGCGGTAGCGTTGGTTTTCCCGCGCTACTGCAATACGAACTTAGCAGTAGCGTTGTTTGAAGAACACGCTAGTGGTTGTTACTAGCAGGGCCGCTCTACCCGCGCTACTACTATTATTACGTAATCTATTTATTTTTTATTTTATGTCATATTCATACACAATTATACAAGTTTTATACTGTAGCAATTTAGAGATTGTTATTACATCATAATGAGTTATTACATCATTGGGTGAATGAACCGTGGATTAGTTTCAAGTGGATGGATCCATCCACTTGAAACTAATCCACGGTTCATTCACCTGATGATATAATAACTTATCATCATCATCATAATATCATTAATAACTTATCATCATAATACATCATTGTCATATAACAACTCGCCATCATCATTTTCGTCCATGAGACATCATATAACAACTTGGTCACTAATAATAATAGCAACTCCTCTTCATCATCATCATAGTACTCATAATCACAACTCCTCCTCCTCCTCGTCATCATCAACTCTAACACATTATAGAACATATGATAACAACTTCCCATCGTCATCATAGTCATAATCAACACTAACTAATTGTTCTTAATACCTAGGACCTACTCCTCTCTCCTTGATAAATATCATAAAACAGATAAACTAGTCCATCTCCATAATGGAGAATGGAGATACACCTATCTCCAACTTGTGGCTTGCGCACATTCATGTTGTCTCCAATTAGTTGTTTGTGCGCATTCATCACTTTGCTCCATTCTTTGATACTGAGCCCATTGTTTGAAGAAATCGAGTATGTAGTGTGGTAAGCCTTCGAAGGACACTAGTAGAAAAGAGGGATTTGGTCCAGGCCAGGTTAGCCCATTAGTCCCGGTTCAGTCCAGAACCGGGACTAATGGGGGCATTAGTCCCGGTTCGTGAGCCCAGGGGCCACGTGGGCCATTTTTCCCGGTTCGTCTGGACCTTTTAGTCCCGGTTGGTGCCATGAACCAGGACTAAAGGGTGCGATGCCCATTAGTACCAGTTCGTGGCACCAACCGGGACTAAAGGTTAGACCTTTAGTCCCGGTTCGAGCCACCAACCGGTACTAATGGGGTTTGAGGCATACTAACTTGGATGAAAAAGTTTTTTATATGAAAAATCATCTACTCGAAAAGTTACATCCAAATTTAACTGGGGGACCCCGTTAAACATTTTCAAAATCCTCAAAAACCTAACAAAAAAAAAGTTACGGGGCTTTTAAGATCTTGAGTGGAAAAAATCAAAAAATTTCAAACTGTGGTCAAACAATGGTCAAACTAATTATTCTAGAATATTAGTGTTACTAAATAATTATTTCAGTTATTTTGAATTTTGGTCAAACTATGGTCAAACTAATTATTCAAGAAATATTAGTGTTACTAAACAATTATTGTTTTTGAAAACAATGGTTTCAAACTCAAACAGTGAAATGTGTCACTTCATGCTCAAGCAAAATTCCTGAGTGTTAATAGGATTGACATCTTACTATTGTCAGGAAAACAACAAGTGCAGACTTGGAAACGAAGGAGAATAGAACCCGGAAGTTAAGCGTGCTTAGGCTGGGGAGTAAGAGGATGGGTGACCGTTCGGGAAGTTAGATGATTTGGAATGATGAGGGGTGATTAGAGATTAGAGGATAAATTGAGCAGTGATGAGGGGTGGTGATTAGAGATTAGAGGTTAAAATAATTCAGAAATTTGAAAATAAAAAAATTAAAAAAAATTAGAAAAAAACATAAAATTTCCTTTAGTCCCGGTTGTGTTACCAACCGGTACTAAAGGTGGAGCTCCACGTGGCCGAGGCCTTTAGTCCCGGTTCGTGTAAGAACGGGACTAAAGGGGAGAGGCATTAGTAATGACCCTTTAGTCCCGGTTCAAAACCCGGGACTAAAGGGCCTTATCAACCGGGACAAAAGCCCCTTTTTCTACTAGTGGGAGTTGGCCGTAAGCTAACCATATGCATATCACCTTTGGTAAACATCATGTCAGGCACAACCTCCTTCGGGAGCCTTTGTTGAAAAACGTAATAGTAACATATATAATTAACAATGTAGTTTGCTTAAGAAGAATGTATGCAATGAAGTTACCATCATTAACAATATCTAACCAAGTTTTTGGCAATGAAGTTACCATCATGCAATTTATGGACTAGTGGCATGTATCCAGTAAAATTAGGGAGGATAGAGTGATTGGTTTTAAAGGCCTCAAAATCATCTATGAATGAGACAAGATAACCATTCTCCTCACAATTAAGCTCAGAGTCATAGTTGTAGTATGTCTTGTCTACAGCCTTCCGAGTATTTTTTGAAGATAAAATATAAGCCAACAATTATAAATAAATAAGTTTAGTATCGATGAACACCAAATATTTTTAAATTAACAATATAAATTACTTAAATTAACAAATTAGTTTGACAAACTCACATTTAGACAAAACTGGGCGTGCCACATCCACCCAGATGTCGATATTATCAACATCATCTTCTTCTTCGGGGCGAATATCAAATGTTATTTGCGTACCCTCATCAAATTCATATGCCTTGCAGAGAGCTTCCCAGTTAGAGCAACCGAAATGGGAGTGACTGACCACATTGTACAGCTTAACCCGAAAAGCATAACCATGTTTAGTTCTTAAGTGAGCCCTCCTAGTCTCCATATTCTCAAAGTCTTTGAAACCGAGCTTCTCCAATACATATGGTCTTGCATGGCACGGGATGTACTAATCAAATTGAAAAAAAAATCAAGAAATTACACGTTGAACAAAAGAAGAACAAGTGATGATATTAATTACGATGAAATGCTTGTCGTTGCATACCGTACAAACATCAAAGGTCTCGTCCAGCTTCACAGTGAAAAACCTATCATTTTGCAGGTGAGGAAACCTGTCGCACAAACCCCGGTCATCATAGCAGTAATCGCACTCCGGGATCCTATCGTCATCAGACATCTGTTGTGTTCATAATTCAAAGATTAAACTTCTGAAGTTCAATATATTTACTACAAAAACTAAATTTGATCATTAATATTCATCACGGGTTGCCTTTCGGTATGTCCAGTCTTGCTTGAAAACTCTCATCTCACATGGTGTATATGATGGGCAGTCCCTCTTTGATATATTCGACTGTTGGTGATGGTCGCTCCTCCCTTCGTCCCCAAGTGCATTACACCAAATTGTCTAGCACACGGGAACGAAGGAGAAGCGACCCCCACGACAACAGTTGGGATTCTTCATCTCTAACATTTGCAACCGGCGGTGATGGTCGTTCTTCTCTTCCTTTCCGTGCATTACCAAAAGTTCTATCAAGATAAAGAAGAGGAAGAACGACCCCCACGACAACAGTCGGTATTCTTCTTCTCTCATATATGGTGGACACTCCCTCACTATTTTTTGACTGTCATGTATGGAGCCCCAACGGACTTTAATCAACCCAAAATGTCGTTTAATGCTATTTTCAGCAAATCCAAGGCAAGCGATATTTCCTACATTCTAGCACAAGCCATGCTAAAATTCTCGGAAAAATCCAGCATGACCTTTGCTAAAAAGGACATATCGAGCGCCTGAAATTTCCCGGAACGGAAATTAATCAACACTCCAGCAAAACATAGGCCACTCGGAGGTGTTCCATGCAAACATAGGCCACTTGGGAAAGCACATATCCTATTTGGCTACATCATCATCATCGACATCAACGACATGGGGATATGGCTGCTCTCACCTCAAGGTCGGAGGGGGTCAGTGACGGGGATGATGCGGTGGCTCCTTGATTTCTGCAAAAACAAAATATAAACAAAAATGTTATTATCCTGATTTTCGGACTTGGTGAAACCATATAAGCTATCAACTAAACACTATTATGACGATTCAAAAGACCTACATTTACTAAAAATTAAATATATCTTATAACCCGAATATTTCATTGGTTAATAAGCATAACTAATGTTTCTTACTAATAATTTCCATACCTAAATTTTTGTCCTAAAAATTTCTGTTACTCAGTTTCTCATATGGCATTCCGATACATTTCTATATTGAAAAATTTCTATACCTAAACAATTTCTATACTAAAATTTCTATTAAAAAGACCTAAAATTTTCTATTCTATTCAAAACACCTAAAATAGTCAAAATAAACTATTCATTTACTCAAATGACCTAAAAAACTAATTCTATTAAAAACCTGCATTCTATAATGTCTACATTAATTGTAAAACCTACATTCAAATTACCTACATTCTACAAGAACAGAAAGAGAAGGGATGGAGGGAGGAGGGAGGGAGGGAGGAGGGGGAGGAAGGAGGGAGGGAGGAGGGGAAGGAAGAGGTACTGATACGTCTCCAATGTATCTGTAATTTTCGCTTGTTCCATGTTGTTATATTATCATTCTTGGATATTTTACGATCATTTTACAACAACTTAATATCATTTTTTGGGACTAACCTGACATAGTGCCCAGTGCCAGTTGCTGTTTTTTGCTTGTTTTTTACTTTGCAGAAAATCAATACCAAACGGAGTCCAAACGCAGCGAAACTTTTTGGAGAATTTTTCTGGACCAGAAGACACAAGGTGGGCCAAAGAAGTACCCGAGGGGGGCTCCGAGGGGAGCACATCTCACCAGGGCGCGCCTACATGGGTTGTGCCCACCTCGGTGGCCTCCCGCACTGCCTATTCACCCTATAAATCCCCAAATATTCCAAAAACCATAGGGGAGTCGACGAAAAACAATTCCAGTCGCCACAAGTTGCAGAACCACGAGGTCCAATCTCGACACCATCACGGAGGGGTTCATCATCCTCATTGGTGCCTCTTTGATGATGCGTGAGTAGTTCATTGTAGACCTACGGGGCCGTAGGCAGTAGCTAGATGGCTCCCTCTCTCTCTTTTGATTCTCAATACAATGGTCTCTTGGAGACCTATTTGATGTAACTCATGTATTGATCGTTGCTAAGGATAACAAGATGGGGTCTATTCCTACATGAATAGATCTTGCCTACATCATGTCATCATTCTTATTGCATTACTCCATTTCTCCATGAACTTAATACACTAGATGCATGCTGGATAGCGTTTGATGCATGGAGTAATAGTAGTAGATGCAGGCAGGAGTCGGTTTACTAATCTTGGACTTGATGCCTATATATTGATCATTGCATGGCTATCGTCATAATTATTTGAGGTTCTATCAATTTCCCAACATTAATTTTTTTACCCATCGTGTGCTATTTCGTTGAGAGAAGCCACTAGTGAAATCTACGGCCCCCGGGTCTATTCTTTAGCATATTTGCCTTCGAGATCTGTTATTTGCCACTTTTATTTTCAGATCAATTATTCCAAAAATCCAAAAATACCTTGTTGCACTTTTTATTTGCAGCTTTTATTTCGTGTTTTATCAAGAGTTATTTAACTAATCTACCACAAATCAATCTATCTTATTGCCGTGAAGTGATTGACAACCCCTCTTACGCATCGGGCTGTAAGTGTTTGTTCTTTGTGTGCAGGTACCGTTTTACATAGTGTTGCCTGGTTCTCCTACTGGATTGATACCTTTGGTTTCATAACTGAGGGAAATACCTACCGTAGTTGTGCTGCATCATCCCTTCCTCTTCGGGCAACATAGTTCAAGCGACATCAAAAGGAATTTCTGGCGCTGTTGCCGGGGAAACATCATCAACATCTACCAGATTCCTAATCACTAATCTCATCTCCTTGCAATTTACATTATTTTCCATTTGCCTCTCGTTTTCATCTCCCCACTCCACAAAATTTGCCGCTTTTCTTCGCCCTATTTTTCATTTGCCATTTTCTCGTCAGATCTTTTTTTGTGTGCAATCTTGTTTGCGTAGTCATGATGTCTCAAGGAAATATCAAGTTATGTGATTTTTCCAATACCAATAGTAATGATTTTATTAGCACTCCGATTGCTCCTCCCGCCACTAGTGCGGAGTCTTTTGATATCAATGTCGCTTTTGTTGAATCTTGTTACGAAAGATCAATTTTCTGGTACTCCTAATGAGGATGCCGCGTCCCATCTAAACACATTCGTAGAATTATACGATATGTAAAAGAAAAAAGATGTGGACAATGATATTGTGAAGTTGAAATTATTTCCGTTTTCTTTGCGAGATTGTGCGAAAATTTGGTTTTCTTCTTTGCCTCGCAATAGTATTGATTCTCGAGATAAGTGCAAAGATGCTTTTATTACTAAGTATTTTCTGCCCACTAAAATTATTTCCCTTAGGACACAAATCATGAATTTTAAGCAACTTAAGCATGAGCATGTTGCGCAATCTTGGGAAAGAATGAAATTGATTCTAATAAATTGTCCCACTCATGGTTTAAATCTTTGGATGATCATACAAAAAATTTATGCGGGATTGAATTTCGTTTCTAGAAATCTTTTAGATTCCGCTGCAGGTGTTACTTTTATGGAAATTACTTTAGGTGAAGTTACTACATTGCTAGATAATATCATGGAAAATTATTCACAATGGGATACTGAAAGACCACCTACTAGGAAAAAAGTTAATTCGGTTAAAAAAATTAGTACGTTGAGTGAAAAAGTTGATGCTCTTATGAAGTTGGTTGCTAATAAAAATGCTCCTATTGATCTTAATGATGTGCCTTTGTCTACTTTGATTGAGCAAAAGAGTTATGCTGTAGATGTGAATTATATCTCGCGAAACAGTTTTAATAATAATGCTTATTGAGTTAATTTTAATCCTAGGCTTTTTCCTAGAAATTCCTCTAATAATTATGGTAATTCCTATGGTAATCAATCTTATAATAATAGGAACACCTCTGATCTTGAGAATAATATTAAAGAATTTATCAATGCTCAAAAGGTTTTCAATACTATGATACAAGAAAATTTTAATAAGATTGATGATATGTCTAGAAGCATTGATAAAATTTCTCACGACGTAGAAAATCTCAAGTTGAAAATTTTTGTGCCTAAGGTTGAGGAATCAATTAAAGCTTTATATGTTTCTATGGATGAAAGTAGGAAAAGAACCGCTATGCTTAGAGCTAAAAGAGAATTTTTAGAAACAGCTTTTTCTACCGATTGCTTTCATAAAACGATGAAGATCTTAAAATGATTGGTATTTCTTCTATTGATTCCATGTTTAGCAAAATTAAGATTGATGAAAGGGACTGAAGAAAAGTCAACTTTAGCTAGAAGGCGTCCCGCTAATTCGGAGGGTGAAAATCTTGTTGAGAAAATTGATAAAAGTGGGTTTGGAGAGGTCAAAACTTTAACTAGTGATGTGCCCACTCTTTTAGATTACAAAGACTTTAATTATGATAGTTGTCCATAGATTGATTTAATCTCTTTGTTGCAATCCATGATAAATTCACCTCATGCTTACGAACAAAATAAAGCTTTTGCTAAACATATCGTAGATGCCATGATGAAAGCTTTAGTAGAAAAGTTGGAATTAGAGATTTCAATTCCTAGAAAATGGCATGATGAATGGGAACCTACTATCAAAGTCAAGATTAAAAATTATGAGTGCTTTGCTCTATGTGATTGGGCTGCTAGTGTTTCCACAATTCCGAAATCTTTCTGTGATGTGCTTGGTCGTACCGATATTGAAGAATGTTCTCTTATTTTGCACTTGGCGGATTCTAGTATTAAAAAGCCTATGGAAAGAATTAATGATGTTCTTATTCTTGCAAATAGGAATTATGTGCCAATAGATTTTATTGTTCTTGATATTGATTGCAATGCGCCTTGTCCTATTATACTTGGTAGACCGTTTTTATGCACTATAGGTGCCGTGATTGATATGAAAGAAGGGGATATTAAATTTCAATTTCCACTAAGAAAGGGTATGGAACACTTCCCTAGAACAAGAATCAGGCCACCATATGAATCAATCATGAGGGCATCCTATGGATCTAAAACTAAAGATGACAATACTTGAATCTATACATTATGCCTTGCTAGGGGCATAATACGATAGCGCTTGTTGGAAGGCAACCCAATGAATAAATTTTGTCTTTTTCATTCTGTTGTTGAGTGTTTGCACAATTGTGCCTCTATTATGATTGTGTTTTTTATGTTTTAATTAGTGTTTGTGCCAAGTAAAGCCTTTGGGATTATGTTTGGTGATAGTTGATTTGATTTTTTATATGGGCCACCAGCCCAAGAAGTTGGGAAGTTGGCCCATTTAGCTAGTGATCTAAGGTGCCCTCCCTCCTTCAGGAAAAAGGGAGGTGCCCAGGAGACGTAAGAATATTGAGAGAGCGGAGAGATAATGACCCCACAAGTGTAGGGGACCAATCGTAGTCCTTTCGACAAGTAAGTGTGTTAAACCCAATGAGGAGCAGAAGGAATTGACAAGTAGTTTTCAACAATGTTTCACTGCAAGTATTGTATAGATAGTTTCGATAGATAGTTTGATAGCAAGATAATTCATGACAAGGTAACAAGTAACATATGTAAGTAGGTTCAACAAGTGTCCCCGTCCTTAAGTGTGCTAAGGAAAAGTCGGGGGTGTTTCTTATAATTAACTAAGATGCTCTTGAGGACACACAAGAATATCATCAAGTTAGTTTCACCACGATTCGTTAAGTTACCGTTCATTGCTTCGATAAGTGTTGTGTTGGTGGACTACAACTAAGGTAGTGTCCCTTACTTTAACATATACCTACTTATGATTATACTCTCCATGCAAGTATCCGCAACTAAAAGATAAGAAATTAAGAAAAGTCTAACCATAGCATTAAATATTTGGATCCAAAATAGTCCCTCATGGAACAATTCATAAACTGGGATTTGGGTTTCTATCACTCTCGCAACCCATCCTCTAATATCTAATTTCACAATGCCTTCCCCTAGGCCCAAAGATGGTGAAGTGTCATCTAGTCGACGTTCACATAACACCACTAGAGAAAGAACAACACAACATACCATCAAAACATTTAATGATAACCAACTTAACATGAGTACTATCAACAAGACTTCTCCCATGTCCTCAAGAACCAACGAAACAACTCACAAATGATCATATGATGATGATCGGTGGGTATAAATATGCGATTACCAATCTAAACATAGCAATCTTTCACCAATAATTCTCCTAAGCATCAACTACAAGATGTAATCAACACGTACAAGTACTCCCAGGTACCAATCTGAGTTTTGATACAAAGATTGAACACAATGAGGAACTAGGGTTTGGAGATGAGATGGTACAGGTGAAGAAGTAAATGAATATGATGACCCCCACGATGATTGGAGTGTTGGTGATGATGAAGCCTCGATTTCCCCCTCCCGGAGGGAAGTCTTCCTAGTAGAATCACCCCGTCAGAGAGCAAAAGTGCTCGCCAAAGTTTCGCCTCTCAGACGGCGGCTGAAAGTCCCGAGGATTTTCTATAATATTTTCTAGGGTAAAATGGAATTTATAGCCAAAGACATCGGGAGAGGGCCCAACAGGGCCCCACATGGCCAGGTTGCGCGCCTAGGGGGTGGCCACGCCATCAGGCCAAGTGGACGCGGGGCTGCCCTCTCTTTGCTCCATAATTCGCAACACATTCCAAAATAATTCTTTGAGCTCCGAAGAATTTCCTTTTCTTCTGTTACATTTTAGGTTCAGATTTCTAGAAGTCCTGCAATCCCCTATCTTTGTATTCCTTGCATTTTAAGAGAGAAAATACATTAGAACTGCATGATATGTGAAATATATATTGAAATAAGATAAATTATAGTAAGAAATAATGATATAAAATGGACCTACCAAGAGAGAAGGTACCGAACCGGTATGTGCTACACAAGTAAGTTGGCGGTGACATTCATTCGTAACCTGTATGTATCACTTTTCTTGGATTACCTAAAACGTTGCAACAGTTTTTTAAACGTAGAACCTCGTTAGATACAGGAAGCTAGCTTCCGGGAGCTGGAACGTTCGGCCCTGATCCACTATGGGTTTGTGGTGGATCTGAAAGCTGGGCAACTATCAAACATGCCCTAAATATACAATTTATAAGTACCAAACAGGCTCTCACAAAAACTGTGGTACAAAACATGACAACACACTGAATTGAGATATTTAATTGCAGTTTCAGTCATGTTAGACATGCACTATCTTTACTTCTTTAAAAGAGCCAGTTGGTGTTGATGGTCCGTCTGCCCTCTTTGATGGGATAGGGATAAAAAAAATGCAGCAGCAAGAGGAACCGCCATCCTGCCTCTCCATTACTTGAAGCCACCTCGAACTAAAAAAAAGAATCCTAACCGAGTACTACTATTCTCCCGAAGCACCTGCCAGCACCGGCATTTCTCCCCCAAAATCTGTCCGCCTCGTCTCTCCCATCGCCTGCTCTCATGGCCTCCCCCGATCCTGTATCTCTTGCCGCCTCTCACCTCCCCCAATCCCGTATCTCTTGCCGCCTCTCTCCTCCAATCCCACTCCCCGTTCTTCAGCTCCACCCCTCCCTTCAAAATTCAAACTGTCGATGCCGCACCGCCATGCATATTACTCCCGGGGTTCCCCATCCCTTATGCTCGTTGTTTTCTTCTCTGCCTCCCGGAATACTCAGTTTCCGCTGCCCTGCTCGCTCGCCGTCGCTGGTGCTGCCGAGTCGCCCGCTCACCGTCGCCGAAACGAGGAAACTGCAACCCCTGTCGGCGTGTTCACTCGTCGTGCCAGGATTGCGTGGAGGCCGCTTACCCTGCCGGCACGCCCGCTCGCCGTCTTCGACCGCTTCGAGGTCGCACCCCTTGCGGGCAAGCTCGGTCGGGAACTGCAGCGCTGCCTCATGATCGCGCGGACAGTTCGTCTTGGTCTGCGCTGCCTTTTCCCCTTCCATCCGAGCACATTGGCCTCTTCAGACTCCTTTCTGTACGTCTCCACAAGGGACACCATGTTGGTTCTGAATCAGTTTGATTATAGCTTAGTAGTAAAAATTGCAGTTTATTGTTGAAATTGAACACATCCGCAAATCTACCGGGTAGGCTTAGGGCATCTCCAGCCGTTGGCCCCCCCAGGACGCACAAAAATCGCCCCCTGGGGGCGAGCCGGCGAGACACTCGGCGCTGGGGGCGGTTTTTCGCCCAGTCGCCGCCCCCAGCTCGCCCCCAGGCGCCGAAATTGGCCCACTTGGCAGCCCAATTTCGGCGAATAAACGGCCCATATTGGCGAGAATAGGCCCATATTCGGCGTGGTTTCGCCGTTTCTCGGCGTTCATTTATCAACATAATTATTCCTTATCACATATTTCATCACAGAAAAATCAAATACTTCAACAAAATAGTACAACAACAAATAGTTCAACAAATAAAAACTCATATTTCATCACGCGGCGTCCCCCTTGAGCCTCCATAGGTGCTCAATCAGATCTTTCTGCAGTTGATGATGCACCTGTGGGTCTCGGATCTCTTGACGCATACTGAGATAGGCAGTCCAAGTTGCCGGTAGCTGGTGATCAACTTCGGCTAGAGGACCCTGAGGAAGAGCTTTCGGCTCATCCGATAACGGCGCCGAAATGTTCTCTCGCCATGAAGTGGAGCATCGGCGAAGTAGTCGGAGTAGAGCATGTAGTATCCTTGCAGACGATGCCGGTTCTTTGCTTTCACCCGCCCCGGCGCCGAGCCACCTCGACGCGGCTTTCCATTGCTCGCCAGCAGCTGGGCGAGGGCGGCGAGCACCATCAGATGCTCTTCTTCCTGGATGTCGGCCGCGGCTTCCTCCTCCAGCAGCGCGGCGAGCTCTTCCTCCTCCATCGCGGCCGGAAACGGCGGCCGGCACCGCCTAGTGTTGCGGGGAGGGGTTGCCGCGGCGAAGCGCTGCTATTTTCAGGCGGGGAATGGCTATCTAGGCGGAGTGGGCCGGCGACCGTCGCCGGGATACAGCTAGTGGTGGCCGAGGGGGGGGGTGCGAGGTGAGTCGGGGAAGAAAATCTTGACTTTTCCCCTGTCGGCGTGGGCCAGGCGCGCTTTTCGCTAGCGCCGGAGCCCCCAACGGCTCCCCAGCGCGCTGGGTTCGGCCTGTGACCGCCGGGCGGAAAAAAGGCCCGAACCGGCGATTTTCGGCGTCCTGGGAGCGCGACTGGGACGTTTTTTTGGCGCCGGCGCGAAAAAATCGCCTGGGGAGGCCTTGTTGAGGGCGCGGCTGGAGATGCCCTTACGACAGACTCGAGCCACGCTGCTACCGAGCCGCCGTCCACTCGCCACGCCGTAAGACGCCCTTGAAGTCTCCCAAAAGCTTTTGGGTCCTTATATTACTGCAGATGCCGGCATTTTGAGCTTCTCTTTTCGTCCTAATTTTGATAGATTTAGGCATTACCTTCAAGTATTTCGCCTGTTACGTTATACCTTCGTCAATTTTGTAATTTTGTTGATCTGGTATGACCAGGGACTGGACTGGGTATGACATTGGCCTAATTATTGAGTATTCAAAAGACCGATATAGCTAAATTATGTATAATTCAGAATTTCAAATACTGCTACAGTGTCTGTTATTGTCAGATAATGCTTGGAAAAATGTCTATAAAACATGCTCTTTCCACCACGTCTCGAGATCCGATCACCAAGCCTCTGGTCGGCCATCTCGGGAAGAAGATGACCACCACGTCCACCAGTGTCACCACGCCGGGCACGCGTCGCCGCCGGCACCCCCATGGTGCCTAGAGGGCGACAAGCCCCGACGAAACCCATGCCTCGCCAGCCGCCATGGCCCAGACCCCGGCACCACCAGATCCAGATCGGATCGGGGTCCAGGGCCCCAAGTCGCAACCACCACGGAGGCAGCACCACTGGACGGTGCCTAGCCCTCCAGCCTGCCGCCGAGTCATCGCCGGAGCTCCGCCGCGCCACGCCGCCAAGCCACCGCCGGGATAACTTGCGCCGCCGCCAGAGAAGCCACAGCCGCCGCGCGTTGGAGAGGCCTCAAGAGGGGCGCCGCCACCCAACACGCCCTCCGCGCGCCGCTGGGCCCGCCCAGCCAGCGCCGTCTCGCGCCGCGCCGTCACGCGCCGGACGCCAACCACGAGGAGAGGGGCAAGATCCCCGCCGCCACCAACGCCGGCCGGTCTTTGCCCGGCGGCGCTGTGCGGTGGCGGCGGGGGAGAGATCGACGAGGGCGGACGAGGGGCGGCGGCTAGGGTTTCCTCCGAGGAGCTTAATTTTGGGTGTACGGTGTCGTGGACAATGATGGGAAGTGCTTTTGTGATCCGTGTTGTAACTGAATCTGAGTTTAACTTATGAAGTGAAATCTTAAGGTAGTGTAATGCCAAGACCACTTGAACAACATATCAAGTTGGTGTGATCTCTGGGTAAAGTAAAATGTAACAGCTTGGAGGCATGTTGAGTCGCAAATAGTTGTTCACATGTGTTAGCTAAGGGTAGATGTAATCAAAATGAAATGGTGTGTGTGGCTCCATGTAACTCTCTGATGTTTGTAGCGTCGTTGAACAAAGACTTTCTTGATATGGCTAAACACTAACCTTCTCTTGACGAAAATCATAGTACTACATATTTGGGCTTGTACTTTTGTGATTCCAATTTAGTACAGACCTCGGCTTTTGAACCGCCCAAAAAAAAAAGGATCATGGCCCCGCGTCATCTCCAGCCATCGGTTCGGGCGGGCACCCCAAGCAGCGCCGTTAGGCTGGTCATAGTGAGAGTAACATAGGTAGTAACATAGATGCCACATAATCAAAAATGATGATGTGGCAAGTAGTTAATGAGGAGAGAGGCAAATAGAGTAACATAATATGTTACCATCACATAGCGCTTTTCAATGCATAATGAGTCTACAAAGTAATAAATGAAGGCAACTATGTTACCACACCTATGACACTACCCTTTATGAAGGTATTAACATAGACTAGTAACATATGTATGTTACTAGTCTAAGTTACTCTCCACTATGACTAGCCTTAGCCATCTCCTACCCCTCCTCCTCCTCTGTCATCGCCGGCAAACGCCACCCAGCAAAGCTCATTGGTGCCTGGTGGCGGCAGTAATTATTTCTCTCATGGAGCATTGGGGATCGATTAGTCCAGCGAGGCATGTTGTCACGCGGACGACAAGGTGGACTGGGCCATCGACATGGCTTCGGAAGTCCGGATCCTGACAGCGTGGTATTGGGCGTGCTTTGTGGCGTTTCCGATGCGATGGCTTCCGGCTTGTCGCATGGCAGCACTACGTAGCACCCTCTGGAGTGGGTACGGATCACAATGATAGTGGCTTTGGATCCCCGCGGCATGGCATCGGGCGTTCTCTCTGGCGTCTCCCAAGGGACACTTGTTGGGAGGCGTAGTGGCGGGCGTGCTTGATGCGAGCATAGTGCTCCGGTCGGGAGGCGCTGCGTTGATCTGGCGGCCGTGCGCTCCTATTCTAGTCACGTCCTTCCCTGGGTCAATGAGCCATGGAAGAGTTCTCTCTAGCGTGGTGGTGATCGGCGGTGGTGTACTCCGTTGTTGGTATTTCTACCGCGGCGGCCTTGCTGCGGATTGTGGTGACCACCGAAAGATCTTCTTGAGGGTTCCCCTTTCCATATAGTTGCAGGTAGATGAAAGTGCAGGGAGGAACGCTCTCGAAGACCTTTCGATGGCCAAGGTCCTCATGTGATTGTGGTTGACTTCAATAGGGAGATGCAAATTATAGATGATGGCTGGACATAGAGGGTTGAATGTGCAGCTGTGGCGGTGACACACCGCATGTAGCTGCTGCGATCGCGGAAAAGTGGTGTCGACATCACATGAGGACGTCGATGTTGGTGTTACTCGAGCATCCGATATTAAGCTCCTGTGTCACAACCTAGCTAGTCCATGCATTAGAATGTTGCATCATGTTTATTTCATTCAACAGAAATTTGAAATGGGATTGCCAGAACCCCCAGCCCCCTCTGGAACAACTAGGGTTTACTAAAAATATTTTCGATGAACCTGAAATGCCCTTCTAAAATGTCCATCATTTTTGTCTTGGTCCAGAAGCTTTGCCAAAAGTGATGCACAATTTCCTAGGTCATCTTTGGATCTTTGAATTAAATCATAGCTATTTGAATTTGGACATTTAAAATTTATAAAATATTTCAAATGTCCAAACAACTCCAAACTAAAATGTTTCATGTTGGAAATATTCCAACACTGGACCAGGAGTAGTTTGGTGAATTTTGAAACCTCCTAGGTATTTTAAATAACTCAACAAAGTTACAGAAAAATAGAAAAAGAAAAACAGAAAGCAGAAAGACTTACCTGGCGCCGCTAGCCGGCCCACCTGGCCGGCCCAGCCCGGCCACCGCGCCAGCGAGCTGCTTGGCTTGCCAGGCAGGCAGCCAAGGTGCTCGGCGGCGGCACCGCAGCTCGCCACGCAGCTGCTCGCCGCCCTGCTTCGCCCTCTCGCCGCTCCATCGCCTTGGATGAGCTCCACGTCGCGCCCCGAACCCCCCAGACACCCCCTCTCCTCCCTGGTTCGTCTCCCTCGCTCCCCCACGCCATGGCCGACGCCACCGCCGCCGCACCACCGTCGTAGCCGCGCCCTCCGTCGACCCCACGCCGCGCCACCGTGTCCAGACGCTCCGCCGTCGTCGACTCCTTCGAGCTAGCCGAGCCCCGAGCGCTCGCGTGCCCAAGACGCCGCACTAAGCTTCGCCGAGTCCGCCGCCGGAGATCCCCTTCAACGCCGTCGCCGCTGCAGCTCGTCCCCGACCACGCCGTCTGCACCGTTGCGTCCGCTGTGAGCCTAGCTACTTCCCCGACCCTCTCTCTCTCGCTCCCGTGCACCACAGCGAGCGCACGAGGATCGCACGCACGCACCGCCGCGGACCTCGTCGCCGACGTGCTCCCGGCCACACTCCGGCCTCCTCACCCTGTCCAACACGTTCGCCACGTCACGCTGGTGCTAACCACGCACCCCACGCACCTCACCGCACCCCACCGCACGAGTTCACTTTCACCCGAGCTCCGGTGGCCGCCAAACTCGCCGCCGGCGCCAACTCCGGCCACCCCGAGCCCAACGGACTCCGCCAAGAGTTGCGGTTCGTCCTCAGCTGCACTCCGGTGGCCTCCGCGCCTCATTTGGTGGCCGGAATGGCCAAAACCACTTCCGCCACCGCGTCGGGCTCGCCGGCGGCTAAACGCCGGTGGGTTTGACCCCGGGTTTGACCACGGGTGGGCCCAGTTTGACCCCCTGGGTCTATGACATGTGGGCCCAGCCCTGCTAATTAATCCAGTACTAGTTTTAATTAAATTCTAATTAAACTGACCCCACTGACACGCGGGACCCACTGGTCAGTTTGACCTGACCAGCCCGTTGACCCCTGACGTCATCATGACGCAATCTTGTATAATATTTAAATTACTGGAATTATTTTTACACAGGAAATTCCAGAAATTGTTACAAACTTCAAAAATTCATATAAAATCAACCATAGCTCCAAATGAGACAAATTATATATGTAAAATGATCAGAAAAATCCAATCTATCCATCTGTACAGGTTTCATGCATGTTTACAGAAGCTAACCCACTGTTTATCACAGAACAAGTTTAAGCACTTAAAATGATCATATATGAGTTTGAATTTTGAATCTTTGGTTCAAAATTGGTTCAAACCCATCTGATCCTAGTTGCATTAGCTCAAAGCACTCATTTTGCCATGTCTCATTGCATGCATCATATTGTTGCATCTTGTTTGGTAATGCTGTGTATCGGTGATCTCTGCGCGTGTTACGCCTCGAGGAGTACCGTGATAACCCCGACGAAGAACAATACCCGTGTAACGACCGTCGAACAAGCAACCAACCATTTGATCATATCGATAAAATCCCATGTTCTTGCTCCTGCTCTCATTTATGCATTAAGACAACGCGATTCAAACTGCTGTGTCTGCGGTAGTTGAACCCATTTCCTCTGCATGACTGTCATTGCCACAAGAACTAGATGAAACCCACTAGCATGTGTAGGAGTTGATTGAGCCATATGATTGTGTTGTTCCTACCTTGCTATGCCTGCTATGCTTAGAGTTGTGTCAGGTCTGGTTCATCGGGATGATGGCTAGAGTGAAATGATCAAGTCGGTATGAGAGTAAGGTGTTGAACACGATTTGGTAAAGGTATCGATGAGAGGCCATGTAGGAGTACATGGTGGGTTGTTTCATTGAGGCCGTCCTTAAGCACTGAGATCTGTATGTGTGATTTAAGATTCAGCTACTACCATGCATTGGGCCCGAAACCAATGGACCCTCTCGGCTTCTTATTCACCCTAGCCTTCGGTCCAGGAGTTGCAAGTAGTTTCGGTGTTTGTAGCCCATCGGAGGCCGTGGACAGCGCCGACCGTAGGGGTGGGCTGTGATGCGGTAGGTACGTGGCACGGTGTACCGGATGCCCGCTTGGTATCTCGGGAACCCTGTTCACATCGCTTGAGGCTGTGAGCGAGACTTCGGCCGGAACTCCTCATAGATGGAACTCAAATAGGCGATAAACCTGGACTAGGGGCTTAGGTGTCTAGGTAGGTCGTGGCCGACACCCACGTTGGGCTTCCGCTTGAAGGTTGCCGAGTACATGTCGTGTAAACGGCGATAAGTGGTGAGAGCGTATGAAGAAGTACACCCTGCGCAGGTTAATATCATCTATTCGGATAGCGCGTCATGTAAAGGACTACTTGGTTGCCTATACAGTTCATAGACAAGTAAATGGATACTACTAAAAGCCTCAAGATAAGCGTGAGTGCCGAGGATGGCTTCCCCGTAGGAAGACGGGGTTGGATCCTCGGTGGTGTATTGAAGTGGTGAGTAGTGGACTCGAAAAGCAAAACTATTTCAAGTTGGTGTCTCGTGGGATAGCTTAGCCATGAGTCAAAGCTGGCTTGCTGCAATAACCCCACCAACCCTTCTTGATAATATGCATGTATGTAGGGTCCGATGTAAGTCTTCTTGAGTACCTTTGTACTCATGTTGCTTTAATTTACATTTTTCAAGATGCCACAAACCCTTCCGACGGGTTCTTCGTAGACGTTGACATCGATGAGTAGACTAAGGCCCAGGTGGTGATCCTGAGCAAGAGAAGGACCTTGTAGTATAGCTAGGCTTACCCTAGCCTCTTTTATTTTACTAGTTGTCTGTACTCAGACAAAACTCTTCCGCTGTGGCTTGTATGCTTGTATGACTTGTATGTGGGTCGTGTGACCCGTACTTGTGTGTATGATATGAACGGCTCTCTGAGCCTCTAAATAAAGTACTTGTGTCGTAGAGTCATGTTGTGATGCCTTGTTGTATTTGCACATATCGAGCATATTGTGTGTATGATTGAAATGCTTGGTATGTGTGGGATCTGACTATCTAGTTGTTTATCTTTGGTAGCCTCTCTTACCGGGAAATGTCTCCTAGTGTCTCCAC
Source organism: Aegilops speltoides (assembly GCA_021437245.1). Taxonomy (NCBI): domain Eukaryota; kingdom Viridiplantae; phylum Streptophyta; class Magnoliopsida; order Poales; family Poaceae; genus Aegilops; species Aegilops speltoides. Next base: position 502,427,027 of record CM038147.1, read on the forward strand.
TGAGCCATGGTAGCTTGCTACTGCTCCGGAACACTTAGGCTGGCCGGCATGTGTCCTTCTTCGTTCCTGTGTCTGTCCCTTCGGGGAAATGTCACGCATTGAGTACCGGAGTCCTGTTAGCCCGCTACAGCCCGGTTTACCGGAGTCCTGCTAGCCCAGCGCTACAGCCCGGAACTTACCTGCTGTTGGCCGACACGTTCGATGCTGGGTCATGGATGCCTGTCCCTGTAAGTCTGTGCCACTTTGGGTTTACGACTAGTCTTGTCAGCCCGGGCTCCTTTTCATATGGATGCTAGCGACACTATCATATACGTGTGCCAAAAGGCGCAAACGGTCCCGGGCCAAGGTAAGGTGGCACCCGTTGGGATACCGTGCGTGAGGCCGCAAAGTGATATGATGTGTTCTGTGCTAGATCGATGTGACATTGAGCCGGGTCCCGACAGCGTTGGCATCGAGCCGGACTGCTCAGAGGTTCTCCAAGCCAAACTGGTCGATGTTGAGTCTAGAAATGCTTTAGTTATATGTAGGGGAATTGATTGTGGGATGGTACGTAAGGCTCTTTTTACTCCTTTATCTCATGATATTCTGATCTGAGTCAGTCCATTCTTCCATCGGGGGTTAAGGATTAGGACCTCTTCTCTCTGTTAGGCTCACGTGTTACTAATCAGTAGTACCTTGTAGGTTTGATGGTTACAAGCCTGGTTCAGTTTTACTATCCTGTTATGTTACTAAATTGGACCCAGAACCTTGATATGATATCGCTGAGTGGTTATGCAGATCCTTGTGAAATGTCTCAATCCTTTGAGCATTTACAGTCGTTATGCTGTCCAAATTCCGATAGAAATACTAATGTCTTTGCATTGTGGTTGTGCTTCCAGATGGCCACTCGTGATCACAATCAAGTGGTTCGTCTGACCAGATGCATTGGTGTGACCGGTCATACATCCATGCTAGTTCGGGTTATGATCGAAGCGGGATACCGTTGGTACCCCGAATACACAGTTGAAGAGCAGTATCGAGATTTTAATCAAAGTCAGTATCTTTGCACTGTCCGGGTGTTTCCCTCTTATCCTGGTTGCACCGAGGCCCTTCACAGCTCCTATGGGCTTGGTGTTACTATTGATATGGCGGTTCAAGATGCTGCATATTCTATGATGACCATCATACGAGCCAGATCGGGCTGCTCCGCAACACCGACTTCCGTATATGCCGAGTTCACTTCTGGAGCGTTTGGTTATCTTCGCCATCTATGCCGACTCGATCGGGAGGACTCCCTAACCCGTACTACCGCTGAGTTGCTCGAGGACAAGGACCGAGAGAGTCGGGCCTTGAGGATGGAGCTCTTCAATGCCCGTGCTTGATCACCGGGCTACCTTGACTCGCTTTTGCACCGGCTGTTCAAGCTGGTTATATGGATATGAGAGATTTGTATCCTGTCAGGGCTGATCTGCCGGACATGATGGACTGGCGTGATGTGGGGGGCATCACCCCACCTCGTGGTCCTCGCTTGCCACCGTTCATAGGTCCAAGACCTCACCCTTGTCCTTACGGTCCACAGGCTCCTCAGGACCGTCTGTTCCCGGACGATCACGTTGAACTCCCAGGCTACGGAGGAGACTTCTACGAGAACTACTACGGAGACGTCTGAGTTAGTAGTAGTCCCACTAGTATTGTAACAGTTGTATTTCCACCGTCCTGCGTGACCCGTGGAATATGACTTAGTGTGTACTAATCCCGGAGGTGTAACAAAAATAATGTATAGGAGCTTGGTGTGCCTCCGATGAGATGTAATCTTCCTTTCACCGAAGTAGTACTTTGTTTGGTCTTGTACTAAACCTTGTATGGTGTGTGTGACGATGGAATAAGAAAGCAGTTTCTGTATCTGCCATGTCATACGGATGATCATCTCGCATTCCAAGTTATCCATTACATCCTACCTTTCTATGTCAGAATCTTGCCATCCTGGACTAAACCCTTGTTTTGTTTCCCTAAGATGGTTAACACCCGCAACAACCCTGCTCCGCCAGAGCAGGCCGAAGGCAGTGGAGTTGGAGAAGCAAACCTGCCTCACCCTCCTTCTCGGCGAAGGGTTATGCTAGAGGCCGAGAGAAACAAACGGAGACCAACCGCTTGCGGGGCGTATCGAATGTAACACAGCCCACCATCCGAGAAACAACTTGGTGTCGCTCGGTGACTTCATCAAGTTACACCTCCTACCTTCCACCACTCGGTCGAGCCTCTCGACGCCGATGATCGGCCGCAAAGATCACTCACAAGCTGCGTTCTGCACTGGTAGCTGAGGCGGACAAGGTCACCTTTGCTGCATATCATCTTGAAGGCCCCGCCAGTCTCTGGTGGGAGAACTATATGGCTATGCGCCCAGTTGGCCATGTCACTACTTGGGCAGAATTCAGCGAGGCTTTCCGTGAACATCACATTCCGGAGGGTCTCATGGATCGCAAACGTGAGGAGTTCTGCAGTTTCACCCAAGGTCGTCTCTCCGTGGACGCCTATAGCAGAGAGTTCGGTAATCTTGCACGCTATGCAACTGAAGAGGTCTCCACTGACGCCAAGAAACAGGCAAGGTTCCGCAAGGGACTTAGCCCCGAGCTCCGCCGAGATCTCCGTCTGCATGAGTGCACCTCTTTCCAGAAGCTTGTCAACAAAGCCATCAGCGCTGAAACTGGTCAGACTGATTTCGAAGCAACACGCAAGCATGGCCGTGACATGGGTTCCTCATCCGGTCCGGACCACGAAGCGCCGTGTGTGGTGCCTAATACTGCCTCGCCACCCAGATTCACACCGAGGCCATCCTTCCAGCGCCTCGCCCCATTCAGCCAAGATGCACCAGCTAGGCCCTATGGTGGACCAACCAACAACGCTCCTCTACGCGCCAGCCCCGTGACGTGCTTCAAATGTGGTGAATCAGGCCACTACATGCGCGATTGTCCCCAGACCAACCCCAACCAGCCTGCAAAAGCTGTTGGCCGTGGCAAGCCAACAGGAAAGGTGTTCTACGCCAAGCCGGCCACCACTGCACGTGGCCATGTTAACTGTATCTCAGCTGAGGAGGCCCAAGAGGATCCCAACGTCGTGCTCGGTACGCTTCTTGTTAATTGCCACCCGGCATCTGTTCTTTTCGATACTGGAGCATCTCATTCATTCATATCCGAAAGCTATGCTCGCTTGCACAACACCGCATTCAGTGATATGCCCACCTCCATGGTAATTCAAACCCCGGGTTCCAAATGGCAAACTTCTAGAGTAAGCCATGGAAATGAAATTCAGGTCGACAGACTTGTTTTCCTTGCATCGTTGATAGCTCTCAAATCTTCGGATATAAATATCATCTTGGGTATGGACTGGATGTCATCCCATTATGCCAAGATTGATTGTTTCTCTAGGACTGTTCAACTTACGCACCCCTCGGGAAAGATAGTCAATGTCTTGACCCGAATATCCAAGCGCCAACTATATTCTCTTAATGCCACCATTGCGGACCTCAAGACGCTCCGGTAGTCCGTGACTTTCCGGATGTCTTTCAGAAGAATTGCCGGTGTCCCACCGACAGAGATGTTGAATTCGTGATAGACCTCATTCCAGAACTGTCCCAATTTCTAGAAGACCCTATAAGATGGCACCCCTAGAACTAGCCGAACTTAAGAAACAACTCGATGAGGCCTTGCAAAAGGGTTTCATCCGTCCTAGTTCATCTCCTTGGGCTTGCCCCGTCCTCTTCGTCAAGAAGAAGGATGGTACGGATCGGATGGTTGTAGATTATCGACCCGTCAATCTGGTCACAATTAAGAACAAGTATCCGCTTCCCAGGATCAACGATCTGTATGATCAGCTCGCAGGATCCTCAGTCTTCTCTAAGATGGATTTGAGGTTAGGCTACCATCAAATCAAAATCCGAAACGGGGACATTCCTAAAACGGCTTTTGTTACTCGTTACGGCCAATACGAGTACACCGTCATGTCCTTCGGTCTAACCAACGCCCCAGCCACTTTCTCCCGGTTAATGAACTCAATCTTCATGGAATATTTGGACAAATTAAATCGTGGTTTACCTCGATGACATACTCATCTATTCCAAGAACGAGGAAGAACATGCCAACATCTAAGGCTAGTGTTGATGAAACTTGAGAGCATCGCCTTTATGCCAAGTTTTCAAAATGCGAATTTTGGCTGCCGAAGTGACCTATTTAGGACATGTAATTTCGGTAAAGGTATTGCTGTAAACCCGAGCGAGTTCAAGCCGTCCTTAATTGGACTCCACCGAATCGATCAAGCAAGTTCGAGTTTCCTTGGCTTAGCGAGCTATTGCCGCCGCTTCGTCGAGAACTTCTCCAAAGTTGCTAAACCTCTAACTGAACTCCTCAAGAAAGATAAAAAGTTCGAGTGGACTCCACAATGTGAGCACAGTTTCCAGGAACTGAAAAGACGTTTAACTTCTGCTCCCGTATTGGTACCACCAGATTTCTCTAAGGACTTTGTTATCTATTGCGACGCCTCGCGACAAGGACTAGGCTGTATTCTCATGCAAGATCGACACGTAATTGCTTATGGTTCACGGCAATTACACCCACATGAGGAAAACTACCCTACTCATGATCTAGAGCTTGCAGCTGTAGTCTATGCACTCAAAACCTGGCGACATTACCTTCTTGGTAATCGTTGCGAAATCTACACCGATCACCAAAGTCTGAAATATATATTCACCCAACCAGATTTGAATCTCGTGCAAAGACGTTGGGTTGAGTTGATTTCAGATTTCACCTAGGGATAACTTATACCCCGGAAAAGCCAACGTCATGGCTGATGCGCTAAGTCAGAATCTTATCGCAACAACCTGATGTTGCAACAAAGTCAACCACTTCTCCACGAGGAATTTCGAAGCTCAACCTTCACTTTGTTCCTCGAGGGTTCCTTTCCACCTTGGTGGCGAAACCTTCCCTTACGGATCAGATCATCAAAGCCCAAAAGGTAGATCCGGGGATTTCCCGCATCAAAAGAAACATCAAGAAAGGAGTTGCGGATTGTTTCTCCATTGATGATCAAGGAGTCGTATACTTCGGAAACCGTTTAGTGGTTCCTAAAGTACGAAACCTGCGGCGATTGATCCTTAAGGAAGCTCATGAAACTCCTCTCACCATTCATCCCGGTGGCACTAAAATGTATCAGGACCTACGCCAGAGGTTCTGGTGGACTAGGATGAAGAGAGACATTGCTCAATATGTTGCTAACTGCGACGTTTGTCGTCGTGTAAAAGCAGAGCATCAACGGCCTGCTGGCACCCTTCAACCTCTAGCTATTCCTGAATGGAAATGGGATAAAATTAGTATGGATTTCATCACTGGTTTTCCCAGGACCAAGAGAGGGAATAATGCTATCTTTGTCGTTATCGACCGTCTTTCCAAAGTAGCCCATTTCTTACCTGTTCGCGAGAGTATAACCGCTAGTCAGCTAGCCGACCTGTACATCTCCCGAATAGTGTCTCTTCATGGTGTTCCATTGGAAATTAACTCGGATCGAGGAAGTCTCTTCACCTCTCGATTTTGGGAAAGTTTCCAAAACGCTATGGGAACCCATCTTTCCTTTAGCACTGCTTTTCACCCTCAATCAAGTGGTCAAGTAGAACGTGTCAACCAAATTTTAGAAGACATGCTTCGAGCTTCTGTTATCTCATTTGGAATGGATTGGGAGAAATGCCTTCCATTTGCCGAATTTGCTTATAACAACAGCTATCAATCTAGCTTGGGCAAAGCACCTTTTGAAGTTCTCTATGGACGAAGGTGTCGAACACCTCTTAACTGGTCAGAAACCGGGGAAAGACAATTCTTTGGCCCGGATATGATCCAGGAAGCAGAAGAGCAAGTTCGCATCGTTCGTGAAAAGTTGAAAACAGCCCAATCTCGTCAAAAGAGTCAATATGACCGAAAACATAAGGCTATGACTTACGAGGTTGACGAGAAGGCTTACCTTCGGTTACCCTCCAAGGGAACCCATCGTTTGATATCAAAGGCAAATTGGCTCCTCGCTACATTGGACCCTTTCGCATTCTTGCCAAACGAGGAGAAGTTGCCTACCAATTGGAACTACCTCCGCATCTCTCCAAAGTCCACGACGTCTTCCACGTTTCTCAACTCAGGCGTTGCTTCTCGGATCCTATCCGTGGAGTGGACCACGAAACGCTTGATCTTCAAGATAATCTCACATATCGAGAATATCCCGTTCGTATTCTCGATCAAGCCGAGCGTACCACTCGACGGCATAATATCAAGTTTCTCAAGGTTCAATGGTCGCATCATTCTGAGAAGGAAGCTACTTGGGAAAGGGAGGATCGTCTTCGACTTGAATATCCCGCCCTCTTTCCGGAGGAACCTAAATCTCGGGACGAGATTCTTTTGAGTGGGGGTGAGTTGTCACAACCTAGCTAGTCCATGCATTAGAATGTTGCATCATGTTTATTTCATTCAACAGAAATTTGAAATGGGATTGCGTAACCCCAGCCCCTCTGAACAACTAGGGTTTACTAAAATATTTTCGATGAACCTGAAATGCCCTTCTAAAATGTCCATCATTTTGTCTTGGTCCAGAAGCTTTGCCAAAAGTGATGCACAATTTCCTAGGTCATCTTTGGATCTTTGAATTAAATCATAGCTATTTGAATTTGGACATTTAAAATTTATAAAATATTTCAAATGTCCAAACAACTCCAAACTAAAATGTTTCATGTTGGAAATATTCCAACACCGGACCAGAGAGTAGTTTGGTGAATTTTGAAACCTCCTAGGTATTTTAAATAACTCAACAAAGTTACGTAAAAATAGAAAAGAAAAAACAGAAAGCGAAAGACTTACTGGCGCCGCTTAGCCGCCCACTGGCCGCCCAGCCCGCCACCAGCGCCAATGAAGCTGCTTGGCTTGCCAGTGCAGCAGCCAAGGTGCTCGGCGGCGGCACCGCAGCTCGCCACGCAGCTGCTCGCCGCCTGCCGCCCTCTCGCCGCTCCATCGCCTTGGATGAGCTCCACGTCGCGCCCGAACCCCCAGACACCCCTCTCCTCCTGGTTCGTCTCCCTCGCTCCCCACGCCATGGCCGACGCCACCGCCGCCAAGACCACCGTCGTAGCCGCGCCCTCCGTCGACCCCACGCCGCGCCACCGTGTCGAGACGCTCCGCCGCCGTCGATTCTTCGAGCTAGCCGAGCCTCGAAGCGCTTCGCGTGCTCAAGACGCCGCACTAAGCTTCGCCGAGTCCGCCGCCGGAGATCCCCTTCAACACCGCCGCCGCTGCAGCTCGTCCCCGACCACGCCGTCGCACCGCTGCGTCCGCTGTGAGCCTAGCTACTTCCCGACCCTCTCTCTCGCTCCGTGCACCACAGCGAAGCGACGAGATCGCCGACGCGACGCACCGCCATGACCTCGCCGCCGACGTGCTCCCGCCACACTCGGCCTCCTCACCTGTCCAACACGTTCCACGCGTCACGCTGGTGCTAACCACGCACCCCACGCACCTCACCGCACCCCACCGCACGAGTTCACTTTCACCCGAGCTCGGTGGCCGCCAAACTTCGCCGCCGGCCAACTCCGCCACCTCGAGCCCAACGGACTCCGCCAAGAGTTGCGGTTCGTCCTCACCAGCACTCGGTGGCCTCCGCGCCTCATTTGGTGGCCGGAATGGCCAAAACCACTTCCGCCACCGCGTCGGGCTCGCCGGCGGCTAAACGCCGGTGGGTTTGACCCCGGGTTTGACCACGGGTGGGCCCAGTTTGACCCCCTGGGTCTATGACATGTGGGCCCAGCCCTGCTAATTAATCCAGTACTAGTTTTAATTAAATTCTAATTAAACTGACCCCACTGACACGCGGGACCCACTGGTCAGTTTGACCTGACCAGCCCGTTGACCCCTGACGTCATCATGACGCAGTGCTGACGCAATATTTAAATTACTGGAATTATTTTTACACAGGAAATTCCAGAAATTGTTACAAACTTCAAAAATTCATATAAAATCAACCATAGCTCCAAATGAGACAAATTATATATGTAAAATGATCAGAAAAATCCAATCTATCCATCTGTACAGGTTTCATGCATGTTTACAGAAGCTAACCCACTGTTTATCACAGAACAAGTTTAAGCACTTAAAATGATCATATATGAGTTTGAATTTTGAATCTTTGGTTCAAAATTGGTTCAAACCCATCTGATCCTAGTTGCATTAGCTCAAAGCACTCATTTTGCCATGTCTCATTGCATGCATCATATTGTTGCATCTTGTTTGGTAATGCTGTGTATCGGTGATCTCTGCGGCAGGTTCTGCCCCTGAGGAGTACCGTGATAACCCCGACGAAGAACAATACCCGTGTAACGACCCGTCAGGCAAGCAACCAACCATTTGATCATATCGATAAAATCCCATGTTCTTGCTCCTGCTCTCATTTACTGCATTAAGACAACGCGATTCAAACTGCTGTGTGCTGCGGTAGTTGAACCCATTTCCTCTGCATGACTGTCATTGCCACAAGAATTAGATGAAACCCACTAGCATGTGTAGGAGTTGATTGAGCCATATGATTGTGTTGTTCCTACCTTGCTATGCCTGCTATGCTTAGAGTTGTGTCAGGTCTGGTTCATCGGGATGATGGCTAGAGTGAAATGATCAAGTCGGTATGAGAGTAAGGTGTTGAACACGATTTGGTAAAGGTATCGATGAGAGGCCATGTAGGAGTACATGGTGGGTTGTTTCATTGAGGCCGCCCTTAATCGAGATCTGTATGTGTGATTTAAGATTCAGCTACTACCATGCATTGGGCCCAAACCAATGGACCCTCTCGGCTTCTTATTCACCCTAGCCTTCGGTCCAGGAGTTGCAAGTAGTTTCTGGTGTTTGTAGCCTACTGGAGGCCGTGGACAGCGCTGACCGTAGGGGTGGGCTGTGATGCGGTAGGTACGTGGCACGGTGTACCGGATGCCCGTTTGGTATCTCGGGAACCCTGTTCACATCGCTTGAGGTCAGGAGCGAGACTTCGCCGAACTCCTCATAGATGGAACTCAAATAGGCGATAAACCTGGACTAGGGGCTTAGGTGTCTAGGTAGGTCGTGGCCGACACCCACGTTGGGCTTCCGCTTGAAGGTTGCCGAGTACATGTCGTGTAAACGGCGATAAGTGGTGAGAGCGTGTATGAAGAAGTACACCCCTGCAGGGTTAATATCATCTATTCGGATAGCCGCGTCCGCGGTAAAGGACTACTTGGTTGCCTATACAGTTCATAGACAAGTAAATGGATACTACTAAAAGCCTCAAGATAAGCGTGAGTGCCGAGGATGGCTTCTCCGTAGGAAGACGGGGTTGGATCCTCGGTGGTGTATTGAAGTGGTGAGTAGTGGACTCGAGTGCGCAAAACTATTTCAAGTTGGTGTCTCGTAGGATAGCTTAGCCATGAGTCAAAGCTGGCTTGCTGCAATAACCCCACCAACCCTTCTTGATAATATGCATGTATGTAGGGTCTGATGTAAGTCTTCTTGAGTACCTTTGTACTCATGTTGCTTTAATTTACATTTTTCAAAGATGCCACAAACCCTTCCGACGGGTTCTTCGTGAGCGTTGACATCGATGAGTAGACTAAGGCCCGTGGTGATCCCGAGCAAGAGAAGGACCTTGTAGTATAGCTAGGCTTACCCTAGCCTCTTTTATTTTACTAGTTGTCGTACTCGGACAAAACTCTTCCGCTGTGGCTTGTATGCTTGTATGACTTGTATGTGGGTCGTGTGACCCGTACTTGTGTGTATGATATGAACGGCTCTCGAGCCTCTAAATAAAGTACTTGTGTCGTAGAGTCATGTTGTGATGCCTTGTTGTATTTGCACATATCGAGCATATTGTGTGTATGATTGAAATGCTTGGTATGTGTGGGATCGACTATCTAGTTGTTTATCTTTGGTAGCCTCTCTTACGGAAATGTCTCCTAGTGTCTCCACCGAGCCATGGTAGCTTGCTACTGCTCCGAACACTTAGGCTGGCCGGCATGTGTCCTTCTTCGCTCTGTGTCTGTTCCTTCGGGAAATGTCACGCATTGAGTACCGGAGTCCTGTTAGCCCGCTACAGCCCGGTTTACCGGAGTCCTGCTAGCCCAGCGCTACAGCCCGGAACTTACCTGCTGTTGGCCGACACGTTCGATCTTTGGGTCATGGATGCTGTCCTGTAAGTCTGTGCCACTTTGGGTTTACGACTAGTCTTGTCAGCCCGGGCTCCTTTTCATATGGATGCTAGCGACACTATCATATACGTGTGCCAAAAGGCGCAAACGGTCCCGGGCCAAGGTAAGGTGGCACCCGTTGGGATACCGTGCGTGAGGCCGCAAAGTGATATGATGTGTTACAGGCTAGATCGATGTGACATTGAGCCGGGGTCCTGACATCCTGGGTGAAAGCCTAAGCCAGACCCCGTTTGATTATATATACCTTGCAATGACGATGTTTTTACGTCGTTACCTTGTTGAAAGCCTTGCTCGGATATGCTCGTAAAAGTTTTTTAGGGTGAAAACCTAGATCCTGGCTGGATCCGGTGGCGATGGAGCTTAAGTGTCGCTTCATTTCTGAAGGCGTTGTTGTTAAAGAACCTTGTCATTCATGTGATGTCATGGGATGGTTTGTACGAATACGGTCATTGATGTAGCTTGTTCGAGCATGGATTTGATTGCTTTGTGTTTTTGTTTTCTCTTTTCCTCGCCTACGCGTAGCTTTGGTCTTGTATGACTTGGCTATTTGATGTCGTTTTTTTGTGTGTGTTATTGTTGGCTATGTGCATCCTAACTATACAGATGTCGGGCGTGTGCTCATTGTGTTTTATATTCTGTTGATTCTCCATCTTGAGCCTAAAATCCACCTTTTGTCCAAAAAGACATGCACCACATGGCCTATATAGACCATAATTCTTTAGTGCAGATTTTTGGTGACTGGGCTCAAGGGAGCTTGGTATTTAAAAGAATCAAAATGCATATTTAGATTTTTGTTAAAAATCTGATTTTTTTTCCATGGAAGCATATATGTATTCCGCACGAACATGTGAAATTTCGTTTAAAAATGTTATGATTTGTTGGTTGTACAAAAAAATCAGGCCCAAGAAAAAAAAGTAAAGGGCCCATTTAAAAACATGTATTTGTATGCTTCCTACACGCCACTTGTGAAAGTATAATGCTGTGAAATTCTGCACATACGTGGTATACATCTGTACGTGTGCACAAAAAATTTCGAAAACTTTCGCCCTCTGGAAAATTGAATTTCGAAGATCCTTTTGACGCAATGTCCTACCCTCCCTGGCTCTCCGCCTCTATGGTGGTATACAGATCTTAGTCAAGACCGTCAACAGCAGGACCATCACCCTAGAGGTCGAGTCCTCGGACACCATAGACAATGTGGAGGCTGAGATCTAGGACAAGGAGGGCATACCCCCCGACCAGCAGCATCTCTTCTTTGTTGGTAAGCAGCTTTAGGAGTCCACCCTTCACTTGGTGCTCCACCCTCCTCGGTGGTCAGTAAGTACTTGGCCATGGAGCAGGTTCTGGGCGCACAAGTCTGGTGCCATGGGTGTCCTCCAACAGAGTTGTGTGTGTGTGCTCGTCTTGCTGCGTCTTTGTTCTAGTATTATACTTTGGTCAAGTGTTATGTTCGCTTGTGTTTACAAACTTCAATTTTGATAAATGATGATGAATGAATAAGTGCACTGCGTCTGTCTCTGCTATTGTAGTGTACCATGGAGACACGAATAATTTGCTCCTCGATATATTGTAAGGGACTTGTTCTGAATTTCTTCTGCAATACCTAGCTTGAAATTCCTATAGCACCGATCTTGAAATCGAAAAGGTGTGACAGGTCCCGGGAGTCCCGACACCCCCTTATCCCTATCTGTTGAGGACCGCTGAGATTCGTGCTTCTTAGTGTGGTGCCGCAGACAATTAACAGCAGCAGCACGCTTATCCAGGCAATTGACAAAGCTGATATCGGTGGCAGTAGGCATAGCCGCATAGGCGCGTGACCTATCCCGACATGAGTGACAGGCAGACACTGTACAAGTCACAAGTGAAGGGAGAAAGGAGTAGAAAAGACAAAAGAGGTAGAGCGCGCGCATTGTTTATGTCTCTTCCATGCAAATGTGTGAGAGAGTGGAGAGAGAGGGCGTGAGTGAAAAGAAAAGTGAGGAGAGAGCAGTTTTAATAGAGAGAAAGCTGAAGAGAGAGAGCAGTTTTAATGGAGAAAGCTGTTCGTTTTCGTAGTGATACTGTACACTTCACGCATCTCTGGAAAGGTGAAATCAGGTTAGAAGGAACAGGGCTAGACTAGGCCCAGATACCTTGGAATATATTGTCAACTCTCTGCTATAGTGCTAGGTCAGAGAAACCAGTTCTCTATGCACCATATTCTGGACGGACGGTATAGATAATGGGACTGTCTATTGTACAATCGATTGATTTGTAGTTGAATCTCAATCAAATTTTCCAACCAATAAACAGGTGACAGCTGTCTGTCTTTTCTGTCCTTAAGAAAACGGGTCGGGTTTGTATGCTTGACCCGTCAAGCGACTAACAGCACCCAAAAAAGTGGAACCAGCTGCCCCTCTGTCTTTTCCTTTCGGGTACATCAAAAGCACCTGACAGAAAAAAAAACAGCAAAAAAACAAGTGGCGACTCTCCATCAACTTGGAGGCCACGAAAAAGGCTTCCCCCACCCCCCACACCCCACCTTCACCCCTGCGCCTCTCCATCAAGTTGGAGTCCCCAAAAAAAGCTTCCCCCAGTACTCTTCTCCCCCCTTTTCACAGATCTCACCTAACAGGTTGTGGGGGAGGCGATAGAAAGAGACGCCATAGAAGTGGGAAAGGAAGGGGAAGAACATGGCACAGACGCCATGGGAGAGGAAAAGGAGGGGAAAAACATGGCACAGACGCCATGGGAGACGGGACTGGAAAAGAAGAAGAAACAGGGCACAGGCGCATGGGGGAAAGGCAATTACCTGGAGGGAGAACACACGCAAGCGATTGGGGGTCATAGAAAGATCATCCACAAGTATGAAGATCTTCACCTCCTCTGTTGCACTCTGCTTTTGATCACCCATGTTGCTTCTGAGACTACAGTAGGCTCTGAATAGGAAAGGAAGCACAAAAAGACATGTCACTGTTTTGTCAGGGGATACACTGTGAACAAACAACTCAAGCATGAATGACATGTCACTGTTTTGCCAGGGGATGCACTGTGAACAAACAACTCAAGCATTAATGACATAGAAAAAAATCCAAACTGATGTATTGAACATTGTTGTCACTGTTAGTTTCAGACAACACTATGATGCACTACATAACACTAGACATACACTTCCATCCTACCGAAAATACAACATCAACACTGCCACTGTTGGTTTCACACAAAAATTTTAGTGCATACCGAAAAGAAGAACACATTTATGGGACACCAGAAAATTTAGGAGAACTGCCACTGTTGCTAAAAAATGTACAGTAATAGTTTCCATTTTCTGGAATTTGTACTGGCATTACTTCAAAACTCTTAATTGCAGGTGCAAAGCAATCAAAAAAGCAGTGACTGAAGAAGACCTCATGTCAATGTCACAAGAAGACCTCATATTAAATGTGAGTTATAAAATGCGTAGAAATGAGAAAACAAAAAACCGGGAAGTTGGTTATATGCATTAGAAGTTGATCAATTAAAATGAATTACTGCAGGTATCATTCTCGTTTACTGCACTCCTGCAACCGGACATCATATACAAGGTAACAAGAACAATAGAGCAACAAACTACAGAAAGTTGTAATACCTGAATTTGAAACAGCACACTAGTAGAAAACAACCCATTAGTCCCGGTTCGTAAGGGCCTTTAGTCCCGGTTCATGAACCGGGACTAATGGGTCGTTACTAATGCCACCAGACATTAGTCCCGGTTCAGAGACGAACCGGGACCAATGTAACTCCACGTGGCGGCGTGCACGAGCCCAGTCGGAGGTCTTTGGTCGGTTGGTGGCACCAACCGGACCAAAAGTCTTTTTTTTTTTTAAGAAAGTGGCTGCTTTAGGGTTTTGTGGTTTATTTTTAGGTTGTTATTTATAGCTAGCTAATAGAGAGAAGTGTCCTCTCTTATCTTCGTCCTTGGTTTATCAATGCTTATATGTTCATTGCACCCGCAGATATATATATGACATGGCTCATGCATGCTTTGCATCATCATCATATATATGTATATAATAAAGTCCTACTAATCATGCATCATCATACTACTTCTACTAGCTCGTTATTAATAATAAGTCATACGATCATCATCCTCGTATATAGTCATCGAACCCAACCCTACATATATAATTGTTCTTAGCACATGATCATCAAGACTAGGTATAGGACCTAAAACACCCTTAAGGTAAAATAGCATAAAACAATATAGACCCTGACTCTCCATTATGAAGAATGGCGATCATCCTGCCTCCAATTCTTGCCTTTCGCTGCTTATTGCTTCCAAGAAGCTCCTTACGACTGTCCATACATTTTTCCATTCTTTGATTGTTATGTCTCCACTTCTTTTAGAAACCCGATATGGACAGTTGAGATTCAGTAGGACGACCTGGTAGTATGTTCAAAACATGAAGGCTACCACGCAGATACATCGATGAGGGACACACTCATTCGGGATTATCTGTTGAAAAACATAGTAATAACTTCGTAGTTAGCAATGATGTACTAGTTTAATTAGAAGTGTGCAAAAAGATGCACGGATGTTGTAATAGTAAAAATAATCGTACCAAGGTATCTCCATGGTAGTTATCAGAGTTCAACACGTGCACTAGTGGCACGTATTGACCATAATGTTGAGGAGTTTGATTGTAGATATTGTAATTCTCAAGATCTCTACAAAATCCGACTAGATGTCGTTCTCCCGATAAGTTAATTCGCAGCCTTCGTTTGTAGTATGTTCTGTCTACCATCTTCCGCACATTCTTTGAAGAATGAAAATAAGCTGTCAATGGAGATAAGTTGTCAACTATATATTTTGAAATAAACAATATAAATTACTTAATAACTATGCTTAGCTCACATGAGGGAAGAACTGGAGGTGTATGCACAAAGACCCAAATCGTAGGTGTCTCTTGCTTGATTGTAGGATCACCAAGATCCATGGTGATAATCATACCCTCATCAAGACCATACATCTTGCAAAATGCATCCCAATTTTGCAACCAAAATGGGTTACACTCTGAGCATTGTACAGCTTTACTTGAAAATCCACATCATGTTCGGTACTTAGGACAATTTTTTTGTTTCAAATTTTCATGGTCTTCAAAATCCATCCTCTCCAAGACATAGCGTCTTGCAAAGCATGGGATAAGCTAGTCAAATTGAAAAAGATGAAAATTACACGTTAAAATAGTTGAAGTCGTGCTTAATTACGAAAAAAACTATTGTCGCTGCGTATGCATCCGTATGAACATCGCAAGTCTCCTCGAGCTTAATGCTGAATCGCCGATCTTCCTCCAGCTCAATGAATCATCGCACATACCTCGGTCATCGTGGCACCAACACACTTCAGCGATTTTCGTCGCCGATGAGGACGACATTTCCGACCTCGCTCATAATTCAAATATTAAACTAGATCATTATTATAAATCACGGGTTGACTATAGATGATCGATGTACATACGGGTTGAATACTACATCATCTCTTGGTGTCCGTACATCATCGAATATTATCACTAATAAAACTAGAACCGTGGCGCCCGACGGGTATCGACGCTGGCGGTGTCCGGATGCCTCACCACCGCCACGCCCCCACGCGACCGCCACCAAACAAGGATCGGTCAACAACGGGTTGCCTCCTCACCAACCTACTACGCCCCCGAAGGTAACACCTCCCAATACCAACCCGGCGGAGCCCAGGTCCCGAACATGGCCCTGATCAAGCAGGCCTCCATCGCCGACTCGACGACGACGAGGATGCGGGATAGGCATCGCCGACGTCGACGCGGGAACTACTTCTATATATAGTTAAATAAAAGTAGTCTTATTAATTAAATCTATCTAGCTCAACTATTAAAAGAAGAAGAAGAAGAAGAAGAAAGTACATAAATACAGAAACTAAAATCACCTTTAAACCAACTTGGTCAAATTTGTTGATTACATCAGTGGAACATAAGTTGATAGTAGGGCTATTGAAAAGATTGCTTGACTTGAAAGTATCGGCTTGAGGAATAGTATCCATACCAATGCAGTCCTAGAAAAAATGGCAGCAAAAAAGGAACAAAAAATTAAAATAATGCATGAAATAAAAAAACTAGTACAGCAAGAGAAACTAAACATATAGAAATATAAGAAAGAACTTACCTCGTCATTAGGTGAACGAAATGACTTCAAATATCTGTCAGCAACATATTGAGAACACTGGACATCAGCCAACTACACAAAAAGAAAACCCACTTAATAAATCAAACAACCAACAGGGCAATACACAAAAAATAAAGAAAACATAAAATAAGAGAAGAAAAAAATACAAACCTCATTATGGAAATGCTGCGACAGATGAATTGGAACAAGTGGCGAAAGGTCTCCAAAAGAATTTGCAACTTCCATATGAGAATTTTCATCAGCAAGAACTGGGGTTTTGTTAGCAGGAGATTGAATACCAAAAGTGCGATTAAGCTCGACCAAAGATGGTACGCCAAAAGCATTAACAGCATCTTTCTCGTCATAACCCTTGACAGGACCATCTACATAAAAATAGTAACAAACTAAGAGTAAATTGAATAAGCACACTAAGAAAATCACTCCCCCCTAATAAGCAAAGAGGAAAAGCTTGAATAGAAAAATAGACAAAATAAAAGAGAAAATAAATAACTTAGTAAATACCTGAAAGTAATATGAAGGAATCTTCATCAGCAATACCACATTTAGACTTTGAATGAGAATTAGCTGAAAGATAAAAACAAAACAAACTGAGTACATTGACAAAAACCTGAAAAATTAGTGCTTACTCACTTAGTTTTAAAAAAAGTGTTTACAAAAAATTAATTCACTATGAAAAAATGGATTTGCATTGAAAATACATTGGGAAACTAAACGGAAAATCCACTAAAAATTACAGAAAATCTATGGGTGATACTGCAGGGATTGATACAGAACCTTTTGATTTATCTTCAGACAACAAGCCACATTCAGGGAGAGGACCTTGATTTACAAACAGCCTACAAAGAACACATAAATTACAATTCATAAAAAAAGGAACTAAAGCAAATAATTAACCAGAAAGTACACCAAGAATAATAATAAAAATGCACACCTCATCACGCACTTTAGCAGGAGTTGACGAGCTAGATAGCAGAACTAGATTGTTTAAATCACCATCATTAACTGGAGGAGGAACAAAAGGAGTAGCTGGAGAGGACAAAGGACGAGACTCTTGTTGAACTGGAATAGCATCAACTTTAGTAAACTCCCCATTAGCAATAGCGGAATGAATTGAGGCAGACTTGTTAGCTGCAAAACAGAAAAGGCAAAAGCAAAAAAGCAGTCAAAATAGCGCAAAACATAAAAGGACGATAACTAAGAAAATAGCTAAACATACTAAAAGAAAAGGGACTAACCAAAATAGAACTTGCTCATTGACTGATTCTCCCTGCAACTTTTGGCATAGATGATTGCAATAGACATTCCAAAGTATTAATAACAAGAGACTCTGCCCAATCTATGAATATCTTAGGCTTATCGTGGTTCCTAGTGTGAACAAGCTCAACGACATCCAAAGCAGCCTAAAAAACAAAGAGACAAAATCAGCAAAAAATGAAAAAATAAAAAATGCTAAAAAAACTACAAAACTCAGTACAACAAAAATACCTGAGAACCAAAGCGAGGACCGACAGTTCTTTGCACTTTCATTGCAAAAGAACAATCAGAAGGGCCAACATCAACACTCTTACCGCCAGATGATTTTTGAAGAGAACCCTATAACAAATACAACAAATAAAAATGCATATTCAGAAACAAAGACACTAAAAGCAACAAAGCCCTAAAAGAAAAAGCACAAATTAAAGGAACAAAAAAGAGATAACCTGCAAATTACTTGGAGCACAAGAATGCTTCAAGGGCCTCTTTCCAAAAGAGCGGCTGTTGTTCCTGTCAAGCTCTGCAAATTGCTTTAATTTGTTTCCTCTCCAAGCAAGAATACGAGGTTTCACGTCGGGGACAGAGTGAAGACCAAAGTTCAAATGATCAAGGTATGAGACCTACAAAACAAACACAAACACAAAACAGCAACAAATAAAACAACTTAGTGCTGAACTGAAAATAAATAAATATAAAAGATTAAGAACTATATAGAAAAAAAATAAAGAAAACTTACAGCAAAAGCGTAATGGCATCCACCGAAGGTCACTGATCTTTTGGAAGCAACTTTAATAGCATCCTTAAATTTCTTTATGCTACTCAAAAGCCACTCATAGACAAAACTAGACAGATCATAAGAACATCCAGACTGACAATCCCAAAAGATGTGGAGATACTTTGGACCAGGACTGAGGCTAGAGTTGGGACAAAGGAAAGAAGAGAAAGCAACAATCATGAAACAGATGAAGATGTCTTCATCCGATAATTCAACTTCTGCTGATTTCAGTTTGTTTGCGAAAAATGACACTGGGGGAATACTGGTAACATTGAAATGAGAGAGGATAAAATCACGGCCAGACTCCGGATCACAAATAAGAGGTTCACCATCTATTGGGAGGTCAAGTATGTCATGGATATCATATTTGGTTAAGGGGATGAATTTCCTTTTCAACTGAAACTTAGAAGCAGGAACATCAAATCTAGATGCAAGCCACTTAACAAGCCTAAGGGCATCTCCAGCCGCGCCTCCAGGAAGGCATCCCAGCGTTTTTCGCGCGCTGAAAAACGGCCCGATCGCGCCTCAGAGCCCGATTTTACGGCTTGGGCCAAAAACAGCGCCGGCGGACCCAGCCCGAACCCGCGCTGGGGCGCCGGGCACCGGCGAACTTTTTGGCGCGAAAAAGCCGCGGGCCCGCCGCGTCAGGGACACGGCTCTCTTCTCGGCCCTTCGTCGTCCTCATCGCCTCGTTTCCCGTGGCGAATCAATGCCAAAGCTGCCGCGCTGGTCAGCCTGCGACATTGATGCCTCACGGGCGCGCAGTGAAGACCGAACAACGCGCGTCCCTCGCCCTCCCTCGCCCGCCACTCGTACACATGGTGGCACGCGCGCGGGCAGCGCCTCGGCCTATATATGACACGCCCCGGCCCACTCGGCGACTCACACTCTCCCGCCGTCGTCGTTCCTCCCTCTCCTCTCCTCTCTTTCGCCGTCTCCAGTTCACACCCATGGCCGAGCGCTTCCCAGGCGACGGCGCGGCGGCGAACGGCTTTGGCCGCTGCCATCTTCATGAAGACGAGGCTCGCCTCCTTTATGAGGCCGAGTACCCAGTCCCGCCGGACATGCGGGTGCCCGGGGCGTGGAGGATCAGAGCGGGCGGCGTGCCGGTGCCCCCGGTACCCACCCGGACCGTCCAACCCGCCGCGCCAACCGGGGGAGGGATGCAGCAGGGATGGCGGAGGCGTAGGCGGGGCCGGCGACGACGACGACGATGATGACGACGACGGCGGTGACTACACGCGGTTCTACAGCCTGCTCATCATGTAGAACCGCGTGGGCGGGCGGCGAGGCAGGCGGCGAGGGAGACGGTGGGGGTAGCCCGCGGTAGTTTTTTTCTTTTTTTGTAAAATATGTTTAAGTTTGAACGAACTCGCCGATGTTTGCGTTAAATTTGAGTCGTTCTTGCGCCGTATTTGACTTTTTTGAACCAACCGTGGGCTCCGCGACTGGGGGCATCACGCCCCCAGTGCGCGGTTTAGCGTCGGTGCACCCCCAGGGGGCGATTTTTTGCCCCTCACTACACCACAACACTATTTCCCCAACAGACATGTCGGTAGGGAAAACAACGTCCACCGACAGACAATCGGTCGGGAAAGACTATTGCCGACCAACCATGTCTGTTGGGGAAAGTCCAGACGTGAAAGCCTTTTCCCGACTGACATATCTTTCCCGACCGACAGTTTGACGGCTATCAAAAGCATTCCCGACCAACTTTCTGCTGGCCTTGCTATGAACCTTTCCCGACCGATTGTCTGATGATAAACTTTCCCGACCGACTGTTCGATGGTAGTACATTTCCCGACCGACTTTCTCTTGGCCCTGCCATAAACCTTTCCCGACCAACTGTAGGACGTTGTTATCTTCCTCCGACCAACAGTTCGATAGCCTTTTGTTTAGCTGAGCAAGGCTCGTGCCTTGCCAAACAATATCAATCAAGTTGCATATCTCACTACAACACAATTTCAATCATATTACAGTAACTTGCATGTACACTGAAAATATTAAACCAGAACCAAAGAAGAATATTCTCATAGGTAAAAGTAACTAACTGAAAGGAGGAAACATTTATGTTTCGATCATGGAGACACCTGATGGGTTTACAAAATGATAGATGCATGTCCGACTATTCATTGTTTGCTCCATTACACAAAATGCCCAGTTGACAAGACACCATATAGGATTACAAAATGATAACTAAAATGCACATTGTTTTTGCTCCATTACACAAAATGTCTAGCTAACGCAAACCGCCATCTTCATGGTTCCTTCATGGTCCTCTTGTATGTCATTCCTACAAAGGATAAAAGGGTCACCGGTGAATTCATGCATTCATAGAGATAATGGCAAAAATAATAACCGTACTCCCTCCGTTCCTAAACATTTGTCTTTCTAGAGAGTTCAAATGGACTACCACATACGGATGTATATAGACATATTTTAGAGTGTAGATTCACTCATTTTGCTCCGTATGTAGTCACTTGTTGAAATCTCTATAAAGACAAATATTTAGGAACGGAGGGAGTATAAAGCATCAATGGCAAAAACAAATTGGGATTTTAGTATTATAAAAACAGGGCATGTTCTAATTAGAATCTGTGATGGGTTACACATAATAAAGCATAAATGCCACAACGACCCACCATATAGCCTGTATCAATCTCCTCAAGCCGCAGACAAGGAAGTATATTAAACGGAAAAGGAGCATATGCATCAGCTGGCCACAAGGCAACAATTTAGCATGTCCAGACACTCAATTATTGGCAGCAACACATCCACGAAAGGACACACGAAAATCATTTTTGAAGAAAAGACTGCACTAGTTTTCTTTCTTTTTCTTCTTTGGGGTAGAAAAGACCACACTTTGTTGCACTAGACGGCAATACATTAGGCAAAATGATTACTATCTAATACACAGCTAGGAGTTTCAATGATGAGTGCAGCATTGCCTGGGAAAAGCATCCTCAAAAACGCAGGTACATCAGGAGGTTATACATACTTTCCGATGTTAGAAATGAATTTCAAGGAGAAGACTCTATTGGCAATCATTTCTAAATGCAGTACTAAGCACATGAGGACCTGCAAAATACCAAACAATAAGCATCTGAACTTACGCTGCATCTGACTATTGTATTCATAAAAGCATCGGAGAAAAGCATCTGTACTTCAGTGCCACAAATTAGATTAAATTGATGACCATCCTCTGATCTCACTGCACCAAGCACTAGCAACTCAGGCTGCAAGTGGATGCCCATCATCGAAGGCATGCAATCAGAACATGCAACCATAAGGTATTTATCCAGTCATATGGGAAACTAGTTAAGACGAGCAGCTATAACATGGACTAGGATACATATGCATCAGCAGTTGCCCAAATTAGCGTTCTAAGATGAATGTAACCAAACTAGTCCGGGCGTGCTAGGGCTCAAAGCCATTATTCCCCAGACTTGGGATGTCCACTAGTCCGGTCTCTGTAATCAGCCTCCTAGGAGGAATGTAACCAAACTCTCCCTCTTTACAATGCAATGAAACGCACGCTCTCATGCGTTTTCTCGAAAAATTAGCGTTCTAAGATTTAAAAAGAACAATGAGTTAATTCCAAGTCTTAGTCAAAGGGAATATCAGCTAACCGACCAGGTGTTCCTCTAGTTTTCAGTTATGAACACTCAGAATGCTACATGCAATGGCGACGTACCAAAAAACAGAAGACTAGTATATTTGAAGTGGGGTCAGAAAACTGAACTTAAAATATGTACTGGTGAATGTACAGATTCTGATCGCAAAAAACAAATACCGGATAAATACCTTACTCATCGATAGGGGCAGTAGATCATCTGATGTTTGCATAATGCACCGGTAATCCCGCTGGGTGCTCGTGAGTAGCAGGAAGCAGGAATCATTGTGCACAAATGCCCTGAAAGTATAAAGAAAAAGAAAAAGGCTAATTATAATCCTGGAGCTATGTATTCCATAGCAGGGTTAAATAAGCTAAAGTTCTTGTTCTCAGAGCATGAAGATTAAATATAGACTCTTATATTTGTGAGAATTCTACAATTCTCAACTAAAAGGCTGAACCATTAGTATGATTATCTTATCTCATTATTAGACTGCAGAGAAGTGTTCCATTGATCTATTGCTTAAATATGAATGTCTAACTGTGTCATTCTCTCTTGCTGAAAATACAGAGATGCAATTGTTCTGAACTAGCAGTCCCTTCCCCCTACCTCTCATAAACTATATACAAGAGTGGATCAGATACACACAGGGAGTGGGGCGAACAGGTGAACGATTAAAAAGAAAGGAAATGTGTGACCAGTTCATGAAAATAAATTTTAGAAAACTACAAACCAATAATGAATCTTAATTAACTGCATTCCCTACGGATGTGTGTTGGGATTAACTAATCTCCATTAAAAATCTAAGTGTATATTCTAAAAAAAAGCATAACAGTGATTCACAAGTGTTGCATTTTGATGCAAAATAACAAGAATAATAGCAGTCAACTTAAGAGATCCTAGTGCAATCTAGGATGCCCACTTTCGACACCATGGATGCTTTGACAAGAAGATGTCATATTTCCTCAAGTTGTACAGGCACACACCATGCTGACACCAAGGTGCAGTGTACAAATTTCAAGCAAAATAATCACTAGTAACCTCATTATACATCAAACAATACAAGCCAAGTAGCAAAAATTATCACTAGTCACTACAACATCATACATAAAAAAATACAGATTTCATGAAAAATAGCAGTACGCAGAAATCCATTTTGTACCCTTGAGATAATTGAGTTGGAGAAAGCCCTATACCTCAGCTTTTAATTCGTTCATGTCATTATTTGAATTTCAAGAAAACAGAGTGAGAACGAAATGATATTCAAGTTAATCAAATCAACTAATATAATGGAAACAATGCCATATGGTGTTTGTTCATATATAACATCATGATTATGACAAAGCATACCTTGGACATTGTCTTCGGTGGGCTAGTCAATTGTCTCAGGAGAAGAGTGAGATAATCAAGCCATGGTACCTCCCTGTAATTACCAACGATTAAAAAACTTAACACAAATCCTCTTGAAAGTAAAATTACATTCTTCGAACTTACAACATTGCCAAAGGATCTCGAGTTCTAGTAAATGTTTGCCACAAAAAAACTCAACAAATGATCTTATTTTTCGGCTTGAGAATCATAATCTTTCATCTCAAAGATGTGACCTAGGCAGGTTAAGAGACGTCTAAGGCAACCTTTAATTCAGTCATTGTGAAGGCACTTGTTCAAAGTAGTTACAGCAGAAAATGAGCATGTATGTCTACCAACTAGTCCCTCCGTCCCATGATATAAGAGCGTTTTTTGCCACTACACCAGTGTCAAAAACACTTATATTATGGGATGGATGGAGTAATAGTTTGCTGGCCACCGAACAGAAATCCATGGTCCACATATTTTTTCTACCAGGTGAAATTATGGTCCTTATCTTAACTAGCCAGAGAGCACCTCATGAGTATGTAGAGCTTGGATGATCTACACGAACCTAACTGTTTTGCAATTTGGACCTGCAACAGAAGGAGATATAATCATTTCACTATACTAACCAATAGAAGGACATCCTAATCCTTTAGCTACAGACCATCCCTTACCTAACGAGCTTTGAAGTTATGAGTTAGCTTGGATTCCCATATGCATATGTATGTGAACGTACATAATAAGATGGACCTATATATGTGAGATGTGGTATAACTCCAAATTCAGCAAATTTGTGTTATGCTTACTTGCTTAGTGCTATGCTTCCCCTTCCTTTGTTGATGCATATAACTCCAAATTCAGCAACGATGTGCTATGTTCCTCCATCCTGTAGTAAATAAGGATCAGCCCATTGAATCAAATCCCCTCACCAAAACCCCAAAAGGTTAAATCCATGGGGGTGGAAATCAACATACTGCAGGCGAGTATTTAACTAAAAACTACCACAATTGACGGAAACGTGACGAAAAACTACCACTTTACGTTTTTGTGCGAAAAACTACCAAATTTGGACTAAACCGTGGCAAAAAACTACCAACTCGTGAAATCGCTCGGATCGCCCGCGCTAACCCCTAATCTGACCGATTGGGCCCGCAAATCAGGCGCCACGCTAGCGAACGGTCGCCCGCCGCGCGTTGACGGCCGTTAACGGCCCGTCCGCTGTCGGAACGGCGCCTGTCGGTGGGCCAATAAGTGAGAGCGAGCTCAGCCACTCGCTCATTCTCTTCCTCCTCTCCTCGCTCGCTCTCACTCGTCCTCATCCTCTCCCTCTCCCTGTAGCTCTGAGCTAGGTCAGCCTATCGCCGTCGCCGCCGCGGCCATTGCTGCCGGTAGAAGTTGAGGATGCCATCCTGGTATGACGAGGACAGCTCGGACAAGGACATCAACATGGTTTCATTGGATCAGCAGCTATTTGTAAGTGCATAGTGGTGGAACAGAGTTAGGGTTAGGGTTAGTTCATCCAAATTGGAGATTCCAAGTTGCTTTGGTTTGATTCGACGTTTCTTTTGCAGGAAACCCCTGAAAGTGTGGTGGAACCATCTTTCTGTGGTTCTTACACTGAATCTGAGCCTACGTGCATGATGCATCATCGAGGCCGAAGAAGATGGTGGCTTTTGAAGGTGCTTTGGCTGGGAGGTGTTTCCTGGGTTGTCCTATGCAACAGGTATTAAATCTTGAAAGCTAACTTGTTGGTGGTGATGTGTGATGTGTTCTGCTGCTGGAGATGTGTGGTGCAGAGATGTGTGATGTGCAGAGATGTGTGCTATAGTGTAGAACTGAAACTTCAAAGTGCCATAAATATGGAAGCTATATATGAAAGTAAATCTTTACTTAACTGAATTCAATACATGACTGAACCTGAGAACACCTACAAGCAGATATCTTTAGTGTACTGTGAACTTGAGAATATAGCTGTTAACTGAAAAAGAACAGAGTAGGTGTTAACTGAAAAAGAACAGAGTTAAATGAATTTATATCTACTGCTAAATGTAGCTGTTAACTGAATTTATCTCTGATGCTAAGTCAGGTGCTTAATTATAAATAATTGCTTCTGTAGGATGAAGGTGTGAACTGTGGGGTTGTGGAGTGGGTGGATGGTCCTTGGCCAGAGATTCTACAAAGGTGCCTAACCAGGATTTGGGACATGTATCATGAGCAGAACTTGGGGAGGGTGAATGACAAACAAGCCCATGAGAAAGAGGTTTCCAAGCTACAGAAGGAAATTGATTTCCTGTCAAACAACTACAGCCAGTTGGTGGAAGATGTATCCAAGCTATTTGACTATCAAGATGGCAAGATGTCTCATGACATGGACTATACCAGTCAGGCAATCAATGAACTAAATGAGAAGAAGAAACAACTTGAGGATCAGGCAAAGATTGAGTTAAGTATGGAAAAGCTGAAGCTTGCCAAGGAGCAAAGGTGCATTCTTCAAAGCCAAACAGAGATCATTCAGAACACGAGGAAGGCCATGAAGGAGTTGGAGAGGGACAGGGACCTACTTAAGCAAGAGAAGAAGAAGCTGGAGTATCTGATTGCTGATCTGCTCAATGCTGGGCATGCCAGCAAAGATAAGCTAGAGAGGATCAAGGCAATTATGAATGAGTGAAGTGGTTGGTTTGTGGGTTAAGTAATTAGTAGGCCTATATACATAGCTGGCCTTGGAAAAGTTTCATGCATGTTAGGTGTATATTTTGGGAAAGTTTCATGTGCTTTCAGAATGGTATGAGGGAGGGAGGTATTGCTATGGTTTAAGAACTATTTGATTTTATCTATGATGTAATGACTATTATGTTAAGACCTACTATGCTAAGTACTCATGCTAAGTTAAGTAAGGAAGAATGTTTTATCTATGATGAGGTTGTTTTACTCTGCAAATATCATGTGTGGATAACTGACAGTAGTGACATAGTTGGAAGTAGCAAGTAACATATATAGCAATTAGCTTAGATAGTCTGACAAATAACTTAACATATATAGATAGTCTGACATAGATAGATAGTACTGCCATTCATAGTCTGACATAGATAGCAACTACTAGTAGATAGTGCCTGACATAAGGATGAACTAGTAGTAGATAGTGCCTGACAAAACTGAACCTAGGAACTTACTGAACTTAGGATAGTTCAGGACTGACGAAACTGAATATTAGTGCAGCAGTTCGCTCCTCCTTCTTCAGCATCTTCAGGCGGTGCGAGCGGCGCACCGCAGTCACTGCCGCCCTCTTCTTCTTGCCCGACTCCAGCTCCAGCACATCTTCCTGGCCGGCACGGAAGGCGCGCTGCTTTTCATCAGCCGTCATCACCTTCACGAGGCCGCGGGCGTGGTTCCTGAGCATCGCGATACTGGGGAACCAGCGCGCGATCTCCCTGTACTGCGCCCGGATCTCCTTGTTGTTGCCGGCGAGAGCTTCGATGGCGAGCTGCCATTCCATGGCGACGGCGATGGCGGTGGTTGTCGGCGGTGATTTCGACAGGAGAGAGGGGGTAGTGGAGTGGGCGGTGCGAGCGGCGAGTGGACGAGTGATCAGAGGGCGTGGTAGGTGGACACGTAATTAAGAGTCGTAGAATCCGAAACGACTGGTTTTAATCTACGCACGCTCACCACGCTACCGGCTGCTACGCACGCTGAAAATATAATAAGTGTGGCCGATGCTAGTCAAACAAATCACCAGCACTAGCCCATTTGGATTCCTTCTGAAACTGTTGATGTTGAACCTCTCTTTTTTGCTGTTGTTTTTCTGTTCCTCATTGCTTTAGGAGGTGGAGCAGATGATGCTGGCATCTGTGTAGTTTGGTGTTGAGGTGGTGGTTGTGGAGGTGGATGTGTAGCACTAGAGGAACCCCTAAAAATTTCTCTATTCTCCTGCATGACAAAATTAAATCAGTTAGTAAATAGACCAGAACTAAAATAATTAAACAAAGAATGCATCATTTTTTAATGACCTGGTGTAAGTTCTTTCTCATCTCAAGACTAGGTTTTAGAGCTTTCCCACAGTTTGTATATCTGTGGCCTTGTAGACCACAATTGCTGCATGTAATTGTTCCCATCCTACTTGTGTCCTTTGGAGCAGGCACCTCATACTGCCCCTTTCTCCTAGCTGTCTGTTTCTTGCCTGCTTTTTCTTTGAACACCGGGGGCTCAATATCAGGAGTATGGGTGTCAGGCCAGAATTCAGGACTAGGTACAGGGTACACTATGTCTTTGTATGCTTCAATATATAGTGCTTTTTTGAAAAATTCATGCACATAGTCCTCTGGGTGCATGTGAATCTTGCTCATTGCTGCTATTGCATGACTGCATGTCACACCTATCATGTCCCACCTCCTGCAATCACATGATTGAGTAGCTAGGTTCACACAATACTGATTTTCCTTACTATTAACTTGCCAAATGTCAGGACCTGCCTTATATGCATCACAAAATTGGGCATACTTCTTATTCTCCTCTAATTTCTCTGAATAGTTGGGTGTGATCATCCACCTGCTGTTCTCTGTTTTTTCCCTAGTCTTCTGCCTTTTGATCATCTGCTTAGTCCTAATTCCTTCAAACATAGTCCTAATTGGTTTGGCCCTAACATCAAGGATCATTTTGTTGAAAACCTCACTAAGGTTGTTGACAACAAGATCAGTTTTGCAATTGTAATCCATTGCAGACCTACACCAAGTCTCCCTTGGAATTTTTTTAAGCCACTTCCAGGCATCCTCACACTCTGCTTTAAGCTCTGCCATTGCTAATTCATGGCCATGTTTGGTGAATGAGTAGCTAGCCTGATCTACTAGCTTCTTTAGCTCTGCTCCTCTGAAACCAGCTGACTGAAAATTTGCATATATGTGCCTGAGGCAGTATCTCTGAGGGGAATCAGGGAACACCTCATTTATAGCCTTAAGAAGACCCTGATTGTAAATTAACAACCATGGTTATGAACAAAATGAAATAAAGCTAGTAATAACAATATATATCTGAACTAGTGGCTAAGATAGGGTGCATACCTTTTGCCTGTCAAAAATAATGGTGTAGGTTCCAAATTTGCTACCACTTCCAATGCAACATCTTAGCTGGGTTAGGAACCATGTCCAACTATCAGAATCTTCCTTATCAACCACACCAAAGGCTATGGGGCAGATGTTGTTGTTGCCATCTCTTCCTGTGGCTGCAAGTATTTGTTGTCCAGTGGTTAGCTTGATGAAGCAACCATCAAGCCCTGCATCCATACCCAAATTAGCTACCATAGATTTACAACAAGATATTTTGAACAAATTGCAGCTATAGATTTACCTATAAAGGGCCTGCAACCATTAAGAAATCCTTGCTTTGATGCATGCAAGCAGTAGAACATGTACTTAAATCTAGGTGTTGGGGCAGGGTTTTCTGGGTCCTCAAATGTTGTAACTACACACCTGCTACCAGGGTTTGTGTCAAGAACTGCTTGTAGGTAGTCCCTCAGTCTATAGTACTGCTCCTTCTGGTCACCTTGTACAACCTTAATAGCCTTCCTCCTTGCCCTATAGGCCACACTCTTTGATACATCAACTGAAAACTTGACTTTGCTGTTTTTAGTAAGTGAATCCACAGGTGCTCTAGGATCTGCTCTAAGAGAAGCCTCAACTTCTTTGGAAAGCCACTTAGTAGTAACCTTTGTGTTCTCTGCTGATGCTGGACAAGTGTGCTCCATGTTACACTTCTTAATGCAAAATGTTCTTTCATGAGCTATTCTAGAGGCACACATGTAAAATTCACATCCATGCTCTCTTTGTGAACACCAAACAATAATTCTTGTTGGAGTGTTCCTGTGGTAGTGAAAAGACCTCAAAGTCCTTATATGAAAATCTCTTAATGCTTCTCTGAACTGGTAAACACTATCAAAACACAAGTTCTTGCACAACAGTAAATGTGAATTGGGAATTGAGGGGTCAAAATATAGCCTTTCCTTCATCTTTTTCTTACTACTCTTTGTGTTTGGCTTCTTCATGAGGTATGGTAGTTCAACATCATCTACTTCTTCCTCATCACTTATGCCTGCATCACCAGCAAAACAAAACTCATCTGCTTCAGGAAACCAATCTTCAAAACGTTTTTTCTCTACCTCTTTGTGACATCTGCTAGTTGGACCAGGATTCTTCACATGTTTGACAATAGCAGTTGTTTGCAATGTTGTATCCTCTTCAGAGACACACACTATTTCCATTGGTTGAACAGCTTCAGCACTCCCATCTGAATGAACTGAATCCTCAGAACAAAATTCAGACACTTCAGTGTCTCCTTCAAAGTGGTTCAAATCTGCCTCTCTTTGAATCCTGCTCCTCTCAAGTCGAGCCTTTCTATCATCTATCGATTCAAGCTCAGATTGCTCCACAACCTTTTCACACAAGAGCTCTCTTGAGTGTTCATGTAATTCTCATTAGCCTGTACTAATTCCAGGTTCAACACTTCTCACAACCCTTATGTTGACTAGCTTGACATGATGAAAAAAGTCCAACATTTCATGAACACTAGCTTCATTACCTAAATACTTTACTCTGTCAGATCCAATTTCCTCCTCCTTCACATAGTACATGTAATCACTGTCCCCATACCCTTCACTAGCAATGAGTGATTGTAGAGTAAGCAAAGAAATATCTGACTCAAATATACCCCTTTTCACAGGGTTTCTTCCTTCTAAATGAAACCATATATCCCACTTCTGGTCAGCCAAACTGCACAAATAAGTGCTCATGAATTGAAGTGAAATTGACTGAGCTAAATACTTTACTGACTCCAGTTTACTACACATGTCCAACTAACAGAAACAAACACATCTTACTAATTTGCAAGATTGAAGCAGCTAACCAAAAGCCCAGCAGATGATACATGCATACCTGCGACCCATTGGCGATGACTGGGAGAGCGGTGCCTCCGGCTGCTGCGAGCCGGCCTGCATCGAGAAACTGGTGCTCCCCAACCAATTATCGACTGAGCCGCTGGCCACCGGTGGAGGCGCGGGCGAGGCAGCAGCGTCCAAACTTGTCTCACCGCCGCCAGCGTCGCCGCCGCCAGTGTCGCCGCCGCCAACGCCGACCTCCGGAATCAACGAGGACATGGCGGCCGCCGCCTAGTTCAGAGAGAGGGAGAGGAGGGAGAGAGTGAATCGAGAGGGGAACGGATCAGATTTGACCCGCACCGCACCGACAGGCGCCGTTCCGACAGCGGACGGGCCGTTAACGGTTGTCAACGCGCGACGGGCGACCGTTCGCCAGCGTGGCGCCTAATTCGCGGGACCAACCGGTCAGATTCGGGGTTAGCGCGGGCGATCCGAGCGATTTCACGAGTTGGTAGTTTTTTGCCACGGTTTAGTCCAAATTTGGTAGTTTTTCGCACAAAAACATAAAGTGGTAGTTTTTCGTCACGTTTCCGTCAATTGTGGTAGTTTTTGGTTAAATACTCACTGCAGGCAGAGAAGGGAGGAAGGAGACAATACGAGGGAGAGAGATCTTACCCAAAGCCAGAACCTAGAAGCTGCATGTGGATTACAAACTGGTTGGTGCTTGAGTTGATGAGCCGCATGCCGGGAACCAAACCCTGATACAGGGCAGTGCTCCTCTGCAGGAGGTTGAGCCCCGTTTTCCCCGGGATCTGCCCGGCGTCCGCCGTGATGACGAGGGTTCGAGCGGAGAGAGCACCTAGTCAGAGGAAGGTTCGAGCGCGTGGGGGGAGGCGGCGTGGGGCGGCAGGACAGCAGGTGTGGGAGCAGCAGGAAGGTGCGGGGACGCGACGGAGAGGCTGGCGGCGGCAGCCCAGGGCGGCTTGCGTGGGGAATGAGGAAGGGGAAACTAGGGATTTGGCTCGCCTGTGTGTGGTGACTTTGCTGCAGAGGGAAAAATCTTTCGCGGGCTTGGGCCAAATGTTGGCGCTAACTTTAATTCATGCGCGCGCGTAAGCCCAATTGCAACAGATGGTTGTGGGCATTATTTACCGACCGATGAATCGATGGGCACAAGAGCTTTCCCGACCGATCGTTGGACAACAAATATTTTCGCATTCCCGACCGATTATCTGTCACCGTACACACAGTTTCCCGACCGACTGTCTGTCACAAGTTTTCCCGACCGACTATCGGTTGGCGATACTGACTTTTCCCAACACACGTCCATAGGGAATGCAGTGTTGTGGTGTAGTGCCTCCTGGGGGGGCAACTGCTGGATATGCCCTAAGGGGAACCTCAGTCCAGACAAATTTTAGAAGACAACCCATCACATAGTTCTGGATAACACCCTTGTACATATCACGCATGCCATCAATAACTCCTGAAAAGAACTTTCCAGAATATCTAGTAAATGTTGAACAAACTGGGAAATCAGAAGATCATTTCTACCTCTACAAAAAAAAAGAAAACAAGGACTACGTTAATAAAACAAAAACTAAACTAAAATATACAAAGTGTGATACCCCATCAAAAAAAAAACATGAGACAGTCAACCCCCAAGAAAAAATGAGAAAAAAAAGGGAAAGTTACACTGAAAAGAGAAATGGATACATTTACACCAATACAAACGCACATGATTACACTGGGCAAAATGCATAGAAAGGGGGTGAAATTACAGCGTAAAAATATATTGGATTACATTGTGAATCACATGCAAATTACATAGTATTTAAGAGAATAATTACTGTGTAACAGATTACAGTATACATAATGGGGGCACAACAGAAAAATGGAAAAAAAGGATACACATAAAATTAAGGAAAAATACAGAAAAAAATAGGCACTACCATACAAATTGCATAGTGATTACAATGTACATATGGGTAAAATTACACTATAAGAAAGGGTGTTACAGTATAACTACCATACAAATTACACAGTAGTAACAAGTCAAAATAACTGAGTTAAAAAATAAGATTACAGTGTATATATGAGTAAATTTACACTGTAAAAAAGAGGAGGGAGTGGAACAGGATTATAGTGTAACTACATACAAATTACACAGTGATTATCAGTCAACTTACAGTGTAATTTAGGGTGTCCGATTATAGTGTAGATACGGGTAAAATTACACTATAAAAAGGGTGTTACACTGTAACTACCATACAAATTACATAGTAATAATCAGTCAAATTACTGATTAAATTTAAACTGATTAAAAGGTGTTACATTGAAACTTACAGTGTAGATATGAGTAAATTTACACTGTAAAAAGAGCATATTACACTGTAAAAAAAGGGGTTGGATTACATTGTAACTACCATACAAAATTACACAGTAAAAAGAGCAGGGGCATTAGATTACAGGGGCATCAGATTACACAGTAAAAAAAGGTGTTGGATTACATTGTAACTACCATACAAAATTACACAAATGATTATATGATTATAGTGTAACTAACAAACAAATTTCACAGTAATTATCAGTCAAAAGCAAACAGTAAAATGCACTGAAAAAAAGGAAGAGAAAAGAAAAATACTTACAACATTCCTTTTGCTAGCAGATGCTAACTTCCTCTTCAGGTACTTGACTTTCTGATGAAAAAACATCAAACATAAATCATCAAGCCAACATAAGAAAAAATGTGGACTGAAACCATCAAACTCTTCATCATCAGCAAGTTATGAAAAAATGACTTACATTATTCACATAAAAATTGTAAAGAGCTTTACCCAACTCTTCATCATCAACAGAACAACCCTGCAAAAAAAGAAAAAAACAGAATAAAATAAAAAGAAAGAAAAAAAGAAACACAAAACGAAAATGAAAAAGAATGTAAGAAGACAAATAATAACTACCAAAGACATAGCATTAGAACCATCGTAAGCAAAATCATTAGGCACATAAGGTTCTTTCAAAGAATCAGAAGAAACTAGGGGAACATCCTTGGGACGGGCTTTCCGCAGTCTACCCATTTGAGACACTACCTGAAAAACAAGGGACAGAAAAAATGGGCCTCAAAATATAGAAATGCAAAAATTCGAGCTGAAGGAAAATTACACTCTATGGGAGAATTACACTCTACGAATGCATAAAGTATACTGTGACTAGCATACAAATTACACTGTTAAAAAGGGTGAAGTTACAGTGTAAAAATACATCAGATTACAGAGTAATTATAGGGTAAAAAAGGGTGAAGTTATAGTGTAAAAATGCATCAGATTACAGTGTAGTTATAGGGTAAAAAAAGGGTGAAGTTACAGTGTAAAAATGCATTAGGTTACAGTGTGAATATAGTGTAGAAAGGGGTGAAATTACAGTGTAAAAATGCATCAGATTACAGTGTGATTATAGTGTAGAAAGGGGTGAAATTACAGTGTAAAAATGCATCAGATTACAGTGTAAAAAATGCATCAAATAACACAGATTACTATGTAAAAGCGTAACGGATTACAGTGTAAAAAAGGGGGCATCGGATTGCAATGTAATTATAGGGGAGGATACTGTGTAAAAGCGCAACGAATTACAATGTAAAAAGGGGGCATCGGATATACATTGAAAACATCGGTCAAGTATAGCATTACATATCTACTTTACAGTGTAACTACCAACCAAACTACACAGTAATTAGTGGTGAAATTATAGTTGTGAAGCACATCAGGGTAGCTACATGCAAAAAACTTCAGGCATAAGTGAAAAACCAAGCTATCCCCCACAGAGATTAGAGATGTGCAGAAAAACAACCTATAAAGGACAAACAACTGCCCTGAAACATCAGGGGAAACTGCAGAAAAATGGAGATGTGCTACACTGACACACTGAAACCAAAAACTTGCTGCAGTCAATCTCTACAAAAGGACCTGTATAACAACTCTCAAAAAAACTCAGTTACACTAAGACTGAGCGCGAATCAACACCTGACTCCACACAAAAAACTGATCTCGATTCAACATCTAACTCAGTTACACTAAAACTGGGCGTGATTCTTCAGAGTCAAAATCTACAGCATTCACCCTTCAAAACTAAACCCTACCACACCTACCTCCACAACGACAGCAGGAGAAAACCCTGGTCGTCTACACCTATCTCCACATCAAAACACCCACAACAATGCCTCCACATCAAATCCAAACCAGGCAGCACATGGCCTCCGCCCACAAACAGCAAAGGGAAGACGCGGCGGACTACACCCTGCAACCTCCAATGGCACAGTCACCACAAAGGCGAACTACAACCTGCAACCACTAGTGGAAAAACAGGCTTTCCGTC
This sequence comes from Aegilops speltoides, assembly GCA_021437245.1. NCBI lineage: Eukaryota > Viridiplantae > Streptophyta > Magnoliopsida > Poales > Poaceae > Aegilops > Aegilops speltoides. The sequence continues at coordinate 502,461,652 of CM038147.1, forward strand.
CAGCCCCATAAGTCGCGAAGCTGTAGGAACCGCGACCAATGGGACCTTTAGTCGCGGTTCTGGAGGTGAACCGCGACCAAAGGCCCGAAGCTATAGGAACCGCGACCAAAGGCCTGGGCCCAGGGCGCTCGGTGGCCCACATGAGGGGCTTTAGTCGCGGTTGGCAGACAACCGCGACTAAAGGCTTCGGCACCTTTAGTCACGGTTTGCCGTGCCAACCGCGACTAAAGCCCTCCCTATATATACCCGTCCAGCAGCCAACACTTAGCCATTTGGAGCCATTCTCTTCACAAGTGGGTGTAGGTTTGCTTTTGGTTCCTCTTATGCACATAAGGTGTTTGATGAAATGCATGCCCCAAGAGCATGAAACAAACATGACATGAAGTGTTGGAGCCACACTCTTGATCGCGGTTAGCAACTTGATGAACCTTTGATGTGTCAATATGCATGTGTGTAGTTCATAACAAATGCATGATGGTTAATTATATATTTTATATTATAATAATGCAGATGAATCGGCAATGGATGTACGGTAACCGACTCTCCGGCGAGTTCACTACGGGTTTGAAAGATTTCCTCGTAGTGGCTAATGCGAACAAGCGGGGGTTTTGTTATCTGTCCATGTGTTATCTGTAAGAATGAGAAGGGTTACTCTTCCTCAAGAGTTGTTCACATGCATCTGCTTGAAGGGTTTCATGCCAAGCTATAATTGTTGGACCAAGCATGGAGAAAGAGGGGTTATAATGGAAGAAGATGAAGAAGGGATGATTTCATCGATGAAAGCTATCTTGCTCATTTCGGTGATACTTTCATGGAGGATGTTTGAAGGTGAAGGGAAGGTGAAGAAGAGGCACGTGATGATCCCGCTGATGATCTTGGTCGGACCATTGCCGATGCACGGAGACGCTGCTGGCCGAAAAGGAGAGGAGAATTTGGATCGCATGTTAGAGGATCACGAAAAGGCGCTGTACCCGGATGCGATGATGGTCGAAAAAGCTGGGCTGCACAATGGATTTGCTGAAATGGAAGGCGAGGCAGGTGTAGCTGACTCGGCATTTGAAAACTTGCTGAAAATGTTGAAGAATATGTTTCAAAGGATAACGAGTTGCCCGCCAAGACGTCTGAAGCAAAGAAGGTTGTCTACCCTCTAGGTTTAGAGGTTCGAAGATACATGCATGCATCAACGATCGCATCCTCTACCGCGTGAATCGAGAATTTGAATGAATGCCGGTATGCACTTGCATTGCGTTATAAGATCGAGGCGATGACCCCGGTGACGATGTTGAGGGCGAAACCGTGAAGAGGGTTCCCGCCAAGGTGATGTGGTATGCTCCTATAATACCACGGTTGAAATGTCTGCTCATGAACAAAGAGCATGCCAAGTTGTTGCGATGGCACAAAGAGGAACGTAAGTCGGACGGGAGTTGAGACACACCGCAGATGGAACGCAATGGAGAAAGATCGACGATGGTTCAGAGATTTTGCAGTAGACGCAAGGAACATAAGATTTGCTCTAAATACGGATGGCATGAATCCTTTTGGCGAGCGAGCTCCAGCCATAGCACTGCCCGTGACTCTATGCATCTACAACCTTCCTCCTTGGTTGTGCATGAAGCGGAAGTTCATTATGATGCCGTGCTCATCCAAGGTCCGGCAACCCGCAACGACATCGATGTGTACCTAAGGCCATTAGTTGATGAACTTTTACAGCTGTGGGGTGGTGTCCGTGTGTGGATGAGCACAAACAAGAGGAATTTGACCTCGAGCGTTGCTTTTCGTAACCATCAACGATTGGCCTGCTCTTAGTAACCTTCGGGACTGTCAAATAAGGGATACAATGCATGCACGCACCGCTTACATGAGACCGAAAGTGTACATTTGCCAAATTGTAAGAAGAACGTGTACCTTGGGCATCGTCGATTTCTTCCAAAATTCATCCAAGAAGAAAGAAAGGCAAGCATTACAACGGCAAGGCAGATCACCGGCGAAGCTGCGGAACGACCGGTGCTGAGGTATTTGATATGGTCAAGGATTTGAAAGTCATCTTTGGAAAGGGTCTGGCGGACAATCAGTTCGAAGGGAGCCGACGGGCACGCAGCCATGTGGAAGAAGAAATCTATATTCTGGGAGCTAGAATATTGGAAAGTCCTAGATGTCCGCTCTGCAATCGACGTGATGCACGTTATGAAGAATATTTGCGTGAACCTCCTAAGCTTCTTGGGCGTGTATGGGAAGACAAATGATACAAAGGAAGCACGGCAGACCAGCAACGTTTGAAAGACCACGATGACCGCATCCGGAATGGTTTCAAGGTCGTGCCAGCTACGCTCGACCAAAGAAGAGAAGGTCATCTTTTTGAATGCCCGAGCAGATGAAGGTCCCGTCTGGATTCTCGCCCAATATAAAGGGAATAATAAACATGGCGGAGAAAAGTTCCAAAACCTCAAGTCTCACGACCGCCACGTGATTATGACGCAATTGCTTCCGATTGCTTTGAGGGGCTCTGCGGAAAATGTTCGATTAGCCATTGTGAAGCTATGTGCATTCCTCAATGCAATCTCTCGAAGGTAATCAATCCAAAGTTCTACCACGGTTCTGAACGATGTGATCAAATGTCTTGTCAGCTTCGAGTTGGTGTTCCCGCCATCCTTCTTCAATATTATGACGCACCTCCTGGTTCACCTAGTCGAAGAGATTTCCGTTCTCGGTCCTGTATTTCTACACAATATGTTCCCCTCGAGAGGTTCATGGGAGTATTAAAGAAATATGTTCAGAATCCGTGCTAGGCGGAAGGAAGCATCGCCAAGGGCTATGGAAATGAGGAGGTAATTGAGTTTTGTGTTGACTTTGTTCCCGACCTTAAGCCGATTGGTCTTCCTCGATCGCGCACGAGGGGAGACTAAGTGGAAAAGGCACGATCGGAAGGAAATCAACGATATGTATGGACGGCCATTCTCGATCAAGCACACCACACCGTCTTGACCAATTCCAGCTTGGTGGCTCCGTGCTTTGAGAAACACAAGAATATTTTACGCCGGACAACCCGGGAAGCCTGAATCTGGATTAGGAAGGCCCACATGGAGACTTTCGGCAGTTGGTTGAGAAAACATTTAATGAATGACAATGATGTTGTAGATCAGCTGTACATGTTGGCCAAGACACCATCTTCGACTATAACGACTTTCCAAGGGTACGAGATAAATGGGAATACATTTTACACGATCGCCCAAGATAAAAAGAGCACCAACCAAAACAGTGGTGTCCGCTTTGATGCAAAGAACCGAGAATGGGCAAAAGGTCACATATTATGGTTACATAGAGGAGATATGGGAACTTGACTATGGACCCTCCTTTAAGGTCCCTTTGTTCCGGTGCAAATGGTTCAAGCTAACAGGAGGTGGGGTAAAGGTGGACCAGCAATACGGAATGACAATGGTGGATTTCAACAATCTTGGTTACCTTGACGAACCATTCGTCCTAGCGAAAGATGTCGCTCAGGTTTTCTATGTGAAGGACATGAGTAGCAAACCGAGGAAACGGAAAGATAAGAAAACGATCAGTACATCATGCGATGATCCAAAGCGCCACATTGTTCTTTCAGGGAAAAGAAACATCGTGGGAGTGGAGGACAAGACAGACATGTCAGAAGATTATAATATGTTTGCTGAAATTCCGCCCTTCAAAGTGAACACCGACCCAAGCATTAAGTTAAATGATGAGGATGCTCCATGGATACGGCACAATCGTAAGCAAGCAGGGACACAAGGGAAGAATTGATGTGTAATAATTTATTGTACCAAACTTTGTATTTGGTCGATGAACTGAATGATGTATCAAACCTTTTGTCAAACCTTCAAGGGATTAGTTTTATTTTTCTGATTTTTTTGATATATAATTGTATTTCTAAGATTTTAAAATGAATTAGTTTTATTTTTCTGATTTTAAAAGGAAAAAGGAAGAAGAAGAAAGAAGGAAAAGGAAAAAAACAGAAGAAAAAAAGAAGAAAAAAAAGGAAAAACAGAAGAAAAAAAAAAATGTAAGAAAAAGGAAAAGCAGAAGAAAAAAAAACAAATGGAAGAAAAACATAAGAAAAAAAAACAAACAGAAGAAAAAACAGAAGAAAAAAGGAAAAAGGAAGAAAGGAAGAAAAAAAGAAGAAAAACAAGAAAAGGAAGAAACAAACAGAAGAAAAAAAAAGAAGAAAAAAGGAAGGAAAAAGCAGAAGAAAAACAAGAATTTAAAATGAATTAGTTTTATTTTCTGATTTTTTGATATATAATTGTATTTTTAAGATTTTAATAACATAAATAAATAAGTAATTAGAAACTTTAATAGCAAAAATAATTATCATAAAGTAAAATAAATAAGTAATTAGAAACAAAATAAAATAAAATAAATAAGTTTTTGTTGTAAGTAGAAACAAAACAAAATAAATAAAGCAAAAATGAAAACAAAAACAGGCAAAAATAAAAAAATATGCCACCTCTTCGGGCCACCACGGCTGAATCGACTAGAAACCCATTAATGGGCCAGATTCAGCCCTTGAGAGGCCCAATAGGCTCCTGAGCTCATAGTAATGAATAGGCCCGTAAGCTTGCATTTGAGAGGAGCTCGAAGTGGTGGCGCAGCCGCTTATAAACCACTGCCGAAGCCTCTCGGCTAGCGAGTGGGACTAAACATCCCACCGCACCGCGCCAGGTTCCAAAGCCACAGACCTTTAGTCCCGGTGGGGAGGCGGACCGCGACTAAAGGTTACCCTTTAGTCGCGGTTGTTGTCCCCAACCGCGACTAAAGGGTCTTTCTGTGAACGAAGCGGCGGTAAAACCCTTTAGTCGCGGTTGGGGAGGCGGACGCGACTAAAGTACCTTTTAGTCGCGTCCGCCTCCCAACCGCGACTAAAGGTTCGTCTATAATCTGCACTTAGCAGTTTTGCCTCCCATTCTCCTCTCTCGGCGCTGCGCTGCCCCCACGCCGATCGACGCCGACGCCGATGCCGAAGCGCTGCCCGACGCCGATCGACGCTTGGCCGGCCTTGAAGCCTGCGCGCCGCCGCCCGTCCCGATGGCGCCGCCGCCCGTCCCGATGGCGCCGCCTGCCCTTGCCGCCGCCGTGCCCTGCGCCCTGCCCGCCGCCCGCCGCCCGCCGCCCGCCGCCGCCGCCCGCCCCCTGCGCCCTTGCCCTCCCGCCGCCGCCCGCCGCCCCGCCCGCCGCCCCCTCCTCCACAAGCTGAAGAAGAAGAAGAAAGAAGAAGAAAAGGAAGAAGAAGAAGAAAGAAAAGGAAAAGGAAGAAGAAGAAAGAAGGAAAGAAGAAAACAAAAGAAAAACAGATGAAAAACAAAAAAAGGAAGAAAAAAGCCACCGAATTTTTTTTTTTTTTTTTTCTTTTAATTTTAACTAGTTAATTAGTATAACAAAAGCGGTAAATAACTTAAAACTTGATAATTAACAAAAAACCGTAAAATTTGATAATTAACCAAAAAAAACAAAAGGGGCGGGCTATAAAATCAAAAATACATATAAAGTGAAAAAACAAAAAACAACAGAAAACCGGCCAAAGAAAAACAAAAAAATAAAATGGAGGGGGCGGCGAGGGGGCGGCGATGCGCGCGGTGTTTTTTTTGGGATCGAGAGGGGGCGGCGAGGGTTATACATGTGTGTTGTCCTCGCCTCCCTCTCCGTGACGCCGTCGTCTGCCGCCCCGTCTCGCGCTCTACCGCGACACCCTCTCCCACCCCTTCCTCGCCCCCTCCTTTTGCCACCGCCCTTTCGCCACCGCCACCGCCACCGCCCCCCTTCTTCACTTAATTAATTTGTTTTTACTACATGTTTTCAGGATGACATAATGGCGGACGATAGAGCTGACCGATTATGGACAACTATGATCCGGACGGTGAAGCACATATGTTCGGCATCATAAACGGCGATATTCAATATGTGCCGACCGGAGAAGAAGAAGATGATATCTCTTCTTATCTCAACCTTGACGGTGAAGATGAAGGCGCCACGGCAAGATGATGTCAAGAAACGTCGATAAACGCGATCTTCAAATGGAAGTAGCAACCACCTCCGGCGCCGAGGTATATATATACATTGAGCCTCGGTGATACAAACTAACTGATTTGAATAAATATGTGTGTACTAACGCGACTCTCTTTCTTATTTTAGCCCTCGGCGGATCGTCAAACAATCGAGTACGTCGTCAAAGCGTGGCGCAACCAGGACGATGAAACAAGGAGAAACATGCACCATCGCGGTTGTCAGCGATTGCAACGGCAGGCACCTGGAGCCCCGCAAGAACGCCACCAAGTTTGTCACCAATGCGGAGCCATTGTTAGAGACAACGTCTCGATCACCGTCGAGAGTGGAATGAGCCAAAGAAGGCACGAATTGATGGTTTCACTTTTGTCGATAAGAGAACAAAAAAGATTGCTTCAAGAAGCTTATGGAACATTTCGTTCTACCTCCGAATACAACAAATTCGATGAGGAGGGTAACAAGATTGAGGAAAACAAGGAGAGGAGGAGGCTAGTCAAACAGTTCGCTCTTCATAAGATGGCCGCGCATTCGGAAATTCAAGCAAAATCTAGCCCGTGACTTTGTCAAGCAGAACAAGACTCGGTTTCGTCGGCCAATATGAAAACTGAAAGATGATTGGCCAGAATTTGTGAAGCAAAAGAAATCGGAGCAGTTCATTGAAATATCGAAAAAAATAAGGAAAATGCGGCTAAGAAGGAGTACAATCATGTTATGGGGCCAGGAGGGTATCGCATTTGGGTGCCTAGGTTGGAGAAGATGGAGAACGAGCTGAGGGCGCGAGGAATCCGTCCAGTGCGGAGGATGGGACCCAAGGGCCAAAAGCTGGTGAAATACGGGCATGGGGAACGCTGAACCCGGAGACAGGGGAGTGTGTTTACGGGCAAATTAATTAAACCCACCCAAGCCCTTATTGGCGCAATGAAGGATGCTCAACAGGGAAGATCAAGTTCAACAGAGAGAACGACGCTACGACAAAAGCCCTCGGGAATCCTGAACACGGAGGGCGTGTACGAGGCATGGGGCACATTCCGTGGAAAATAGGGTTCCCCGAGCGATGACCCGTCTGATTCTGAAGCCGTAAGAGAAAGATGGATCGGAAGCAGATGTTGTGGCGCGGTTGGCATCGAAATGGAAGTGATGAAGAAAACCATGAGTGTACTAGTAGCGAAGAGATTCAGCTCGGGTGCAGCATGAAGATCATCCAGCGGATCTCGGAAGCCAGCAGCGGAGAAGCAGCGTGGCTTCCACGGAGGCCCCACCGGCTGGGGCGGATGCACCGACGATCGAAATTACTGCACCGGAGCCTCTGGTGATCCAAATTACTGCACGGAGCCTCGGTGGTGAAATTACTGCACCGGAGCCTCCTCGCTACCCGTGGGCGATATAAAGGAGATGAAAGAATGTCATCTGTATTATCCTATCGGGAACATGTCCATGAAGGTAGCCATCGGCGGTGCTTTACCATGTTTACAGGAGCACTCCACCACAACAACCCCATTAAAGATGGCTATGCTCGTGTCATGGTGGAGGACATAGTCCAAGGGTTTGAGGACACGGAGATTGAAATTGCTACACCAAGGGAGAAAAGACTTGGAGATGTCAAGCGCCATTACATTCTATGGCAAAAGAAGTTTATCAAGTTTCAGGCGGCGCCAAGGACAACAAGTCCACCCCCTACTGTGGTGGTGGTGGCGGCGGCGGCGGTGGTGGTGGTGGTGGTGGTGGCGGTTCACCTACACCTCCGTCACATCACCGACGCCGCCTCATCCACAACGTCCGTGGTGATCATCCGCCGCCCCAGCCTCGTCCGTGGTGATCGACGCCGCCCCGATCCTAGCGTCCGGCGGTGATCATCCGCCGCCCCGATCCTCGTCCGCGGGTGATCGACGCCGCCCCCAATCCACCTACGGCAAAAAGCGAAGCAGTCTGGATTATTAACCCGGACCCTTATGTACCTAAGACCACAAAGGTACGGAGCCATCATCAAGCCTCTCCCACAAGGCCTTGGGAGCGTAGTGCCGAGGAAGTCGGCGCGCGCGGCTGCTGATTTGGAGAAATGGAAGGCGGACTGCAAGAAGAAAAGAGAGCCCGAGCCCAAGCCAGATTTTCGATGAGCAAAAGAAGTGGGCTAAGTCATTTTGAGCACACCGTCCCAAGCCGCGAAGAATCGCTTAACGACTATGCACGTGAACTTGCAGGCAGGCACTCATGTTCAAGGAGAACAAAGAGCGGAGAAGGCGAAATCAATAAAAGCGGAAACAAGTTGCCCAGCTCGGGAACAAAGTAAACAATCGATTGCCCGCTTATAGTGGAAGCCTTCGTCCGGATGCCCCGAGATCATACAAGCTGCGGCAGCACTGAGGATTAGTATGAACGAGTGCGAGAACAAGCGGCCAACTTAGGTATTACTCTTCGTGAACTATTAGACCTTGATGAGTTGCCAAGAAGGAGGTAGTAATTACATATGTCAAGAATGGGCCTCTCGTCGAGCTGCTTGAGAAAAGGATCTACGACCAAATGAAACGTGCTGAATTGGTACAAGGGTTACATAAAAATAAAAGCCAAAGAATATATTTATGCGGAAGTTAGACATGAGCATCACTTCAAACATTACTATGTACAAATTGAACTGAGTGAATTGTTCCAGCTTTTCAATCTGCGAGCTCGACAAATCTATCATCGGTTGCTACGTTACGTAAGTGATTTATTAATTTCTACCCCATCTCGTTCATATTGCCTGCACTATATATATGTCCTAACTATATTGTTGTGTCCTCTATTATACATGCGAATGAAGATTAAGGAATGCAGAGTAAGGAACATCCATGATGTTGGGTTCATTGACCCACACATCGTTAATGATATTGTGTTGAAGCATTACCCGCCGACGTGGAGGCGGACTGTGGCAGTTTCTTACAAAGCAGGAACTCAAAAGTGATATTCTATTTCCTTACCATTTTGGGTGAGTGTTTCATCTTGAGCACATTCTCTTTTGTTTACTCCATGCATGGTATGTGGCGGCTAATCGATGAGTTATGCATGACGTCTTGTGCATGTATCGTGTCCGCAGGTTCCACCGGATTCTGCTAGTAATTAAAGTTAACACCTCGAATGTCTCGTCCCGACTCTCTCAATAAGGATCCATCGCTTTGGGCGACATGAGAAAAATGCTGCAAAGTAATTATTTTCATTCATTTGCGCTCTATATCGATCGGCCTATTTCGTTCATTTCCTAATATCAAGTAACTAATAACTCTCTTGTTCATTTAATTTTCTTTGCCTCGTAGGGTTTGGAGGCGGTTCGCAGATACAAAGGTCGGTGAATTCAAAAAGAGCTAGAATTCAAATTGTTAAAGCCTAAGAATGCTGGGGATATTCAGCCACCGTTGACCAATCTATGTGCATACTATATGCAGGAGAGGATCCGAGATACACCTCTGAGCGGGTTGATCCGAGTGATACCAATGCTCGGAGGAATAACCTCCGTGGGCGCTTAGTCCGAAGCTCGCTTCCGACCACTTCAAGAGGAACTAGCTGGATGGTTCGAAGGAAGTCCTCCATCCTAAAGGAGAACACTATTTCGAGGGCGTAGAAATTTATATGGATTAAATCATGTATGGAAACTTGTTCAAAATTGTATATGGTCATCCGATGATATTGAATATATATTGTATATTCCTCTTGAATTCTTTTGGTTCTAATTTCAAATTTATTTGAAATTGTACATTCATATGCATGTATGTAGTACCGTAGAATATATGAAACTCCTTCAAAATTAAAATAAAGCACAAAAGAAATAAAACAATACAAATTAAACAGAAAACAGGTTTAGGGGGGCTAAAACCCTAAACCTGCGGCGCTTTAGTCGCGGTTGGCGAAAGAACCGCGACTAAGGTCCTCCGCCTGACGGCCACTGGCGCCACGTGGGCGGGCCTTTAGTCGCGGTTCTTAAGCAGCCGCGACTAAAGGTGGGGGGCTTTAGTCGCGCTTAGTTGGTCGCGGTTGCGCAGCCGCGACTAATGGCAGTTGCGAACCGCGACCAAAGGCCTTTTTTCCACCAGTGAACCTCCAACGGCACAGCCACCGCAAACAACATCCACAAACCCGCGCATCCAAAAAATCTCCTAGATCTGGACTACACGGCCACTAAACCACGAGCAAAACACGGCAAACAAGAACAACTAACCAGGGCAACCGACGGACGAAGAGAAGAGGGAGGGGAAATCAAAATCCTCCGGTCGATGAGCTCGGAATCGCCATGAACAGAAGCAATCTCGCTCCGCCTCCTCCGCCGCCCGCCGCTGCGGCTCACTCCCTCTGCCTTATCGAAATGAAAAGGGGAACGACCCGCTGCTAGATTCAAAAAGGACAAAAGCCAATATTAACCGGGCGGGTCGGGCGGGTCCGAGCAAAACGGGCTAAATAGCAGAAAACCGCGCCTGATAAAAAAACCAACCCGAAAACCATTACAAAGCCAACACAGGACCTAGCGCGAATCTCAGTGCGAGATCGAACGGACAGAAAACTTGAATGAGGGCGAATTGAGAATCAGTCGACTGAAAAATAGCAAATCCGTAGATAATAGGGTGTCTAGGCACCCGGTTTCTGAAAAACCATTCTCGAATTCCTTTGTGTATGTATATGTGCACTTTCAGTTTTTAATCCATGGGTTTTTATCAAACATTTGGGCTGATTTTGGGTACCTGCTAAATTTGTATTCTAGTGCTTAAAATTTGGAACTGTGAATTTGGCGTCCCAATTTAGTCATGCTTCACATGCAATGCGGTACAGCTCGACGAGAACAACAAACGATTTATAGGCCAATATGGGACACCTTGCATGGACTCGTTAATTATTAGTGTCCGCCGGTGACGCTGTCATTGAAGATCCAGCTGCTTCAGACCTCGTGCCACCGCAACGTGCAATCCTCCTCCATGAATCCCTGCTTGTGCGGCGCCATGCTTGTCGTCGTCGAGATTCTGTCCACCAGAGAACAGCAGCAGCGACTCCACCGGGACATTGTGGCTGAGAAAGCATTCTAGCTGCTACCTGCCTACCTCTCTCCGGATACCTATCGCTCCCATCCAATGCCTAGGTTGCTGAGAAAGCTAGCGAAAAAGTGAAAGAGAAGAACAATAAATCTACCATCGCTAGTTCTTCCAACGCCGGAAAATTTGACATCTCAAAAAGACATGGGGAAGGGAAGGGACGTTATGCAAATAAGTAGCTGGTGGTTGAACTTGCAAATATCTTTAATGAAGAGAGATTCCAGGGCATGGAGATCATGAATCATTACAATATTAGGTGCAGAGAGTTATTCGCGTTAAGAAAAATGGTTTCGCCCGCTTTATATTATAAAGCAACGAACCAAGCATCCAACACAGCAGCACAAAGTACAATCAAGTCATAAAGTCACGTTGGGGACACAGGAGGACAAGCCCCAAACAAAGCTAAAAAAAGCTAATCCAGCTCGGGAGGTGGTGGCGGTGGGGAGCAAAAGCCGACGCCGAGGAACGAAGACCCGCAATGATGTTGTCGATGACGTCTCGGTCGCGCCGCTTGCTAAGCGGACTCCCGAGCTGTAAGAAGCCACACAATTTATAGATTGCATCAGTCACACGGCACGGAATCACGTGGTCGATGACTAGTTTATTGCGGCTCCAGAGAGTCCATGCCAGGGTACCCACAGCCACCCAAGTGGGGGCGCGACTAGTGCCGGGGAGCCTAAGGACCTCCCCAAACAAGTCTGGGAGGTTGTCGTGGCACAAATTGCCACCAACCACCTCCCGGAAGCAGCTCCATAGGAACTGCGCCGCAGGGCACCGGAAGAAGATGTGGTTACAGTCTTCCGGTACCAAACAAATGGGGCAGAGACCATCCCCAGGGCCATTATGTTTTCGGACCTCCGCGCCCGAAGGGAGGCGGCCAAGAACCCATTACCAGAGAAATATGCGAATTTTCAAGGCGAGTTTGATCTCCCAAAGCACCGATAGTTCCACCGGGCAGGGTGTGGGAACTATCGCTTGGTATAGGGATCTAGTCGAGAATCTACCGCTTGGCTCGAGATCCCAAGACAGCGAATCGGGGTCAAGGGATGGGGAATAGAGGGCAATAAACTCGAGCAGTTCCTCCCATTGCTCGAGCTCCACCGCCCCGAAGGTACGACGGAAGGCAATAGCGCCAAAGTCAGCTAAGGCCACAGCCACAGAGAGCTGTACGCGGACACAGATTGAGAATAACACGTGAAAGTGTTCCGCGCAAAGGTTCGGGTCCCGGCCCATCTATCCAGCCAGAATAGGGTGCCAGCTCTGGTGCCCACTTTAATGGAGGTCCCAATGCGCAAGACCGGCATCAGATGGATCACCGATTGCCAGAATTGGGACCCTCCAGATCTAGGTCGAGTTGCAGAATAAAGATATGAACAGTTTGAAACTACATACATATTTATTTCTGTTCGGAACAGGCTCCCGGCCTTACGGCGGCCTACGGCATCCACCATATCCCCAAGGACAACATCAACCATGCGTCGGCTGCACTCCGCGTCTTGCGGAGCCAGCTTCAAGCGTGTGACCTCCACTTCTTCCATGGCTAGAGCCAAACCCAAGCTCGAACGGACGCAGAGCAGTGAGGAAGAATGGAAATGGAGCAGCTCCTCCAAAAAGCTCGTGCTAGGGTCCGGCCGGGAGCGAGAGGGTGGAAGAACGTGGCGTTCGCTTCTTGCCGCGAAGCTCGTGCTGGGCGCCGCGCGGGTCGTAGATAGCCAGTGCCAGGTCGAGGGCACGGCGCAACAACGATGCCGGTGGAGGTGCATCCACTGTTGACTAGGAGGCGGCCTGGTCGTGGTGTCTGCAGCGCCATGCTCCGCTGCATCGTCGTATGTGTTAAACGCAGCCGTGGTGGCCTCGCGGTCGCTCACGCTCTGTCACATCCGTAGCTCTGGCCTGACCTATACTAGCTTCCATGTGTGCATCATGTTTAAATTCAAATGAAATTTGAATTGAGGAATTTTCAAAAGCCTCAGAAAACCTCTAAAAATAACCAACATTTAAATCTCATCAAAGGAGTCCAAGAAAATGTTCCTGTTATTCCGTACAAATATTGGCATGAGGTAAAGTGCAAACCAATATTTTTGGAGTGACTGAAACATTTATTTTCGGCCTTTGAGTCAATTCAATAACTATTTGCATTGGATATATATATACTATATATAATTAATATATGTTCAATAATTCTGGAACATTTTATGTGGTTTGGTATATTTTAGTTCTAGCCACATAATTATTTTCAGGATTTTATAAAATGGTTTAGTATTTTTACTAAACCAAAACAAAACAGAACAAAATAGAAAACAAAGGTATCGGTGAGAGGCCATGTAGGAGTACATGGTGGGTTGTCTCATTGAAGCCGTCCTTAGGAACTGAGTTCTGTGTTTGTGATCCATGATTCAGCTACTACCATGCATTGGGCCCTGAAATATGACCCCGCTCGACTTCTTATTCACCCTTGTCCTCTGTCCGGGAGTTGCAAGTAGTTTACGTGTTTATAGTATCTTTGGAGGCCGTCTTGCAAGGCTTGACCGTAGGGGTGGGCTGTGATGCGGTAGGCACGTGGCAGGGTAAACCGGCGCCCGTTTGGTGTCACGGAACCCTGTTCACATCGTTTGGGGCTGTGGCGAAACTTGGCGGAACTCCTCATAGATGGAACCCAAATAGGCGATAAACCTGGACTAGAGACTTGAGTGTCTAGGTAGGTCATGGTCTACACCCACGTCGGCTTTAAGCTTGAAGTCTGCCGAGCACATGTCGTGTCTGCGACGCTAAGTGGTGGAAACATGTATGAAGAAGTACACCCTGCAGGGTTAACATCATCTATTGAATAGCCGTGTCCGCTGTAATACGCGACTTCGGGTTGCCTGTACAGTTCATAGACAAGTGAAAGTGGATACTCTAAAATGTGCAAGATAAGCGTGAGTGCTATGGATGGCGTACTCGTAGGAAGACGGGTGCGGATCCATAGTGGTGTATTGATATGGTGAATATGTGGACTCGTGTGCGCCACCTCAAAAGAGTTACTTGCGGTCGTAGTTTAGGATAGCCACCGAGTCAAAGCTGGCTTGCTGCAGTTAAACCCCACCATCCCCTTTATTGATAATGATGCATATGTAGTTAGTTCTGATGTAAGTCTTGCTGGGTACATTTGTACTCACGTTTGTCTATTTTATGTTTTTGCAGAGAGACTTGAGTCTCTCTAGTAGTTCCACGTGGACTTCGACGTTTAGCTTGTTACCTCAGCTACGATCTTGTGCCCTCGGCAGGATCTGGTAGATAGGCAGGCTTCTAAGCCTTTTTCATTTGTAGATGTCTATACTCAGACATATTAGCTTCCGCTTGTGCTTGACTTGTATGCTCTGAATGTTGGGTCGTGAGACCCATGTTTGTAATATCTCGCTCCTCGGAGCCTAATGAATAAATACTTGAGTCGTAGAGTCATGTTGTGATGCCATGTTGTCTTTGCACATATCGAGCATATTGTGTGTATGCTATTGAAATGCTTGGTATGTGTGGGATCTGACTATCTAGTTGTTTATCTTTAGTAGCCTCTCTTACCGGGAAATGTCTCCTAGTGTTTCCACCGAGCCATGGTAGCTTGCTACTGCTCCAGAACACTTAGGCTGGCCGGCATGTGTCCTTCTTCGTTCTGTATACATCCCTTCGGGAAATGTCACGCGATGAATACCGGAGTCTGTTAGCCCTACAGCCCGGTTCACGAGTCTGCTAGCCCAGTGCTACAGCCTGGATTCACTTGCGATGACCGACACGTTTGATCTTTGGGTCATGGATGCTGTCCTGTAAGTTTGTGCCACTTTGGGTTTACGACTAGCCATGTCAGCCGGGCTCCTTATCATATGGATGCTAGCGACACTATCATATCGTGTGCCAAAAGGCATAAGCGGTCCCGGGCAAAGGTAAGGCGACACCCGTGGGAATACCGTGCGTGAGGCCGCAAGGTGATATGAGGTGTTACATGCTAGATCGATGTGGCATTGAGTCGGGGTCCTGACAGCTTTGGTATCAGAGCTTGACTGCCTGTAGGATTACCAAGCCAAACTAGTCGAAGTTGTGTCTAGAAATGCTTTAGTTATATGTAGGGGAATTGATTGTGGGTTGGAACGTAAGGCTCTTTTTACTCCTTATACCACATGGCCTTCTGATATGAGTCAACCTCTTCTCTTCTACGGGGATTAAGAACTAGGCCTTCTCATCTATCTATCAGGATGACGTGTTACTAATCCATAGACTTATAGAATTGATAGTTTCAAATCTCAGTTCAATTTTTACTACTTCCGTATGTTCATAACTGTTGATCTCGAAACCTTGATATTGTGCTTCGGAGTGGCTATGCCACCATTTTTGTAGCATGCCTCCAATCTTTTGAGCATTTACAGCCGTTATGCTGTCCGAGTCATCCCAGGTTTCTAAAGAAATCTGATGCACTTGCAAATCCTTTTCCTCTGGTTTTGATGCTCCTTTGGGCCAGGTTAATCACACTAAATGCTGAGTTGAGGTATTCTATTGCCTCGACATATATGTTGGAATTATTATTATGACCCTAGGTGTCTTAGGGGATCGTCTAGTAATCTAGCCATGATTTGTATCCCAGTGTGATGATTCTGGCCTTTATTCTTGAAAGCATCCCGTGATGCTACTTAGTAGTAGGTATTCTACTTCTGGGTTTTGAACCCGAGACTCACCCTACTTACCTCATGTTGATAGTCTTTGCTCGTTCCTTTAGGTTATTAGTAACTTTGCGATAGTCCTCGAGGTCCATGGTAATTCCTTCTTCCAAATACTATGAACCGCTTATGGCAGAAGTTCCTCGCTGAACCGGAGGATCACAATCGGAGTACTCCCGAGGAGTTCCCCATTCATAGATGTGAATTTGCCAATCCTACCTCTCCGCATGGATTATCCGGAAGAAATTTGTTGAACCTGGTTCGACATACTAATCTATGCATCCACAACTGAGAAAGTCATATGTTCTTTTGAGTTGTCCCTCTTAGTTGTCTTCTGACCCTCGTCTATCAATTGATAGACAAGAGTAGTTGTGCACTCGAGCTCATCGATGCTTATTATTCTTGTGGTCCGTCAAAGCCATTCTATCCGGAATGACTTGGAGAAACAAACTCCAGTACCTTGTCCATTTCCAGGATTGGGTCAAAGCAATTGTACTTCGTAGATCAAAATGCTAATCCAGCTTTTGTTCCGTTCTACCTTGGAGTATTACCATCTTTATATCAAGAATGTCATGGGAATTGCACACCATCCTATGAACTCTTGATACAGTGATACTTCTTGCCATCATTGTTCATTCCTCGGTTTCCGTGTTATTGTAACCGGAATGCCGACAAGTGAACCATGATGTGTGAAATCAATACTGCTAGCAACTCCGTTGCTTGGTAGTTAAAGGACAATAATTTCACTCTTAGCGTATGGGTTGTTGAACCATCACCCTAAGATTGATTGTGCTATCTAGTCCTTATTTCTGGTGCACTCTTCGATCAATGAGTTAGGATTGTGCCAATCCCTCGCTCTTGTGATCATATCGTCTTGCCCTGAAAAGCAAGGTTGTTCTCGAGCTTAGAAACATATCTGTGGTTCGTGATGTTCCGAATATCTTCTCGGAAGTATTACCGGGTTGTCACCTGGCCACTATGTTGAGTTCGTGATCAAGTTGGTTTATTCTAATAAACCACTCCTTCCCCAAGATTCCGCATTGGATACCCCTGAGCTATTTGGTTAAGCCAAACAACAACTTGGAGAGTTGGAAGATAAAAGCTTGCCTGGCTTAGTTCATTTTAAGGGATATCTTTTTGTGTGTGTATTGAAGAAAGATGGTATCTTCATCGATTGATCCTCGTGACCAGTTGTTGGATCTATTGCCTTGTCAAAACTTTGATTTGAGTATGGGCTATCGTCAAGTCAAATCAGAACCAACGATGTTCGTAATGTTGTCTTACTCGTGGATTTTCCTCGAGCATACACCATTATGTCTTTTGGGTCTGACCAATACTATCACCTTGTTCACATAGTTATGGAATTCCATCTCCATGGGAATGTGGATGAATTGTTGTTGAGCCCATCGACAACACCCTTATCTCCTCCATGATTTTGTTGGACATTAAGCTAGTGTTGGAAACTTCTATAAGCATTATCTTCATGTCCCGTTCATGAAGCATATGTTCGAATGTAAGAAGTGACCTCTTCATATTCACGTGTATTTAATGTAAGTTGCCGCCGTGAATTCGATAATGTCAATGTTGCCTCCTCTGGAATCATCCCAAGTCAGTCATGCATGTGCGAAGTATGCTATGGTTTGACAGGCTCGCTACCTCCATTCCACATGTATTCCCTAGTACATCAAGCCACTGACTGATTTGTTCTAAGAAACAGAATTCCTTCATAAGAGCTAATCATATGACTTATGCAAGGACCTCGTTACTCGCAATGATGGTTCCCCACATGAACACAGTAGTGTTTTATCATAAGACTACTATGTGGTCATGCATGTCTGAGACCGCGTGTTCACATATGTGTAGCAAAACCAGCTCATGTTTTGGAGCTTGCTATCGTAGTTCATTCCCCGAGAATCTCGCAACGTCATCTCGTCGACTTGTGTTGCAAACTTTTATTTTACTTTCTAGACTCGATGAGTCTAGATTATTCTGACACCAACCAGATCTGAATCTCAGGCAAATATGATGGTTGGAACGTTTCCCAAGAATTATATTATTGGTCTCTCTGTAGCCCGGTAAAATGGATGTCGTGGCCAACACACCCAGCCGGAAGACCTGTTATTGTAATATCTTGATTGAAGAAGTTGGCCACCTCTCCATAAGGACTTCGTAGGAATTATTCCCTATTTGTGTGCCTTATGATTTTTGTGCTTCCGAAGTCCGACCTATTACTTGGTGTTCTAGATATCAAACCATATCTAAGAATGGGATACACTAGTACATCAAGGAGAACATTAGAAGCGGAGTGCTAAATGTCTCTCGGTCGATCATCCAGATTTTGTCCCCTTGTTCTCGCTAAGATGAAATCTGAGAAGGTGTTATCTCCCTTTGCATCTGCATCATCCATCATGATTCATCATGGTAGTATGTTGTGTTGCAAGGATCCCTGACACGGATGTTGGTAAAACTTTGATGATTATGGAAATGCTCAAGTTCTTGAGAGCACGCGCAAGCACTAGATGCTATCATAGTTACCAACTGGGATTGCTTCCAGTTCTCTCAGTTATGCTATAACCATTCCAATAGTGGAACCACTCTCTACTGTTGAGCTTCTCCCCAGTTACTAAAATCATCCCTTGTGTTGTTTTCAACAAGGTAATCCACATCATCCATTCTAATCCAGTTATGCCACTCCACCGAACCCCTCTAAACAATCGCTCGAGAATTGCCTTAGGCTGGTATAGAGAGTTTCAATGATCTCTGAATCAAAAGTAATTCTTCTTGCCACTTAAGGTAATGGTTCCACGAGTCACCTTCTCCGAGGTGTCTCGCTATGGTATCATGACAACTCAAATTCTCGCTACGTTGACAACCGTTCACCACTCTCTTAGGTGTGGAATTGTTGTCTACCTAGTGAATCCTCGTCATCTGTTCCACTTCATTCCTTTAGATGTGCGCTTCGTGTCGCAGCTCGAGAGATGTCTCTACGTCTCATTCCGTAAGTTGATCTTGTGATCATTAAGATGATCTATCATTGTAGAGTTGTCTCTGTCCTCGTGCTTGATGAAGGGTCTCGAAAGCAAGGATGTCAAGATCAACGTATACAACGAATCAACGTTCACTTGAAGTGCAACCTGGATCGTGAAGATTGTGTTAGTTTGCGTTCCCCCTTCATCTTACCCTACGCTTGAATCTCGGGACGAGATTCTTGTTTAGTGGGGGTGAGTTGTCACATCCCTAGCTCTGGCCTGACCTATGCTAGCTTCCATGTGTGCATCATGTTTAAATTCAAATGAAATTTGAATTGAGGAATTTTCAAAAGCCTCAGAAAACCTCTAAAAATAACCAACATTTAAATCTCATCAAAGGAGTCCAAGAAAATGTTCTGTTATTCCGTACAAATATTGGCATGAGGTAAAGTGCAAACCAATATTTTTGGAGTGACTGAAACATTTATTTTGGGCCTTTGAGTCAATTCAATAACTATTTGCATTGGATATATATACTATATATAATTAATATATGTTCAATAATTCTGGAACATTTTATGTGGTTTGGTATATTTTAGTTCTAGCCACATAATTATTTTCAGGATTTTATAAAATGGTTTAGTATTTTTACTAAACCAAAACAAAACAGAACAAAATAGAAAACAATAAATAAAAGCAGAGAGAGAACTTACCTCAGCTTACCTGGCAGCCCACCCGCAGCCCAACACTGTGCAGCACAGCAGCGGCCCAGCCCACCACCGCCTCCTCCCTGTCGTCTTCCTCCCTCGCTAGAAGGACGGAGGCGCGTGGCCGCCCCGCGCCGGCCACCTCCTCCCTCCCTGCCTGCTTGGCTCTTCCCCGGCCCCTTCTAGCGACGCCACGACGATGCCCCGTGTCCCCTCGCTCCTCTCCCTCACTCGCTGCACCCTCTCCCCTCCTCTGCTCTCTCTCCCTCTCACCACCGAGCGCCACCGCCGCCGCCGTTCGCCATAGCCGCAGCCACCACCTCCCCCTCGCCTCTCCGACACGTCCCCGAGCTCCACTGTTCCGCCCTCGTCCTCCTCGTCGTCTCACGTGACCAGAAGGGCCCCGAGCAGCCGCCATCGTCATCGTCTTCAAGCTTCGGCTCGGGCGCCCTTCTCCGTTGATTCGGCCACCCCGGCGCGCCCCCGAGCCCGCTAACCATCCCTACGGCACCGCTGTGAGCTCCGCCACCGTTTCCCCCTCTTCCCCTCTTCGTTTGATTGTCGTAGCCGTCGCCCCCTTGATGACCGAAATACACCGCCGCCTGAGCTCGCCGTCGACGATGCTCCGGTGACCAAATGGTCACCCTGGAGTGTCCAACCTACTCCCCGCGATGCGTAGCGCCCTCCTAGCCCCCTTGCCATGCTCTTCTATGCACTAAAACGCGACCCCGCGCGCAACCGAACTCCGGCCGCCGCCTTGGAGCTCGCCGTCGTCAGCTCCGGCCTTCCCACGACCCAGCACCCGCACCGTTCGACGCGCGGGAGCAAGAGCTCTCCAACGAGCCCAAGCATGGCCTCGCGGGGGTTTGACCCGTTGACTACTGACGTGTGGGCCCCTGGCCACTAACTAAACTAGGATTTGCATTAGTTTAACACTAACTAATTTTAGTTAGTTAACTAACTACTGACCAGTGGACCCCACTGGTCAGGTTTGACCTGGAGGCGCCCTGTTGACCTGCTGACGTCATGATGATGTCAGGCTGACGCAGTAACTTATTTTCTGGATTTATTTTTATATAAGAAATTCCAGAAAATAACCAAAACTTCTAAAATTCATATAAATTCAACCGTAACTCCAAATGAGATAAATTATATATAAAAAATGATCAGAAAAATCCAATCTATCCATATGCACTAGTTTCATGCATGATAGAACAACTTAACACTGCTGTTTAGATGAAACAAGTTAATACATTAATATAACCTCTTAAAATGGGGTTTGCATTTGAATCTTTGGTTCAAATGGACTCATCTCAATCTGTTCTAGCTTACATTAGCCCAAAACACATTCATAATGCCATGTCATAGCATGCATCATATTGTGCATTGCATTGATTGTATTTCTTCTCTATTGCCGGTATCTGTCCCCTCTCGGTAGACGATGTTTCGACGACGAGGTCGATGACACCGATGAAGAACTATAATACCTTCAGAAGTGCCAGGCAAGCAAAACCCCCTTGTTCATTCCGATACAATTCCACTCTCTCGCTCCTGCTCTCTTTTACTGCATTAGGACAACAACGATTCAACTGTTACTTGCTGCGGTAGCTGAGCCCCTTTATCCTTTGCATGACCTGTCATTCCACAGTAAATAGATGAAACCAACTAGCATGAGTAGGAGTTGTTTGAGCCCTGATGTGCCTACTCATTCATGTTTGTTTGTCATGCCTGCTATTGCTTAGAGTTGAGTCGGTCGATTCATCGAGGATGAATCGGAGGTGTGTGAACATGTCCTCACTGTGTGAGCTAAGTGTGTGAACACGATTTGGTAAAGGTATCGGTGAGAGGCCATGTAGGAGTACATGGTGGGTTGTCTCGTTGAAGCCGTCCTTAGGAGCAGAGTTACGTGTTTGTGATCCATGATTCAGCTACTACCATGCATTGGGCCTGAAATATGACCCCGCCGACTTCTTATTCACCCTTGTCCTCTGTCCGGGAGTTGCAAGTAGTTTCGTGTTTATAGTATCTTTGGAGGCCGTCTTGCAAGGCTGACCGTAGGGGTGGGCTGTGATCACGGTAGGCACGTGGCAGGTAAACCGGGCGCCCGTTTGGTGTCACGGAACCTGTTCACATCGTTTGGGGCTGTGGCGAAACTTGGCGGAACTCCTCATAGATGGAACCCAAATAGGCGATAAACCTGGACTAGAGACTTGAGTGTCTAGGTAGGTCGTGGTCTACACCCACGTCGTCTTTAAGCTTGAAGTCTACCGAGCACATGTCGTGTGCGACGCTAAGTGGTGGAAATATGTATGAAGAAGTACACCCTGCAGGTTAACATCATCTATTGAATAGCCGTGTCATGCGTAAAGGACTTCGGGTTGCTGTGCAGTTCATAGACAAGTGAAAGTGGATACTCTAAAATGCGCAAGATAAGCGTGAGTGCTATGGATGGCGTGCTCGTGAGGGAGGCAGTGCGGATCCATAGTGGTGTATTGATATGGTGAATATGTGGACTCGTGTGCCACCTCAAAAGAGTTACTTGCGATGTAGTTTAGGATAGCCACCGAGTCAAAGCTGGCTTGCTGCAGTTAAACCCCACCATCCCCTTTATTGATAATGATGCATATGTAGTTAGTTCTGATGTAAGTCTTGCTGGGTACATTTGTACTCACGTTTGTCTATTTTATGTTTTTGCAGAGAGACTTCAGTCTCGCTAGTAGTTCCACGTGGACTTCGACGTTTAGCTTGTTACCTCAGCTACGATCTTGTGCCCTCGGCAGGATCTGGTAGATAGTCAGGCTTCTAAGCCTTTTTCATTTGTAGATGTCTGTACTCAGACATATTAGCTTCCTCTTGTGCTTGACTTGTATGCTCTGAATGTTGGGTCGTGAGACCCATGTTTGTAATATCTCGTTCCTCGGAGCCTAATGAATAAATACTTGAGTCGTAGAGTCATGTTGTGATGCCATGTTGTCTTTGCACATATCGAGCATATTGTGTGTATGCTATTGAAATGCTTGGTATGTGTGGGATCTGACTATCTAGTTGTTTATCTTTAGTAGCCTCTCTTACCGGGAAATGTCTCCTAGTGTTTCCACCGAGCCATGGTAGCTTGCTCTGCTCCAGGCTGCACTTAGGCTGGCGGCATGTGTCCTTCTTCGTTCTGTATCATCCCTTCGGGAAATGTCACGCGATGAATACCGGAGTCTGTTAGCCCGCTACAGCCCGGTTCACGAGTCTGCTAGCCCAGTGCTACAGCCTGGATTCACTCGCTGATGACCGACACGTTCGATCTGGGTCATGGATGCTGTCCTGTAAGTTTGTGCCACTTTGGGTTTACGACTAGCCATGTCAGCCGGGCTCCTTATCATATGGATGCTAGCGACACTATCATATCGTGTGCCAAAAGGCGCCAAATGGTCCTGGGCAAAGGTAAGGCGACACCCGTGGGAATACCGTGCGTGAGGCCGCAAACTGATATGAGGTGTTACATGCTAGATCGATGTGGCATTGAGTCGGGGTCCTGACACGCTCACGGCCGGCGGCGAGCTCCTTGTCCTCGGCGGCGCGCCCATGCTCTGTGCCACCACGCGGGCATGAAGACTGGGTGTTCGTTGAAATGCCTAAGAGAGAAAGAGGAGGAGGAAGAAGATAGATGTTACCGTGTGGGGACCCACCTGTAATAATGATAAATATAACAATCAAAATAAACGGATTTGACTTTGCCGCCATGTCAGCCCTGACAAGTGGCCCCGCATGTCATAAACGTGTTTAGACAAATGTGGTAGTTTTTTGCCACTGTTAGCAAAGTGATAGTTCAGTGAAACCCCAATTGTGGTAGTTTTTGTTAAATACTCCAATTAGTATGATCTCGGAGAAAGTGAAACTGACTAAGGAAGCTTGTTGCGAAATATGCAATTTCTATCAAGTACCTGTTGTCACAAAAATTGTAGTAGAAATATTTCGAGAAAAGGACACCACATTTAACTAAACACTTCAATCATGGTTTCAATCATGTTAGTCTCAGGGCCATGGTTGTTCATCTTCTATACGCTCTAGATTGCTACATTTGATGTCGCAGACCCGACGTGGCAGGTTCCAGCTCCGACGTCGTCGATTCCAGCTCCTGGCATACATTGATGTTGAGAATGTCAGCAAACACACACAATTCATGTTGATACCTCTCTCCCGATACCTATCACTCCCATCAAATGGCTAGGCTATTGAGAAAGCGGGCCAAAAATTGAAAGAGAACAACAACTAATCTATCATTGCTAGTTCTTCCAACTTATGAAACTGATATCATATAGATATCAGGACAGGAAGGAATGGCTTATAAATACGTAGGCGGGACTCCGAGTTAAAAAAAAAATCTGTAATAAAGATGATGGATTTGATGCCGTGAAGAGCATAGATCATGTACGATATTAGATGCATAGTGTTATTACACATGTTTTACCAATGGCTTGACAAGTATAGAGCTCCTCATTCATGGTTCCTTCCGACATAGGCCAAGAAACTTTTTATAGAATCGATCATCATGTGAGTATTGATTCTTTATCTAATGGCACTTGAGCAGTTGCATAGACTTGCGTGCAACTTGATTGGTTTAAAATAACCATATCTGAACCCGGCATAAACAACGTATGACTCCGATGTTATTATTTTGGCTAGCATTGCTATGCAGTGAAGGAAATTCATAGCTGGAATCTAGATTCAGAGACCAAAGAACACTTGAACTTCTTTATCAGCCTTTAATTGATTTGCGCCTCCATGAAAGCAATGCCGGACGGCGATGTCACAACCGACTGAAATCTCTCACGGAATGTCATTAGAAACCGTTGTCTTGTTTTTTGCTCGGGTGCACATTCGTCAACGTCTGATGGACAAGTTAGAGCATCTTCGGTCGTTGGCCCCCCAGGGGGGGCCTAAAATCACCGCCTGGGGGTGACCCGGCGCAAAAAATGGGCCTGGGACCGAGTTGGTCCCCAGCCGCCGCCCCCAGGCGCGTAAAAAAAATTTGTATAGCAAATTTAGGCAAATTTCGGCTAAAACACGACAAATTTCGGCAAACTTGCGCATATATTCGCGGATTTAGTCGAGTAGTCGCCATCTCATTACATAGATAGCAAATATATAAACTAATAAAAAAAATTGGCTGAACGCCGAGTAGTCGCCGTCGTCGCCGCCATCGTCGGCCTTCTCCTCCTTGACTCGGGCGCCCCTGCTGGACCCCTCCCCGGCTGGTGGCGGCGGCGCGTCATCGTCGTCGTTGTCGTCGATGATGACGACTCCTCCTTCGTCGCGGCCTCGGCGGCGCTGCGCGAAGCGCCGCAGGGCAGCGCTCTGGCGCTCCCTCGCCATCTTCAGGGAGTCCTGGCGTGCCCATTCAAGGGCCGCGTCATCGTCGAGCTCGACCTCGCCGTGCTCCGTCTCACCGGCGCCAGCCCCGGCTCCGTCTTCGGCTTGACGATGCGCGGAGGAGGAGCCGACGAGGAGGCGCGCCGGCCGCCCTCGCTGATGGCGATGCCGGCACTGCGAGTATGCCGGCCGAGCGGCGTCTCCGCCGCGGGCTCGGCCTTGACGCCGAGCAGCGTCAGATTGCCGGAGGATTGGGAGGAAGAGCGCGACGAGGAAGGGGAGGAGGAGGAGCCGAACCTCCTTGGCGCCCATTGCCCGTCGCATCGGCGGTGCGCCTGGCGGCCGCCCTCGCCGGGGGATACGTCAACGGCGGGTTGTTGCCACCCTCGAGATGCGTCAGCATGCCCTCAAGTGTGTGGCCGGGGGCGCCCCACCACAGGTGACACCCCTCGCCGTTCTTCAGGCCGCCAACCACCGACGCACCGTTGGTGGACGCCATCCGCTGCTGCTGGCGGCGCTCGAAGTACGCCACCCAAGCCGCGTGGTTGTCAGCGGCGTACTGGGGGAGGGAGAGCTCGGCGTCGGTGAGGGAGGCGCGCACGATCTCGACCTCGTCGGCGAAGTAGGAGGGTTTGGCCACGGCGTCGGGAAACAGGGGAATGGGCACTCCCCCGTTGCTGAGCCTCCAGCCCGTCGGCCCGGCGCGCATGTCCGGCGGCGCCGGGATGTTCGCCTGGAACAGGAGCCACGACTCCTGTTCACGGAGCGAACGGCGGCCGAAGCCGTTGTCCGTCGCCTCGTCTCCGGGGAAATGCTCGACCATCGGAAAAGGGGAGGTAGATGGAGGGGCTGGGCGGCGGCTCACGGGAGAGGGAGGGCTGGGGGAGAAGAGCTCGGCGGCGGCGCGCAGGAGAGGTAGCGCTCATCAGAGGCGAGCGAGGCCATATATAGCCGCGCCGCGTCCGTGTAAACGCGTCCGAGGGAGGGGAGGCGTCGGCGTGCCGCCCCGTGACGCGCCGCCCGTGAGGAATCAATGGCAACGCTGACCGGCGGCAGCCTTGCCATTGATTCCCCGCGAGAAACCTAGGCATCGGGAGAAGACGAGGCGGGCGATGTCGCTGACGCGGCCGGCCCGCGGCTCTTTCGCGCCAAAAACGATTTACCAGCGCCCGAAGCGCCCCAATGCCGGGTTCGGGTTGGGTCCGCCGGCGTCAATTTTGGCCCGAGCCGTCGAAAAATGGGCCCCTGGGCGCGATCGAGCCGATTTTTGGCGCGGTGACGAAAAGTTACTGGGGGCCTTGTTGAAGCGCGACCGAGATGCTCTCAGTAACCGATCGATGCACTTACCATCTGTCACTAGAACTGTAGGTACAGTAGAAGAAACAGCTCTCCTCACCTCTCATTTGCTGCAGCTAGATACTACCACAGTCGCAACAGTTCACGAACAGTTTACAAACTTCTAGACGCCACAAGTTAGCAACTAGAGAACTTCACAGGTTGCTGTCTTCTAAACATGATCTTTGTCAGCAAAGAACTTCCAAACCCAAGTTTCAAAAGTTTTGTCACTTGCACTGCATAACCAACCACGCAAGCCTTCATTGTCCTTGCAAGGTAAGTGCATACCAACAATAATTCTTTGATCTGTGGTGATTGGGAGTTCCTCCAACCTCTTCCATAAACTAGCATAAGGGTCAACAACTTGGGGCATTGGAGGAGGAGCTGCAGCAAGGGATTGCTGGAGTGACCTCAATGCAGAGTTGATTTCCTCAGCGGACTCCAAAAAACGACTCTTGGTTTTTGGTTGCTTCTTAGTAGGTGACCTGCTACCTCTTGGGCGCTTCTTACCAAATCAGCTAGTTCTAGATGAAGAATTATCACCACCTACATGTACTGGAGGTCTTTTGGACCGTATGTCGTTTGCAAAGTGTCAGATTCCTCCTCAAGAGGGCCCTCAAACTGTGGATAGAAGTTAAGGTCATACAACCCTTCATCATTGTCCGAGTCATCAGAATCAATTGTGCATGTATGCTGGTCCATGGCCAAAGAACCATCAGCACTAGTGCCTGTGAATAGCTCCTGCATCTCCTAGTAGAACTTTATGGGCTTAGAAAGCAAGCTCCTTTCTCTATCTTGCATTACAAGCACACATCATATTAAATAGTCATATTAAGTTTCGAAAAGAAACTAAATTATACTTACATCTAGGCAAGACTTTTCAGACTCGGAGATAGTTACCACACATCTAATATCATCAAGAACATTGCCACTCTTGCTAATTGCCGCGGCAATGTACTTCCAGTTTTTGTTTGAAGCCATGGGTTAGAATCCCACCTTCTGGTATTTTAAGGCCATTCGGACGTGATAGGGCATCTTGGAGCACATACGAATCATGAGTTGATCCCTCCCATCCAGCAAGAACATATGTAAATCTTAGGTCAAAATCAACTGCTGCTAGCACATTTTGTGTGGGGAAGGACTTTCTACCCCTAAACATATCTTGCATGTGGATAGGCACACAGGCCGGTATCTTAGTACAATCCAACGCTCCTATGCATCCCTACGAAAAGAGAGAACTCGTTTCAAACAGACTGAATGGAACCTATAAATACATTGCAGATAGTAGTGAATAATTTGGGATGTACCTCAAAGTAAGGGTGAAACCTGGTGCTACTTGTTATCTTCGAATGGGTTTCGATGATTCTGATGCATATGACATCATGGGCAAGGAGACACAGGGCATCTAAAACAGCATTGAAGTACCTACTAATTGTCTCCCCTGATCGATAAAACTCAAAACGAATAGATCTATTTTTACAGTTATGACTCACAACATGGATGAACATGGAAACTAGCTCCTCCACCGTTACATGGAATGTGTATACTAGTAGACCACGACGTCTCAGATTGGCACACAATTTGAGAAAAAAAGTTCCGCATGCGTAGCTCACTTATGCAATTAGCCTCGTTTCCATAATACATACAGTTTAGACGTGACACCCTTTCGACATCTCGTTCGAACATGGGAGCATAAGTTGGCGTGCCGCGGTGAGTGTGGCGGGCGAAACGACCACCACACTTTTTGGCGAAAAATTTCAGCGGCAAGGGGCCTCTGGCATTGTGGCGAGCCTAACCTTGGTACAGAACCAAACACTTGCCTAACGGTCTATGGCACGCCTCACCTTAGGCGTGGCACACTTAGGCTGGGAACCAAACAGCCCCGACAGCAAAATGACCGAGAAAAAGGCAGAACGGGCCCACATTATTACTTGTTTTGATATCCGTCTATTCTTTATCATTTTCTGAACTTGCTGTAGGTTGAAAACTGAATTTAATTTTTTTAGAATATGGCAAATTGATAGATTACCCGCGGGAACTCAAGGGGGGCCGCTTGCTCAAGGGGGGGCGCTTGCCATGGAGCTGGCGAACGACCACATCTCATGGCTTCTAGAGCCATCGGGTAGCTTCTCCACTAAATCTCTCTACCAGGCCATCGCGCTGACGCCTGGACCAGAGCATCTGGTGGTGATTTGGTCGATTCGACTCCTGCTAAAAATTCTGATCTTCCTGTGGCAATGGATTAGAGGATGAGTCCCTCCGGTGCATAAGTGCTCAAGGGGAATGACCCGGGAGATGGGATGTGTCCGCTCTGTGGGACAGAAGAAGACTTGAACTACATCTTCTTCTCTTGCGTATCTGCGCAATTCCTATGGAGTTGCCTCCACGAAGTGGTGGGTGGTAGTTGCTGTCACAACAACTTTCCCGACCTCTTTGCCGAACTCCAGGCTACACCACCAACTGTCCGCCACACTAGGTGGCTGACTAATAGGGTGCTTGTCTGGATGTTGTGGACGGCCCTGTATAAGCTTGTGATCCAATGTGTGCCTCTGCTTTGTGCTATTGACGTTATGTCAAAATGTGTGGTTATCTGCAGCTTTGGCGGCTGCTTAGCCGCCCCCAGGACCGAGACGTCATCACCACCATCATTGCTGATCTTCACATGATGGCTCTCCATTTGGCGCCGCAGCTTCCTCCTCCACCACCAGAGCCGGATTAGATCCTCATATTCGGTGCCGCCACTTGTTTTTTTTTACTTTTGTGCTTGAGTTGTGCCCTAAACAGAACATGTATGTACCTTGTGTTGTGCTACTTCATGTGCGGTGTGTGTATGTTGTGTGACCTTTGTTTGACCTTGTGTCTTCGGTGGTTTGTTTTATATATAAAGCGGCGCGAAAGCCTTTTTCAATAAGTAGAATGAAATAACTGGTTTTTTTAAGACACTAATGAAAGTAACTGGGTAGTCGAGAAGAAAAGGAAACGGTTAGGGGCAAAACTGGGCCACACATCTAGCTGGGCTGAGGCTAAATTGGCCTACTACGTGTATTTTTAAATCGCAAATGTTAGCGTGGTCCCTCTTATCTTGCATTTTCACATGAGAGGTAAGAGTATATAATAGATCTATGTCACTGATTTGATTAACTAGTGGTCTGATTAACCTTACCTTCCTACCTCTCATGTGAAAAGAGGGAACATGTTAAAATTACTCTTTTTGAATATTGTATTTTTTATATAAAATTTTCGATCAATAGAACCAAAATTAGAATTTGCAAAACGACCCTTTCGGGAGAAAAGGCAGTCTTCCATTAACTACCCCCAAAAAATTGTCTTGCTTGCCCATGGCAACGAAAAGAGCACTTCGACTCTTGGACTCTTGCTTGCGCACGCTAACGAATGGGTACATCTATGACGCATTTGACTACCATATTTTTTTGGCACATTGTATATTTGTTTCAGTTGGGTCTGTTTAAGCTAATGCAAGCCAAAACCAACATCTGCATGTAGCTGCATCATGGAAGCATTTTTTGGCACAATGTTTGATTGTTTGGGTTGCAGTTGTTAGACGAACTACATGTTGTTTGGTTGCGAACGGTATTAAGATGTGACAATCACTTCTCACTAGTGATGACCTTACCACACACGGTTTTAATATCGGCCGTACAATATGAAGCCCACCCATACAGTATTAGGTGCAGAGAATTGTTCCAGTTGTATGTTCAAAATATGAGTAGTTTGAAACTACAACTTTAAATTTCTTGAGAACTAGCTTCTTCTGTCACCAAAGTGTATATGCATGCTAAGTTGTGTGTAATCCCTCAAAAGTCATAGTTGAGGAGAAACAAAATTGTTTTAGCGGATTAAGTAGCAACAGCAGATACATCAAACATGACTCCCTCTCCCCCCCAAATATTTTTTTACCTCCCCCACATCCTCAAATTTAGTCAAGTCACAACGCTAAAATTAGTCCCAGACGTGATACTTCCGACTTGCACGCAGCTTTCACACCTGACCCCGATGTCGCTGCAGCTGCCCCCCGTCTGGGGCGAGTTGAGCCGGATTCAGACCAGATTTTTTTGCCTCCCCCACTAATTTTAGCCGACGCTGAGCCGGATTCAGACCAGATCTGGAGCAAGTTCAACATGCTCGATGAAATTCACTTATGGTGAAAAAAATCCAAGTGTTCCATGTTTATTTTCCAATTGGTCAAGAGAATGATGGGTTATGTAATTTTGATGCCTAGGTTCTTTGATTTCTTTTATAGTGAGCAATTGAATGATGATGTGGACATTTCTATGTATCAATTGAATAAAAGTCACACACTCAGCATCGATGACATTGCCAAGTCAATGCCATATGCCCTGGAGATGAAGATATGTTACAGAGGCGGAGGACAGCCAAATATTGAAGAGGAAGACTAGGTCGTGCAACTACAAGACCGAGGAAGATGTTGCTTTTGTGAGAAGCATGGATTGAAGTCCCTCTTGATGTAATGGCTCACCGGACCAAAAAAGGAAAAATTGGGGGAGGATCAAGGACTACTACAACAACCATGTGCCCATTCCCTCCAACCGCACAATCGGGTCTATCACTCACCATTTTTTTACCTAGAAAATAATGAGAGAGCCTCCCGCTGTGAGATTTCAATTAAATAAAATAATGAATTACATGAAATATACATGGGTCTCTCACTCATCGTTGGAGCGTGATCCAAGATCAATGCAACCTATGGGCCAGATGTATTAAGAAAGTCAACCTTGCGTTGCCAAGTGGAGTCCACAAGCATGAGAATGATCCCGTCATTCAAGATCTTTACAAGGAGAGGGATAAGAGACATGGGAGCAAATTCCTTTGTTTGCATAATTTCTACAAAGAGATTGGTGGACATGAGAAGTGGACAATAAGGGACTATGAGACAACACCGAAGAGGCAAAGGATCAATACCAATGTTGTTGATGACGATGACTTGGTAGATAACCCATCCCCTCCTTATGTTCGACTGGATGGATAAAAAAATTCCAAAGCAAATCAAGAAGGATGGAGGTATTGAGGCATACAAATGGTGGGGGTGAAGAGAGCATTGGCGGCCAACCAGAAGGAGGGGAGGGTTGAATTGCTTCGGTGACTTGAAGATGAGGATAGAGGAGAAGTGAAAGGCAAAGGCGGAGGCTTAAGAGAGGAAGGTGCTATTGGAATAAAAAAAATTTGTACTTGAGATAAAAAGGCTTGCATTGGACTTTGAGGGAAAATGAAAAAAACAAGAGCTTGAGGAGCAAAAGCTTGCATTGGCGGTCAAGGAGAAAAGAAGAAAAAAGGTGGTCAAGGACTGTGCTATCATATTCATGTGTCCTAGCAAGATCACCGAGGAGGCAAGATAATATTGGAAGTTCACTCATGGGGACATCTTAGCTAAGATGTGTTGTGATGCCAGTAATGGTGAGAGCGCTGATGGTGCGGCGACAATGGAGGCAGCAACAATGGTGGTGCCGACGGTCATGGCGTGAGTGCATGAGGTCCACGCTATGATGGCTTTTGGTCCACCATGCATTGGTGTTTTTTTGGAATGAACTTTTTCATTCGATGCCTTTTGGCACAAACTAGGGTTACGCTTGATGGATTAGAAGAACTTTACTTTTGCCCTAGTTCAATTATGATATGGTGCATCTGAATTGTTTGTGTTTTCTTTCTACTGTGTTTGATTTTATTTCAATTGTTTCGAATAATTGACAAACCAAAAAAGGTTTAGTGGTTTAAACTATAGGGGATCTAACTAGCTGACACAAAGTTTAATCGGTCAAAAATTTCAACCTTTTGGATGAGGAGAAGGTTTAAGGGATAGGGGATCTTCTAGAGATGCTCTAAGCTAACCGCGCTATTAGGAAACATGGTAACATGGACGGAGTAAAGGAAAAAAAATCTATATTTCTTATTAGAACTTTCTGTACTCCAATCTAACAAACATAAAGATCCGTTTGTAAGAAATCTGTCTCTTCCATTCACCCTATAGGGTTCTAATTGGAGTCATCTACCATCATTGAGATGTGGTGGTCGCCTACGGGTGTGTCCGTCATAGGCTGTCATCGATGAGATGCGACGACTATCTACAACATGCTATTACCTTTGTCCTGGTTTATTGGGCCCCTCCGTATTTAGTGTCAAATTTTGACCATGAATTTAACTAACAAAAGTCAATGCATGTCATAAAAAATTATACTATGAGAAACTATGTTTAAATACAAATCCAGTGATATGATTTTTGGTGACATGCATTAATATTTTATTAGTTAAATCTTGGATCAAAATTTAACACAAAATACGAAGGAAAATAATAAATTAGGACGGAGGTAGTACGAGACAGCCACCTACATGGGTCTCAATCCAGGGCTGTCATTGGTATCTAGGGGCCACTTCTAGCACGCCTCCGTTGCATCATACAGTTGGCGACATGTGATAGCCGCCTACCTTAGGATCAATCTTCGTGCGAGTTGTACTAACTATTCTGTCCGACCATGTAAAGTAAAGACCCAACAAAGGAACTAATGTGACTGCGTAAAAAATACCATTAAGTGGTTATAAGTATATAATTGATTGGAAATATTTGTCCATCCCCGTTGGTTGAATAATTATAAATTTTAACCTTACATATTTATTGTAATTTTCTTCTTGTTAAATAGAAGTGGCGGTTTGCTATTTTTCTTACATTTAACTTGAAAACAAGGTACTTTATCCGATCCATATTACTTGTGGTCCAAAGTGATGTATCGAGGATGAAGTGCATGGCATTGACCACAAAAAACACCCATTTTACCAACTTAGAGCATCTCCAACAGCCGCGCTAAGCGCCGCGCGCAAAAACCCTGTTTGCCGCGCGCGCTTCGGCCTGTTTAGCGCGGCCGCCATCGCTGGCTCCAGCAGTCGCGCTATAATGCAGCGCGCGCGCCACTCCAGCAGCGCGCAAAAATACAGCGCGCGTGACTCGCCGGGCATTTAACATATATGATATTTTCGACACAAAATGAGTTTGAAACATTTATCAAAATGCAATGAACATGTGAAATTTGACACAAACAAGTTGATGAATAAAAGTTCATGCCCACAAGTTCAAAATCATGCCCACAAGTTCATCCAACAAAGGTCAAATGCAAACTAAAGTTCAAGACATAAATGAAAGACACATCAATCATCTTCCTCGTCTTCGTCCTCATCTTCCGAAGACGATTCTTCCGCCTCCGAAGATGAATCTTCCTCCCTAACCTCATCACGCACCGCATCACGTGAAGCTCCGACGGTGTTGTCAAGATCTTCAACGGCATCTTCATGGGAATGTGTGTGAGGAGGCACATCGAAAGACATTCCATCCATGGCGGCCGGAGGTGCACCCATGCCTCTCATGAGAGAAGCAAAACTCATGCCTCCCATGGCGGCCATAGCGTCGGAGGGTGCTCCAAAGCCACCCATGCCTCCCATGGCGGCCGGAGATGCACGCATGCCTCCCATGGCGGCCGGAGGTGCACCCATGCCTCCCATGGCTCCGAAGCCACCCATGCCTCCCATGGCGCCAAGGCCACCGCCACCCATGCTGCCGAAGCCACCGCCATCCATGCCGCCGAGGCCACCGCCACCCATGCCGCCAAGGCCACCGCCACCCATGCCGCCAAGGCCATCGCCACTCATGCGGATCATGGCTCTTTTTTGGATCAACACTTCTTCACGGGCAAGATTGACATATTCCTTTTGCGCTTCATTGAGGTTGGATGTGTCCAAGAAGAACAAGTGCTTCTCCCATTCCAACAATCTAGTTCGCTCCTCATTGCTCACCTACCTCTCCTCCAAAGCCACCTTCCTCTCCTCGGCCGCCACCTTTCTCTCCTCGGCCGCGGCATCTTGGTTCCTTGCCATTTTCCTCACCTCGTTGGCTTCTCTTCTTGCGTTGACAATTGCTTCCATAGCATTTTTGAGCTCATCATCTCCTTTCCTCTTCTTCTTTTCGGTTTTGTCTTTCTTGCACCCATCCGGTCGTTTTGGCTTCGAGTATGAAACCGAGTTGGGTGTGGGGCTTCTCTTGCCGTCATCACTTGATGCATCATCCTCCTCATCATCATCATTCAACTCAATTGTTCGCTTGCGTTTGTTGCTCAAATTAAAATCATCCAAACCATTTCTCATCATCCTTTAACACTTCATAGCAATGAGGCAAGGTAAAGATCCTGCCTTTCTTGATCTTCCCCTTCTTGGTTGTCCTCGTCTCTTCTTTGAACAAGTTTTGTGCAATGTTGTACTACAAGAAAAACAAAACAAGTTAGCACTTCGGTCACCAAAAACAAGTATGATGAACATATATGAGATGCCACTTACTCGATCATCCTCATTTGTGCCACTTGGGTTAATCTTGTCAACTGCCTTTTGTGCGGCCGCCCACTTTTGACAATCCGAGTTGATTGTCGACCATCGGGACCGAAGTGATCTCTCCGAGCGGTTAATTCCACTCACGTTGTGAGCATCAAAGTGTTCTTTCATTCGCCCTCAATACGCGTCTCTACTTTGATCACCTCCAATGGATGGATCCCTTGACACTTGCAAATAAGTATAGCATAGTAACTTGTCATCGTTGGTGGTGTAATTGCCCGCTATTCCTTTCGGCGCCTCGACAATGCCCTCACCCTCCTCGTCCACCTCAAACTCATGGTCTTCGAAATGGATGTCATTGGTTTGAGACCAATGTGAATTGTTGGACCCAACACCCATTGTTGACATGTGTGCATCTTCGTTGAGACTACAAAGTTTTTTGAACAATGCAAATAAGCTATCTATATGTGATGATGCATTGAAAAAATAACAAGAAAAGAAAAGTTGGAAATTTTTTCACCTTGGGGGCATTTCGTCGAACACGTGGTGCGCGTCGGTGGCCGGCTCAGCGAGTGAGCTCGCCGGCGCTTCGGTAGCCGCCGCGGCCGTCGAACACCCTGCAAGCTTCTTTCCCCTCGCCTTCGTGCTGCGGGAGCCGTCCGCCGCCTTGTTCTTCTTCGCGGATGTTGGGTCCTTCTTCGGCCGCGCCGCATTGGGGACCTTCGACTGTGCGGCGGCGGCACGGGACGGCGCCCGCGCGACGCCACCCGACGCCGTGGTCATCCGCGGAGGCAAGAAGAGGCTGAGCGCGAGGCCGACGCTCGACGGAGCTCCGGTGGTGGCGACGCCAACGCTCCCCGCGCTAGGGTTTCCGGTGGCGGCTGCGGCGGCAGGAGGGTCGCGGCTGTACAACGGGGTGAGCGGGGTGCCGGTGTGCGCGTCCATGGGTGGGTGGCAGGGCGCCGGCGCCGGCGCGCGCGGGGCGTAGGAGGAGGAGAGGAGAGAGTGTGGCGCGAGCGCTTGACTGTGCCGCGCTGTAGCTCGCGCCCGAAATACACCGCACGGGATAGTGTTTCCGACCGCGCCCAACTTCGTTATAAGCCTTGCGGCGTTTTCTTGGCGCCCGCTGGAAGCGACCCCGCGTTGCCAGCAGCTAAAACGGACTAATTTGCGGCGCGGCGTTAGTTTAGCGCGGCTGTTGGAGATGCTCTTAGCATGCATATGTGTACAACTTTGTATAGTGTGCTCTTTCAAGCAAAATTAACTAATATCTCACTACCTCGGTACCTCCCGCTTGGCTGCAATTTCGGCATGCATTTTCTTCATAATGTCCTGTATGCCCTTCTCTGTACTCCTCTCTACTTACTCATGGACAGCCAGAGTCCTATCCTTCTTCACTCTCTTAAACTTTCAGATACCCCTTTTCAACTTTTCATGCTTCCTTTGCCATCTCACCTTATTTATATAAGCTGTTTGCCAAGCTTCCATGCCTCCCCTTATCTCCCACATCTTTATCATTTGTTTTTGCTAGCTCACTGGCCTAAGCATTCTTGCTCGATGAGAATGGGAGGTATTGGGACATGCAAGCAAAGTCACATAAGAATGCGTTGATACCCTAGAAGTAGCTATGGTACGTTCATCCTAGTTTCGACAGAAGCTGGTTAGACAGAATAAGCTGTCAATCTGGCAAGAACTGAGAAGGAAGTTGCCAACACTTGCAGATCTTTTTTCTCTTTTTTGAGAGAATATGGGACATAGACGGAAGAAGCTTGCAGAATAAATCTAAACTGCAGGGCACATAAGACTACTGCTCGCGTGATGAAAAATTTAAGGCAATTGACCACTAAGGCAAACCTTCAGTTATAGTAGTAGGAGTATTAGTTAGTTAGTGTTTATGTCCTGAAGCAATACGAAATCTAGAACTACTCTTCTCAACGCACATGATCGTACGTTCACACTCTCCTGAGATCCTGGTTGGTACCATGAAAATAAAAACACAGAAAAATAAATCCTTCAAGAGCATTAACATCAACGGGTAGATGTTAGTACGTAGCCATGCAACAAGTCAGATTATATGTACATACAAATCACATGTTGAATTTGAATGCTGCCATAACAATTAAGTTACCAAAAATGGCTTCCGCCCCGCTTTATATATAAAGCTAACCGCCCAAGCCACAAACAAGATACATGAGTTCAACCACAAGCATGCACAAGGCGTGAAAGTTCACACACAACCACACACATAACGAAGGTAGCAAGGTTAATGCTGACGGCATGGCTCAACAAGCCCAACAAAATAGGAAAAACACTGGTACACCGGCACACTGGAGAGAGCGGATGGCCTAGTCTGGCTCTGGAGAAGGTGGCGGAAGCGGGGGCGCCACACGGAAGGCCATCGCTCTGAGGTCGGCGAGGAAAGTGTCGATGGCGTTCCCGGTCCTGGAGGCGGCTAACCGGCCGCCAGAGCTCCAAGAAACCACACATTTTAAAGATGGCATCAGTAGCATGTCGAAGAGGAGCACATTGGATGACAAGCCTACTATGAACGGTCCAGAGCGTCCATGCCAGAACCCCAACACACAGCCACCTAATGTGGCGGTGATGGGGGGCAGAGGCCTGGATCTCCGCCAACAAGTCAGGGAAGTTGGTGTTGCACCAACTTCCACCAATGACGTCGCAGAAGCAGGACCACAAGAACTGAGCAGTCACGCACGAGAAGAAGATGTGATTAGCGTCTTCCGTCACATCACATAGGGGGCAAAGGCCATCCCCAGGCTCGTTACGCTTGCGCACCTCAACCCCTGAGGGCAAGCGTCCACGAATCCACTTCCAGAGAAAGATCCTGATCTTAAAGAGGAAGGCGGATGTCCCAGATCAGATTAAAAGGCTCAGGGGCCATGGAAGGAGCAATAGCTTGATAGAGGGACTTGGTCAAGAAGCGCCCAAAAGACTCGAGGCGCCACGAAACGGAGGTCCGAGTTGTCTACGTCTAGAGGTTGAAGAGCGATGGTTTAGAGGAGAGCATCCCATGTGGCCACCTCGAGGGGGCAAAGTGCCTACAGAATGCGAGGCTCCCTAAGTCAATAAGGGCCACCTCCACGGAGACCCCAGGGTTAACCACAATGGAGATTTGTTCCGGGAAACGGGCGGCGAAGGGGAGATCCCCCGCCCACCGGTCAAACCAGAACAGAGTTGAGGAACCAGATCCCACCGAGATGGATGTACCAATGTGAAGGATTGGCATGAGCTGAACCATAGCCTGCCAGACCGGGATCCACCTGAGCGTTGACTAAAGGCAAGTGGCTGGCCGCGAAGGTATTTCGATCGAATGATGTCCAACCAGAGTCCGCCCGTCCCGTTGGCTATCCGCCATAGCCAGTGGTTCAAGAGGGCGATGTTCATGCGTCTAGATGATAGGATCCCAAGGCCTCCCTGGTCTTTGGGTTTGCAGATGTCCGGCTAGCTAACCATGTGGTAGTTCTGCTTATCCCCCTCGCCGGCCCAGAAGTATCTGGACTGGTATTTGGCTATTTCCTGATGTAGCATCTCATGCAGGCTGTAGAAGCTCATCAGGAACCAAAGGAGGCTGGAGAGGGAGGAGTTGATGAGG
This sequence comes from Aegilops speltoides, assembly GCA_021437245.1. Taxonomy (NCBI): domain Eukaryota; kingdom Viridiplantae; phylum Streptophyta; class Magnoliopsida; order Poales; family Poaceae; genus Aegilops; species Aegilops speltoides. Next base: position 502,499,749 of record CM038147.1, read on the forward strand.
ATCGCCCGGGCTGCCTTAGACAGCCACCAGCCCCTCCATGGTTCTACCCCATGCTGCATGCGGGTTACTGCCGGGCGGAGGTCCACCGCTGTCAGCCTAGCATCGCTAATGGGAATCCCCAAATAAGTAGTACCAACAATATCCAACACATAAATATGGTTGAGAAACTTACATAATGGTAGAACTGAAGGCGTCTGCATATCGACCCAGATGTCGATATTATCTTCAATATCATCTTCCGGGCGAATATCAAAGGTGATAAGCTTATCAGGCTCAAATGCATAAGCCTTGCATAGTGCTCTCCATTGTTTGCATTCAAAATGGGTGTAGGTGTCTATATTGTATAATTTTGCGGGAAAACTATAACCATGCACGGTCCTCAAGTTAACTCTTTTTACCTTCATAGTTTCCATAGTACTGAAACCAACCTTATCTAAGACATATATTCTTGCATGGCAGGGGATACGCTAGTAGAATAGTAAAAAAATTAAATTATAAGTTGAAGCAAAAGAAGCAGAACTCATGCTTAATTACGAAAAAAGAGTTGTCGTTGTGACTTACTGTATCCACTTCGAAGGTGTCATCCAGCTTGATGCTGAAATGCCTACTACCAACTAGGCGAGGCCAGTCGCACTCGTCTTCGCAGAATTCGCACATACAGAATTCCTTTTCATCGTCAGACATTTCCTATATTCATAGTTGAAAAATTAATTAAAAATCGACCGAAGGCAACTACCAGGGAACTCAACACACAGATCACTATTACTCAATATGCAACAGATTGACTTTAGGTTTGTCGGGTCTTCCTTCCTACACTCTCATCTCACGTATATGGTGGGCACTCCCTGTCTGATATTGCGACCGTTGGTGATGGTCGCTACTCCACCTTTCCCTAGTGCATTACAAATATCTAGCACAAGGAAAAGAAGAAGAAGCGACCCCCACGACAACAGTCGGCATTCTTCTTCTCTCATATATGGTGGACACTCCGTCATCGATATTTTGACCGTCGATGATGGTTGCTAATCCTTCTTACCCTGGTGCATAACAAAGTTCTAGCACAAAGAGAAGAAGAAAAGGTGACCCCCATGACAACAGTCGGCATTCTTCTCTCATATATGGTGGAGACTCCCCCTCACCGATTTTTGGACTGCCATGTATGGAGCCCCGGCAGACTTAAAGTCAACTCGAAATGTCGTTTAATTCTCTTTCTAGCAAATCTGGGGCACTCTATATTTCCTACATATTCTAGCACAAGTCATGCTTAAATTCACAGAAAAATCCGGCATGACCTTTGCTAAAATAGGACATATCAAGAGCCCGAAATTTGCCGGAATGGAAATGAAACAACACTCCAACAAAACATAGGTCACTCGGAAATGAATGAACACTTCGCACATGACCATAGACATGACTAAGCGTGCATATTCCATCGAGTAAAATTTTAATTAGATCATCAAATCTCATATAACATTCTTTGATGACAAAGTGATAATGACATAAAAAACAAACTATTTTTATTAATTTTCTTACTAAATATAAACTAGTTCTATAGTAAAATGTTAATTAGATCATCAAATCTCATATACATAAATTTTCTTACTAAAAATAAACTAGTTATATTAATTCAACTAGTTCAACTTAACACTTACTATAAATAAAAGTAAACTAGTTCTTACTAAAAATAAATTAGTTCTTACTAAAAATAAACTAGTTCTATTAATTTAACTAGTTCAACTAAGAAATTACTATAAATAAAAATAAACTACTACTTACTAAAAATAAACTAGTTCAACTAGTTCTATTAATTTAACTAGTTCAACTAAGCAATTACTATAAATAAAAATAAACTAATTCTTACTAAGAACAGTGGGCAGCCGGAGGAGGAGAGAGAGTGGGCGGCCGGTGGAGGAGGGAAGAGGGGGCGGACGGTGCAGGAGGGGGTGGCCGGAGGAGGAGGGCGGTGGAGGAGGGAGGAGGGGCGCCCGGTGGAGGAGGGAGGAGGGGCGGACGGAGGAGGAGGGCGGTGGAGGAGGGAGGAGGGGCTCCCGATGGAGGAGGGAGGAGGGGCAGATGTAGAAGGAGGGAGGGGAGGAGGGAGGAGGAGGGAGGAGGGAGTACCTATCGGTGTACAAAAGTAGGGGATCTACTTTGTACCCCTTTACCTATGCACGGGCAGTCAGAGCCACGCCCACGGCCACACTTGGCACGGCGGGTGAAGGAAACCGAAGCCACAGGACGATCAAGCCACGCCAAGACGGAGACACAAAGAGCAAGAGGGTGAGGTGGACTCCCCTGGCAAGACCCTTGCCAGGGTGGCCTCCACGGCCTTGCCGGGGGAACTTGCCCAACACCAACGGAGTGCGCCACCCTTGAGCCCAAGGTGTCGAACACCATCAACCACATTGGAACCAAGACTCGGGAGGCGCCTCCATGGTAGCATGCAGATCTTTGTGAAGATCATTAACACACAATATCAGATCAGGACCAGAAAACGAGACCTCTGGCAACATCCTTGCCGGGGACGATCGCGGTGCCACGGCAAGACCCTTGCCGAAGACAACAGCGCGGCCGCAGCCAGGCCCGCACGCATCAAGACCCCACCGCCATTACCATGCAGCTGCCAGCCCAGCCGTCTAGGCGGGCACCTGCGTGGCGACGTGCGGTCCCGAGGCCAACTAGCAAGCACCTACGTGGTGGCATGCAGATCTTCATGAAGACGCTGCCACCGCGCCACCTCAGCAGCCTGCCAGCCTACATGGCGCCGCCCGCCTCGCTGGCCTGGATGCGCGTTGAAGCAAGGCGAGGCGGAGATAAAGCAGGGGGACACCTCAGGGGTGCATTTAATGCGTCTTGTCCCGTAATGACAAGGGATAAACATAGCTATTGTACCCTTTTCACCTCTTGTGTGCCACTATGGCGCCTCCTTCGACTATAAAAGGAGGCCCGAGGCATACTTAGGGGGATTCGGCTCTTTGAGCAAGTCACGCTCGATAGCTAGCTCAGGAACATTCATATACACACCAAAGCAGGACCAGGGTATTACGCGATCTCCGCGGCCCGAACCTGGGTAAATGACCTTTGTGCTGACTCTTAGACATGCTCTTCTCACAACCCCGCGCCCACCGACCACATTAGGGATCCCGTTGATCCCATAGGTGTTGTTCTCACCGACATCTTTGGCGTGCCAGCTAGGGGCGCAGTCGTGAGAATCTGGTCTAGCGGCTAGTCTAGAAGCTCTTTATCGCCATGGCTCCCAGGAGGAAGACGACCACGGCGATCGGTTCATCTGGGCCAAACCGCTATTACCGGTGCGGGCGAGTAGCGGGCCGGTCGCGGACAGAACCCGAGGCACGACCCACGGACACCCACATCACCCTGGCAGCCCAGGTCTAGCGAGCGGCGTCGTTCGTGCGCAGGACGACAGGCCGCACGCCGCAAATTCCAAAGACGGAGCTGGGCCCCCCGTAGGCGGCGCGGGGCCCTCCCAGGGCATCGCCAAGCCGCCTAACAGCGGCGCGGCGGCCTCCAAGACACTTACGCCGGCGACCACGGCGCGCTCTTCCCAAGTTGTGCGCGATAAGCAGCATCACCACGCTAGTGACCCTGGGTGCCGCCATGGAAAGAGTCCCGCACCTCCTTCACGATACGAGGGACGCTAGCGTGCACGCTGAGGTGCTGGCGAAAATGGCGTACAGCCGCAGGGCCGTGATAGAGCTCCTTCTAACATAGTTAGAAGTCGGAGCGCGTCATGATCCACGTAGCTTTTTCCGCCGCCCAAACCAGCAGAAGCTCTGGCACGTGCGCAACTGCTCCTCGACATTCATCCTGCTATGGAGAGGCTCGACAAGTGGAGAGCCACCGTCCGGAGCCTCATCGGCATCACCAACGAGCTGTGACCGGCGGGGCCCATAGGCCGGCACTCTGTTGAGCCACCGCATGCCAGCGGGGGAAGGGCCAGAGGTGATGCATCCACGGTGCACTCTCCTCCCCCACGCCAGCCACCGCGGGTGTCGATCCGTCGTGATGACGCTCGTGATAATATTTCCATAGCATCGTTCGATCCACGGACCCACCGCGATCAGCTTCAAGTTCTTCGGGAGCGAGCCCTTGAATACGCTCGAACCACCATCGAGCGCCGGCATGATGTGCGCCACCAGTCAGATAGGCAGGCAGGGCCCACTATGGACCACCCGGCACCGGGAGGCTACGGTGGCCTACCTTACGAGGTGGGTTGCCTAGCCTTTACCCGTGAGCTGCAGCAGTTCCAGTGGCCCTCCCACCGCACATTCAAGACCGATGTTGGCGAGAAGTACAACGGCAAGATTCACCCGTCGGAGTTCCTCAGCATCTACACCATTGCGATGCAAGCCGCTGGAGCCCGCGACGACAAGGTGCTTGCCAATTACTTCCCGTTGGCACTCAAGGCCAATGTTATGTCATGGTTGATGCACTTGCCGGTGGATTCCATTTCTTCTTGGTCGGATCTGTGCCATGAGTTTGTTGGTGCCTTCACCGGAGGCCATCAAGCTCATGGCCAGGCAAGTGATTTGCATATCATCCCCTAGAAGGAAGGTGAAAACCTGCGCAAGTATATCCAAAGGTTCGGCCGGGTGCAGCAACATCCCAGACGTTCACCCTGCCACCGTGATCAGCGCATTCCATCAGAATGTGCGTAACCACAAGATGCGTGAGGAGCTGGCGATGAACAAGATCAAGGATGTGGCCGAACTTTATGTTCTGACCGATAGGTGCGCTCGGGCTGTAGAGGGGAGGAAGTACCCCGGCGAGGACGCCGGTGCGGAAACCGACTCCACGGATGACGACACCGCTGCCCCGACGAAGAAGGGTCAACGCTGTAACGGAAAGCGCAATGGTAAGACTATGCTTGCCATCGAGGGATCCGACGATATCAACACTACCAAGAAGGCCAAGGCAAGCGACCCCGGCAAGGAAGTTGCTGGGTGTGCCGCTTGCCGGGCCTTGGGGGCTGCCGACAAGCCAGGAAGCTCCGATAAGCAGTATTGCAAGACCCACCGCACCAAGGGCCACGACCTCTAAAACTGCCGACAAGTAGAGCTGCTTGCTGAGAAGCAAAAAGCTGAGTATGAGAGGTGGGACAAGGAGAAATGCCAGGACAGTGCTGAAGGATCCGGCAAGAAGCGTGGCGGCCAAGGAGGCCACCGCGGCAAGGATAACCGGCAAGAGAGGCCCGCTCGAGGCCGCGAGAAGAAGTAGGAAGACGATGATCATGACGAGGACGACGAGTCCGGCGACCAGGAGTTCCAGAAAGCTACAGAGGCCATGTGCGTCAACAGTGGTGCCTCGCTGCACACCTCTCACCGCCAGCTCAAGCAGTGGGCGCGTGAGATCACAGCAGTGGAGCCATCTCTCGACGCGTGGAAGCCACTTAAGTGGTCCAGCACGCCTATCATCTTTGACACCGAGGACCACCCTGATCACACTACTGCGGTCGGGTGTTTGCCGTTGTTGGTTTCACCAACGATCCACAACCTCAAGGTGACGAAGATGCCAGTTGACGGCGGGGCCGGTCTGAACTTGATCTCGCTGTTGTGGTCAAAAAGCTGCAGATTCCTGATGGAGACCTCGAAGAGACGGTCACGTTTCAAGGGGTCAACCCGGGAAGAAGTCAGACGAAGGGCAAGGTCAGGCTGCCCGTGACGTTTGGAGGCGATTTGAACTACAGGACGGAGAGGATTGTCTTTGATGTGGCCGAGATCCCCTTGCCCTACAATGGGATCCTCGGCCGCCTGGCACTGGCCAAGTTCATGGCGGCATCACATTACGCCTACAACACACTGAAGATGCCTGGGCTGATGAACAACATCACCGTCCCCTCCGACAAGAAGGATGTGCTGATCTGTGCTGACCAACTCTACCAGGAAGCAGTTGCAGCGACTGCCGCCAAGGCACTTCCTCCTACCGCTGAAGCCCCAGGATGGAAGAAGACCGGCGAAACCTCGCGCACCCACTCCGGCAAGCGCACCTCTCCGGAGTGTTGTGCTCTTGTTGTGGATGTGCCGGAGAGCTCCACCGGCAAGAGCAAGAAATCCAGAGCTGCACCACCAAAGACCAAGAAGGTGTCCGTCAAGGAGGACGACACGGGAGGAGCTTTCACCATAAGCTCCACCCTCGATAGCAAATAGGAAGGCGAGCTCGTCACTTTCCTGCGGGCGAATGTCGATGTGTTTGCATGGCAAGCATCCGACATCCCCGGCGTTCCCAGGGAGGTGATTGAGCACCATCTTGCTGTCTGTCCTCATGCGCGGCCGTCAAGCAGAAGGTCAGAAAGCAAGCTCTGGAGAGGCAAGAGTTCATCATGGAAGAGATTAGAAAGCTAGAAGCGGCGGGCTTGGTGAGAGGAGTGCTCCATCCGACGTGGTTGGCCAATCCGGTGGTGGTGCGCAAGGCAAACGGGAAGTGAAGGCTGTGTGCTGATTACACAGATGTCAATAAAGCATGTCCAAAAGACCCTTTCCCGTTGCCGCGCATCGACCGGATTGTTGACTCCATGGCCGAGTGTGACCTGCTATCGTTCCTCGATGCCTACTCAGGATATCATCAGATTTTCTTGACAAGAGAAGATGAAGAGAAGACAGCATTCATCACCCCATGTGGTACGTATTGCTTTTTACGGATGCCTATCAGGTTGAAGAGTGCTTGCTCGATCTTTGCAAGAGCAGTCCAAATTGGTTTTGAGTCTCAGCTACATAGAAATATGGAAGCTTATATGGATGACATGGTGGTCAAAACTAAGGACAAGGCATCACTTGTGCAAGATCTGGAAGAAACGATTGCAAACCTGCGCAAGATCAACCTCAAGCTGAACCCTAAGAAGTGTGTCTTCGGTGTCCCGTCCGACAAGCTTCTGGGTTCTTTGTGTCATAGCATGGGATCGATGCGAACCAAGACAAGATCAAGGCCATCGAACAGATTGAGGGACCTAGGCGGATTAAGGATGTGCGTCGGCTCACTAGCTGCATTGCCTCCATGAGCAGATTCATCTCCAAGTCTGCTGAGCGTGCCCTTCCCTTTTTCAAAATCTTGAAAAAGGCGGGCAAATGGAGTTGACCCCGGAGGCCGAAGCAGCACCGCAGGACTTGAAGAAGTACTTCTCCTATATGCTGATACTAGTTGCGCCTAAACCACAAGAGCCGCTGCTGCTGTATCTAGCGGCAACAAATCAAGTTGTTAGCTCTGTACTAGTGGCACAGAGGGAGGTCGACGAAGGGGCAGCGGCAACGGCAGAGTTGACGGATGGCGAGCCAGAACTCCCCCGGCAGGGCCTGGTCTCGGCAAGCCTAGGCCCCTGGCAAGGTTGGACACTAGCATGACGGGGCCCACGCAACCAGGTGGAGTGGTGCAGAAGAAGAAGATGATCTGACACCGGTTTGCCATCGGCTCCCTCTTGCGGGCTAGGTCAAAATGCCGGTGTGCAGAAATTGCTCTTCAGCCTACTTACGGCCTCGAGGAAGTTGCGTCATTACTTCCAAGCGCACGACAACACCGTTGTCACCCGCCTCCCGTTGCAACAGATACTGCACAACTCAAATGCAACGGGGAGGATTGTGGAATGGGCCTTGGAGCTGTCGAGTTTTGGTTTGAAGTTCGAAAGCACCTCGATGATTCAAAGCAGAGTCTTGGCGGAGGTCATTGCAGAATGGACCTCGACGCCCGATGAAGAGATCCAGGAGACCACTCTTCCCAGCAGGGAAACAAAGTCGCAACTGGGTTATGTACTTTGACGGGGATTTTTCGCTACAAGATGTCGGGGCTGGTGTGCCGCTCGTCGCTCCCACCGGAGAGCACCTCAAGTACGTGATCCAGCTGCACTTTCCCAAGGAGATGTCGACGAAAAACACTGCTGAATATGAGGGATTGCTTGCCGGTCTCAGGATCGCGGCAGACCTCTGGGTCAAGAAGCTCATCGTCAGGGGTGATTTACATCTTGTCGTCAGGCTGGTCAATAAGGATTACCAAAGCCCGTTGATGGAAGCCTACGCGGATGAGTGAGAAGCTGGAGGCGCTTTGGCGGTATCTGAGCGAGCATGTCCCCGAGGAAGAACGGCATCGCCGACTACCTGTCGAAGCACGCTGCCCTCAAGCTACTTGTGGAACTAGGTACTTTTGTGCTTCGGTTAACTCAACCATCCGTTGAACCATGAACAGAGCTGAGCAAGCGAAGGAAATCAGGCCCCGGCAAGTACTTCCCACTGAGCTCCCTGGAGCCGCTGGTGAAGATGCTGCCGTGGACGCCGAGCCTGCCGTGGGGCAATCGACTCCGGCAGGGCGCCAAGCCCTGGCCGTAGAGGCAGTCGTTCCCACGGCAAAGGAGATGCCTTTGGTCCTTGCCGTCGAGCCTTAGTCTCTAGCATGGGCACAACATGTTGTCCGATTCCTCCAAATAGGGGAGGTTCCTGAGGAGCAGGAAGAAGCAGAGAAAGTAGCCCGTCGGTCTGCCCTATACCAGTTCGTTGACAACGTTTGATACAGAAAATGACCAAACAGAGTGAAATTGAAGTGCATTCCCCGAGAGGAAGGACTGGAGCTGTTGGCGGAGATACATGGAGGCATATGTGGCTCGCACATAGGGTCGAGGGCCTTTGCCAGCAAGGTTTCTTCTGGCCCACTGCCCTCCAGAATGCGACGGCACTAGTAACCAAGTGTGAAGCGTGCCAGTTCCATTCCAAGAAGCTTCATCAGCCAGCTCAAGCCCTTCAAACAATCCCTCTCTCCTGGCCATTCTCGGTCTGGGGGCTCGACATACTAGGCCCCTTCCCCGCTGTCGGGGCTTTGAAATACTTATGCGTTGCAATCGACAAGTTCACAAAGTGGCGGAGGTGGAAGTAGTGAGGAAGGTGACAGCGCAGTCAGCCATCAAATTCTTCAAGGGGCTAGTTTGCCGCTTTGGTGTGCCAAACAGAGTCATCACCAACAATGGCACGCAGTTCACAAGCCACACCTTCATGCAATACATTGAAGACCTCGGCAGCAAGGTCTGTTTCGCTTCCGTGGCACACCCATGGAGCAACGGCCAAGTAGAGAGGGCAAATGCTGAAGTACTGCGGGGCCTGAGGACAAAGACTTTTGATAGGCTGCACAAGAGCGGAAGGCACTAGATTGATGAGTTGCCGGTGGTTCTTTGGTCGATCAGGACGATGCCAAATCGAGCCACCGGCTAGAAGCCCTTTGCCCTGATATACGGGGCAGAAGTAGTTCTCCCCACGGAACTCATATACGGGTCACCTCGAGTGCTCGCTTATGATGAGCTTGAGCAAGAGTGATTGCGGTAAGATGATGCGACGCTCCTCGAGGAAGATCGTCTACGGGCGGCTGTGAGAGCAGCACGCTACCAACAAACCTTGCGCCGCTACCATAGCCGCAAGGTTCATGCCCGAAGCTTTGGGGAAGGCGACCTTGTTCTTCAGCGCGTTCAATCGGCCAAGAATTCGTTGACGCCGAAGTGGGAAGGCCCTTCTCGGGTAATACGAGTCACCTGGCCCGGCGCAGTCCGCTTGGAGATCGAAGATGCCATTCCAGTGAGCAACTCCTGTAACATCGACCATCTTCGCAAGTTTTACCCATAAGGCGCGGCTGCGGGGCCCCCCGGCAAGCCACCTTTTGTACAAGCCTTGCCGGCAAAGCATGTAACCCTCTATACAAAGCCAGGCGCAGACCCTGGACATAAATAAACGAAGCACTGGTGCCCTAAGCTATAGCATGCATGCTAGGTTGAGTCTCTCCCTCGGTTAGGGTTGATAGTGCTTAGCAGCGACTAACCCCTAGCATAGAGGTCGAGTCTGCGTCTCTCTATTCCTTTCCGTCTTCTTTGGTTCACAGGGTACATGGATGTTTCTGCCGAGCTATGTGGAAGAAAGAGAATGAGCCGGTGCTCCGGCCTCGGCAAGCCAAAGGTTGTCGGGGGCTGAAGACACAAGGGTCCACCCATGGCAAGCCAAGGTTGTCAGGGGCTGCAGATTCAGATAAGTCTCTTATCCCCTGTTATGCATTTCCGTATAGAATTGGGACATATGAAACCTCGTTTTATTTTAAGGCTGTCGTGCTCCCTTTTTCCTGCTGTCCTAGAGCTATTTCTTGGTTCAAAATTTGGTTGTAGCCACGGCAGCAAGGAAGCAACGTAGGGCCTAACCCTACTTCGCCCCTGCCTCTGCCGAGAGCGTGAGTGTGGTCGATTGAAGTAAGGGAGCGGCAACTCCTATTGCCGGGCAACGATGTTTATGTTAAAAATAACAAGGATTCGTTCCTTGGTATGGGCTTCGCTCACACACAAAGGACTTGCCAAGCACCCCATTTTATTAATACACCCCATACAGGTACAGATCGTACGAAATGTGAACATGAGCAAGGGGATTACAAGTTCTAAATTTAACTAAGGCCCGTACGCTTACAAACTAAAAAGAGATAAGGTGCCCGTAATCCCTTTCTTGTCTCTCTCCTCAGCAAACAGAGCAAGAAGGCAAGAGGGCAGAAGGAGCGCCTAGGCAAGGTACAAGCAGCAAAAGGCGCCAAGAGAACATGTCGGCGGATGCCTAGGGGAGGGCTGGTGATGAGGGTGCCGGGAGAAGAGCTGGAAGATGAGGCAGCGGTCAGTCAATACGCTACGAATGCGTCGGTGCCATCGTACTCCGACTTGACGGCCTGCCACCCGCCTTCTTTGCCTTCTCCGGCCCTCCCAAGCCATCCGCCCAAGGAGGCGACCCCGAGAAATTCAAGGAGCCGGCCCCACCGGGAGAAGGGGCCCGGTGCAGATGCTGCTGCTGTCGGCACCGCCCGAGGACAGCGGGCCGATGCCTAGTCGGACCCGTCATCCTCCCGCCTGCTGCCCTCGTCTCGTTGTCGCTGTCCTCCTCGTCACTCTCGCTCGAGGAAGAGTCTTTGTCATGAGAGGAGCTCTTCACGCAACACTTTAGGCGAGTCCCGAAGTATCCAAAGACCTTGACGGCGAGCAGGCCGTTCTCCATTAGATTGAAATAGAGAATGAGCCCCGCCGTCAGGCTGTGGATGCGAGCAAAGGTTTTCTATCCGCGACGGAGATACATGACACGAGGGGCTGGGAAATCAACGTCGGCCGATGTGTTGCTATTCCCGCAGCCCCTCATATGCAGCCTGAGCGCCTGCGGTGGGTCGAGCTCCATATCCCAAGAAAATGGAGTAGGGAGACGAAGACGACGACGCGCCGGCCAGCGCAGCCTGATGAAGAATTCGCGCGGCTGGTCCCCGACGTGGCCCTCCATTGGGGGAGGGACCGCCGGAGGAGGCGAGGCCGATGCGCCGCCCCATCCTCCTCTTTCCTAATAGCCACGGCGACCTCGGCCTCGCCCCCTCCCCCTTCCCCTCATGGCTGGCTCCGCTGCCACGGGCTCTTGGGGAGGAGGGGCGCGTTGTCGAGAAGAGACCCTCGCCGCCACCGTCGAAGCATCAGCACGCCCTCTCCCCATAACATAAGGGAGGAAGAAGCCAAGATGGGAGGAAGCGAATGGCAAAAGATTGAGGGGTGCCATCCCTCCCCCTCCCCTCCTTATAAAGGGGCGGGACTGGGGCCTAGCCGCCCCTTTCAGCTAATCCAGCTCATTAAGATGGAAGCGGGCGAGGCCGTCGACCGCCCTCCTCGCCCAATTGAAGGCGCGTGGGTATCGACCCACGCGTGCGTCTTCCCACATATTCCACGCGCCTGACACCCGCCCCACACCGTGCATGCGGCGTACGTGGCGCGAGGGGCGGCCGTAGTGGGAAACGTGGACGGCGGTTCCGAGGCGAAGAAAGTAAATGAGCAATGGCCCTGCGGTCTTAAAGGGACACGCAAGCCTCCTCTTTACTATTCACCGCAAGATGACGCAGGCATGCTTGGGTCATCCCGCGCACGATCCCCACTTCACGCATTCAAAGCGAGTCGTGGGGAAGCGCAGCGGACAAAGGAATACTGCGGTAAAAATCGGCCATGCCTGCCCGCGCACCGTTCTGGGCCTAACCCAGCAACACGTCGCGCTTATGTGTGGCCCAAGCCCGGGGGCTCCTGTCGGTCTACAGAAGTAGGGGCTCTACTTTGTACCCCTTTACCTATGCACGGGCAGTCAGAGCCACGCCCATGGCCACACTTGGCAGGGCAGGTGAAGGAAACCGAAGCCACAGGACAATCAAGCCACGCCAAGATGGAGACACAAAGAGCAAGAGGCGAGGTGGACTCCCCCGGCAAGACCCTTACCGGGGAGGCCTCCACGGCCCCGGCAAGGACCTTGCCGGGGTAACTTTCCCAACAGCAGCGGAGTGCGTCACCCTCGAGCCCAACCTTTCCAACACCATCAACCACATTGGAACCAAGACTCGGGAGGCGCCTCCATGGTAGCATGCAGATCTTTGTGAAGATCATTAACACACAATTTCAGATGAGGACCAGAAAACGAGACCTCCGGCGACATCCTTGCCGGGGACGACCGCGGTGCCGCGGCAATACCCTTGCCGGGGCCCCCGGCAAGACCCTTGCCAAAGACAACAGCGGGGCCGCAACAAGGCCTGCATGCATCAAGACCCCACCGTCGTTCCCATGCAGTTGCCAGCCTAGCCAACCAGGTGGGCACCTGCGTGGCGACGTGCGGTCCCTAGGCCAACTTAGCAAGCACCTGCGTGGTGGCATGCAGATCTTCGTGAAGACGCTGCCACCGCGCCACCTCAGCAGTCTGCCAACCTACATGGCGTTGCCCGCCTCACTGGTCTCGATGCACGTCGAAGCAGGGCGAGGCGGTGATAAAGTAGGGGGACACCTTAGGGGCGCATTTAATGTGTCTTATCCCATAATGACAAGGGATTAATATAGCTACTGTAGACTTTCCACCTCCTTTGTGCCACTCTGGCGCCTCCTTCGACTATAAAAGGAGGCCCGAGGCATACTGGAGGGGGATTCGGCTCTTTGAGCAAGTCACGCTCGATAGCTAGCTCAGGAACATTCATATACACACCAAAGCAGGACTAGGGTATTACGCGATCTCCGCGGCCAGAACCTGGGTAAACGACCTTTGTGCTGGCTCTTAGACCTGCTCTTCTCACAACCCAGCGCCCGCCGACCACAGTAGGGATCCCGTTGATCCCATAGGTGTCGTTCTCACCGACGGTACCTCAGTGGACATGAGGCACCAGATCTCCAGTGGCGGCGGCGGACGACGGGGGCGCGGGGGAGAGAGTACTTGAGTGAGAGAGAGAGAGAGAGTGAGGGGGTCTCTATCGCATGGGGGACGATAAGGTAGGGATAGTAGTAGCGCGTGTCAAAGAAAAGCGCTACTACTACGGAGAATAGCAGTAGCACGGTATCTGTATACGCGCTGCTACTAAGTGGGGCTAGCCATTATGCCCAAGTTCAAACTTAGCAGTAGCGCGTTTTGCTAAAACACGCTGTTGCTGAAAGTATAGCAGTGCGCGTCTAACTGACAGGCGCTACTACTAAGTAGCAGCAGTGCCTCATTTTACCCAGCGCTGCTGCTAAGATTCTGTGTATAAGCTTTTCCCTAGTAGTGGGTGTGGAAGGATTCGAGCTTACAATTTAACCGGTCAGCCATATCTTGGCACTCCTCCGGGGAGTAGCAAGGATCATCACCTCGCTCTTGTCGAAGTTGATCGTGAGGCCCGACATCTACTGAAAGTAGAGGACAAGGAATTTGAGGTTGGCAATGTCGGAATCCGAGCCCTTGACCATGATGATGGTGTCATCTGTGTACTGTAAGAGGGAAGCCCCTCCCCCTCCCACAAGATGGGGCACCACCCCTCGTATATGTCCTGCGGCCTTGGCTTTATCTAGAATAGCAGCTAGGGCGTCGACCACCATATTGAATTGTTACGGAGAGAAGAGATCGCCCTGGCGAACCCCAAAGAGGGTGGGGAAGTAGGGTCCAATCTTGTCGTTGATGTTTACCGCTGTCCGGCCGCACGAGACTGGCTGCATGACTCGTGTGACCCAGCAATCATCGAAGCCCTTGTGGAGGAGGACATCACGAAGGAAGGACCACCGAACCATGTCATAGGCTTTATGGAAGTCAAGCTTTAGTAAGACCGCTCTCTGGCGCTTGGAGCGGACTTTGCATAGAACTTCGTGGAACACCAACATCCCATTGAGAATGAACCGACCCTAGATGAAGGCGGATTGGTTGGGGTGGGTCACGTAGTTAGCGAGCAGGGTCACCTATTGGAGTACCCCTTCGCCAGGATCCAAGATATCATGGTTATCACCGTGATAGGATGGAACTGGCGAATGTCCGAAGCGCCCGGGACCATAGGGATTAGAGTAATAATCCCATAGTTCAGGCAGCCCAGGTCCATGGACCCCACATAGAACTCATTAAATATCACCATAATCTCGGGCTTGATAATTTGCTAGAAGGTTTGGAAGAACTTCACCGGGAGACCATACGGACCCAGAGCTAAAGACGGGTTCATGCCCTTAATCACGGCGAGGAATTCCTCCTCACCGAAGGGGGGCATAAGGGCATTATTATCCATGGCCGAGACCAGCTGGCAGCCCGACAAAGTATCCAGGGCCAGCGAGGCGCCACCACGAGGGGTGGCGGAGAATAGGGCTTTATAGAAGCCGTTTACATGAGCGCGAATCTCCGGGGGACGAAGGAGGATGGTGCACTATCCCAGAGGCAATGGATGGAGTGGCAATGTCTCCTACTGTTGGCAATGGCCTGGAAATAGGTGGTGTTAGAATCACCTCGGAGCACCCACTGTTGGGTGCCCCGTTGGCGCCAATATGCCTCCTCGTCCGTGTATATGACCGATACTGGTCCTCGAGCTCATAGCGCAACATACATTCATCGAAGGAGAGCCCGGCGGTGTCCGCCCGGGCGTCGAGGATCTGAATCTCCATAAGTTCACGATCGAGATTAGCACCCCATCCCTTCATAAACTGTCGGGCCAGTTTTGCACAAAACTACCAGGTGTCAGTCGCGGAGAAGGTCATGTGTGGGCTTCCCCGGGCTGCCAACCACCGCGCTCCCACCACTTCCACAAACCCCAGTTGGTTGTGCCAGAATAGCTCAAAACCGAAACCGGGGCAGGTGGGGTGGTCGCTCGTCAGAGGTGGAGAGCGGCAAAGTGATGTGGTCAGAACCTATGCGGGTAATCGCCCGCAGGGATGCGAGGGGGTACCTGAGCTCCCAATCGGGCGAAACTAGGACGTGATCCAGAACGGATCACGTCGGGTCGGCTTGTCTATTAGTCCAGGTAAACCTGGTCCCAGTCCGGTCCAACTCGCGGAGACCCAGATTCATGATGCATGCGGTGGATGTTCACTAAGTAGTTGTTTTTGTCCTCAGGAGATCGCAAGAGGTTGAAATCCCCACCAACCACAACCGATAGTTGGGCCGCCGTGACCTTCCTCCGAAGCTCGGCGACGAAGGTCGATGAGCGGAGGTGATCGGCTGGGCCGTAGACAATCACAATCTCCCACTTAAAGTTGGGCGCGCTCAAACACCTCCATACTGACGAAGAACTTGCCCATATCCATGCCGCCCACCTCAAAGGTGTCATCCTTTACACCTAAAAGGATGCCACCTGAATGGCCGGTGCTCCCACTAAAAACAAGCCAATGCCATGCAAATAGATGGGTGTTTAGATGTTCGAGCTCTTGTAGGGAGAAGTCCGTCCGCATGGTTTCTTGGATGGCTACTATGTCAATGTGTTCATCTCGCATGTACTCGCTAACCGGCGACGACGGCCATCTTGGCTGAAGCCGTGAATGTTCCAGAATAGGGTCCGCATCAAGGCGCCATTGGGGGAGCTGCTTGACCCCAAGACGAGGGAGGCACTACGGGCCCAGAGGGCGGCAGTGAGGGAGCGGGTGCATCCAGGGATCTCCTCAATCGGCACCTCGGAAGGGGGAGCCCCCGTGGGAGTGCCGGCGTACGGAGGAGACGTGCTCGGGTCTCGGCAAGTTTCCCGTCAAGGTTCTCGCGGGCGCAGAGCGCCTCAATCTGCACTAAGGGGGGCCCAATTCCCCCTGAAAACGATAGACAAGTTGACGGCGACCTTAGCAAGATGGCCCAGAGGAACTGCCTCAAGCACGGGAAATGAGCAACTGGAAGAACTGGAGGGGATGTCAGTCGCACCTGGCTCGAGGTCCCAGGCTGCCGCCCGGAGCTCAGTACGCTCGGGGATGTTCGGAGGTGGTCAGCGTCAAGACGGGCACTGCGGCAGGAGTTAGTCACCAGTGCAGAGGAGGCCTGGCCCGCCGGACATACGACACCGTCCGCAGTGGGTGGGAAGCGACAGGGGTGGACACTGCGTCGGCATTTCGCGAGAGCGATGGCGTCGAGGTGGAAGTCGACCGGAGGCGTCGAGCCTTGGCAGGCGGGGAGGGCGAGTCGGGACCGGGGTCCCGGTCTCCCGCGCCCCCTCGGGAGGAGGATCCGATGGGGCGGAGGAGAGAAGAGGTGCACAGTCCCCGGAAGCCACCATCAGAGGGGCTCCAAGGGGGAGCAGCCGCCGGGGGGTGGGCGACGGCTCGAAGAGGCAGGCGGCCGGGTCCAGCATCATTGAGTTGTTGACGGGGATGGAGCAGGTGGATCGTGGCGAGGAGGCCCACACTGGAGATGTCGCTCATCTCGATTGAGCACTCAAGGGAGGCGGCCGACAGCAGGGCGGAAACCGTCCCGGCCATGAGGGCCGACGCACAGGACTGCCCGCCTCCCGAGCCCCCGCGGCTTGGAGGAGGGTCAGAGCGCTCACGGGAGGGGGAGCGGCTGTGCCTCGCTCATCGTCGTCTTCAGGGTCCCCATGCCGCGAGGGGCAAGGGCGACGGTAGTGAGAGTCGTTGCCGTTGCCCGAACCGCCCCCACCGAAGTGACCATCATCATAGTAGCAGGGGCGGCCGACGTGGTTGGGGGGCTCGGGGCAGATCTTGAGGCTGAATCCCTGGTCGTTGAAGAAGACCCGTATGATGGCGCGAAGCTTGGAGGAGTCCAGACATTTGAATTTAACCCAGACCTCCTCCTCCTTATGCCGGGAGAGCTCATCCACCACCACCACCTTGCCGAGGATCTTGGATATATTGCGAATCACCCGCTTGGATCATGCAATGTCGGGGAGCCCTGCGATGAGGATCCAAGCGGTATTCAGGACAGCCACCGCCTTGGGGTCGAACTTCGGCTCAGGAATGTCGACCACCAGCTTGTTGAGGGCCAAGGTGGTGTCTCCGCTGTGGGTGCAGTAGCCCGGGTTGATGGCATCCGGAAAGATCATGGTGAATGAGCTGTCAGAGGTCGGAGTCACCTGCCAATCCCACATGCACCAGCTTACTTGGTTGATCTCGGCCTCAATCATCTCCGCGGACACGACACCCACTCCCACGACGGTGACGATAACCTGAAGCAACGGGGAGGGAGGTGGGATGTCCTCCACCTTGTTGTCGAAGAAGCCAAGGCCCTGGATGTCGTGGCCCTACATCATGAGCTCCTCAGTCACCAGCCGATCCGGGCAGAGAACCGCGGGGTGGCCCATATCCTTGCACAGATAGCACATCGAAGGATTAGTGCAGTCGAATTGGTAGTGTCCCGTGAACCCGCAGTTGAAGCATGGGGGCGGGTCATGGGATGGGCCGGAGACAGGCAGGGCCGACGCCGCGGGGGGAGGGGCCGGCGCTGCGGGGAGGGGGATGGCGGGCGGGGCCCTCTTCTTCTTTTTCGTGCCTTGGCGACCCCGAGCATAACAATTAAGTTCAAGGTGGATCTGGTGTGACTTCCCCACGGAGTCAACTAAGCTGTCCAAATTGTCATCTTTGAAATGAATACCATGTTTTCTTTTACATAACACAAGCGTAGATGCTCACATACACGCACATACACGCAACCTTATGTACGCCACACTAACACCCTACCCCTATGAGCACCTCCGACATATTGAGCCATCATAACATGTTGAGTTTGACGAGTCGCCGCAGGCGCATTCATAGTCGATGGGAACGTCTCCTCCCACTAAACGGACATCACATATGCACTCCACAGCTAAGCGTAAATTTTGAAGTGGCCTAAACACCCCAAGTTCACTTTAAAGTCCCTGTTTGTTTGGGCTTTTCCTTTTGTTTTTGCAGCTTCTCTATTTTGACTAAAAGTCATAAAAGCTCCTAAATTGGTACTTTGAAGCTTTTTTTAGTTTTTGGAGCCAAATATTGTTATATTGATTCATCAAAAGCCGTAAAAGCTCCAAAAGCACCTATTTAGGAGTTTTTATCGCTTTTGGTAAAAGCAAAAAAGCTGCAAAAGCAGAAGCAAAAGCCGAAACAAACAGGGAGTAGTCTTTAGCTTATGTTTACCTTCATGATGAATGCACGGAAAATAAGCCCGAAGTTTGTAATTTTCTGGTCAAGTATGAGTATGCTTTCATTTTTATATAGAGCAGATTGCGCGATGAATTTAAAAACAAAGTGTATCCAACAGAGTTTTCAAATATTTTTAATTTACTATGGTTAATACTAAGCCTTCGAACATTTTTTTAGAGCAGACTTTTGACTGCAAATTAAAGGGTCAGGTTTTGTTTTTTGCAGGGTTGGTAGGACTATATGGAGTGAACCGTGCAGATATTTAAATCCGGTTTAGTATGTCATAAAAAGTTAAATTTGGCTCATATTTCAGTTTCACGACACCAAACCATTCACATCATATTGTCAAAGGACGTATATTAGAGGCGTCAGAGGAAGTGTATTGTATGGTCTAACTGATATGTCAACGGCGAGTTGGTAGAAACCAGAGATGTTATCTCTAAACGAAACAGAGAAAAGGAGGCAATTCATAGACGCACTCAAACCTTATGAAAATTCAGTAACTTCAACGTCATTACTATCTGTTATTGACATGTACCATTTCTGCTTTATTAATACATGTCCTTTGTCTATTTTTATTTTCAAAAAGAAAGAGAAAGGTAAACTTGGACCCGAAAAGAGAGCGAGAGAAACAACAAAATTCATACACTGAAAAAGAAAAATGTAACTGAACAGGACTACAAAGGTGATCGTCGTGAATGGGCTTGTAGCCTAGTGGTTGCATCGACTTTGATACCACCTTAGGATTTGGGTAAAAAGACCTGGAAAAAGGAAGGCCAATTGTCGGTTGTTCCATGGTATACGTGTAACCACTAACCTGTCCTTCCAAGAACAGTAGCAGGACATTGTAGAGTATGATAAACCACGAGAAAACACATGCTACTCCTGTTGTGCTACCTCTCTCCCAATACCTACCACTCCCATCAAATGGTCAGGCTGCAAATAAAGCTAGCAAAAAAAGTGAAACAGAAGATCAACAAGTCTACCATTGCTCGTTCTTCCAATTCCGTTAAATTGACATCTCAAAAAGTCATTGGGAAGGGATGGGAGGCTATGCAAGTAAGTACGTGGTAGATGGAAATTACAAAGGAGCTCCTGGATGCTCCACTACCTATATATGAACCTTTTCACACGTCTCGGGATCATTAACCTCTCATTTAGGCTCACTACTCTGTTGGCAATCCCCTTGTCTTCTCCTCTTCAGCCACAAGCATGCCCGTGTTACAGCAACACTGTCACAACCTGCCCAGCAGCTGATCTACATAACAAAATTTGAAACCTCCACTGCTGATTGTAACAACCATAAAATTCAGGCACACATCATATCTTTGGGAATACATAGCATGTACGAGGCTCGAACATAAATTAGCTAGAACCATGCCATGATAAGGATTGCCAACCAAAAATTACGATCCCCTTGGTTGTTGTGAATTAATCACCCAATTGAATTGGAACTGCGGAGAAAGGAGGAATCGTTGTCCACTGGCAAGAGTTGATCGGCGACAACCATACCTCAATACTGGCAGGCCAGGGCATGAAAGCCATAGGTAAGTACGGGAGGACGAACCCCAATTCATCATTGGAGGGCTGACGCAAGCGTTGAGTATCGTGAGTATTAGGAAAGCTAGGATAGTGTAGGATATTATTCTATCTTGCCTTGTATTTCAATATGATCATGTACTTCTATATATATGCCCACGGGGCTCAAACAATACAACAACTATTCCACCAATTCTCTCTTTCCCTTTTAACAAGGCCGTATGCATTCCTAGTTGGTGCAGAGGCCGGGGAAGTGAAATCCCCCCCCCCCCCCATTTTTAAAGAAAGGCGTCAGCATAAGCAATCAGCTCATCGGCGAACTGCCTCTTAGCCAGATCCTGGCAATCGACACATCCAAAGATTACAGCAAGACTCAAACATCATTTTTCTTCCCTACAGTGGCCCTACGTCTCGCCTCCACGTCGCCCCCGTCTAGGGCGACTTGGGCGGCTCGCCTAACCCTAGCCGCCAGGGTCACCACCACCTCCCTCCCTTCCCTCCGCCGCCGCCGGAGGACCCGCTGGGCTAAGCCCGGGGGCCGACGGCGGTGGCAGAGGCTCTCCTCCCTGGATCGCGTCGGAGGGGGTGGGGTGGGACCTCCACACGCGTGACGGTGCAACGGCGATCTGATCCATGGTGGCGCGACGGCGTTCTCCGGGCAGAGGCCTTGGGCGGCCGTGCGGTTGCCTGGTGGCGATCCAGCGGTGGCGGCGTGAAGAGGGCGTCGTGGAGGTCCGGGCTGGCCAGATCAGGATCCTGGGGCGGCGGCCCTAGACGGCGGCGGGTGAAGCCCGGGCTTCCCGCGGAGGCATGGCGTGGTGCAGTTCATATCCAAGGCAGATCTGCGTCGGCAATCTCGTGGTTTTTCCACGGATTGGTTCCGATCAGAGACGGTGACGAGCGTGCGGGATCGATCTCGGTGGCTCTCGCAGTTTGGCGAGGTGGGGTGGGAGTCCTCCTACGAGGCTCTAGTGGTGGCGCATTCGAGCGGTGGCGGTGTGCGAGGGCTCACTGTGCACTTCTTGTTGCGGTTGAGTCGCCGGATCTAGGCGGCTAGATCTGGGGCTTTGAAGGCGGTCGAGACAGTACACAGGTTATCGGGTGGGTTTCTTGGGACGGATCCGAGTGAAAACTTGATCTACGGTCATTGGCCGAAGCCGGTGATGACGATGCCCTTATCATTGTTTCCTTCATGTAAATCCCAAACCCACCCAATACCTTCGAGGGAAACCTTGGACCAGTTGATCGGATGTCGGTGGCAATCATGAGTCATTACCCCCTTGGGGGCGGCATTCTTGGAGATGCACTCGGGCTCAAGGGACCAATGGATGGCTTCTTTGGTGGAGTGGTGTTTCTTTCTACATATTCATAGCGGCGGCTCTTGGCGGCATGGAGCAGCGGAGGCTTGGTGTTAGATGTGTGGTGATGGACACGCGCAGGAGGTAGACGCTGTCTGGCGTTGTGGTGGCGTCAGCGGTAGCTAGACCGGGCAAGGTCGATGCAGCAGTACAGCTCTGAAGATGGATTGATGGCAGGTGGCTGCAGCGGCCTCATACCCGGCAGGCATCCTGGTTGAGGAGCACGCCGGACTGGTGGGTGCCCATACCAGGCAGGCGTCCTGGTTGGGACCTCAGGACTTAGATGTTAGGTTTGGCTGCGAGATCTATTTGGTATTCGGCCCAGACTATCAGCGCCCCTTCATCAACTGGATAGGAGTAGCGATAAATGTTGCTTAGATGGTGGCTTTGGACTTAGTGTTGTATGACTTTGTAAGGTCTTTTGTTAATAATTAATAAAATGGCCGTATGCATCGTCCAGATGCAGAGGCCAGGGGTATTCCTCTTTTTTTAAAACATGATATCAGTTTCCGGGTTCTAAACACTAGCCGCTTCCGCACCCGCGCGCCGCACCCAAGGCGGTCAGCCTCCATGACCGTCGTCGGGAGCCGCACTGACCGTACCTAGGGTTCGGCCACCGGTCATGTTGACCGACTGCCCTAGAGAGTCTTTTTCCCGAGCCCTTTCTCCGGGTTTTTTTTCGCTTTCTCGCCGGTCGTTTTGATCGGCGTTTTTCTTTTTGGTTTTCCGATCTATGCTTGATCGTTTTGCGTCGCCCACCGCCACTGTCGATCACCGTGCGCCTCTACTCCGACACCGGCGCGACTGGCCGGCCTCTTCACCGACCCAGCGGACTCGCGCAACAGGCGGCCCCTAACGGCCGTCGTCCGTGCGTCTGCCCACCCGTCGCCCCGACCCGCCCGACTCGCGCGACAGGCAACCCCTCACGGCCGTCGTCCGTGTGTGGGCCTGCTCGTCGACCTACGCCGGCCCTGAGTTCAGCGCGCCCCTCCACCGATTGAGCAACGGGCTGCCGTTGCGTCGCCCCATCGGGCCGCAGAATCGCTGCCCCGTGGTTCTCCCCGTGACAGCACCGATTTGCTCCGCCACTGCGTCGCCCCTTCGGGCCGTAGTGCCGCGGCACGTGGTCCTCGCCGCCGCCCTGAGGCTGTTCCCGCGGTTGCACCACATCGCGCGCTGCCACTGCATCGCCCCTTCGGGTCGTAGTGCCGTGGCCCGAGGTCAAATGCCGTATCGAGGACGTCCGCTCCAGGCCGTCCCCGTGGCTGCACCGACCCTGGCGTTGCCGCTGCGTCGCCCCGTCGGGCCATAGAGAGCGTGGCACGCGATCTCTGCAACCGCCCTGAGGTCTTCCCCGTCATCGCCCCAACTTGCCCGCCGCCATTGCGTCGCCTCTTCGGGCTGTAACGCTGCGGTTCGTGGTCCACAGTGGTCCACGCGCGTTGACTTCCCCGTGATATGCGTCGTGCCACCTCCCTTGGCGCGGGAAGGTCACCGTCCACACCGGTCTTTGTCATGCTGTCGGGTTCATTATCGCCTACTTCGAGCACCACCGCCACACTCATTCTCTAGCCGCCGCCGCCGCCTCCTTAGGCCGCCACCACCGCTGCTCTTCTTCCGCGGCTCCACGGCGACTACCTCGACACCGCGACCCTCGACTCCACACCAGCCATGGCGTTCTTCGCACGGCTACCTCGACTACATCTACACCACCTGCACTCTCGGCTACCTCGACAAACGGCACAAAGGGCTACCACCTTGCTTGAGCAACCTCGTCAGTTTCCACTCCAACCGTGACTTCCACGATGCTTCGACATTACGACTGTGGGGGGGTGTCTATCGGCTTACCTTCGGAGTCTTCTCCAGTCTCACCGTCTGCGTCGCTACCGTTGTGACTGCTGGGGGATGTTGAGTATTGTGATTATTAGGAAAGCTAGGATAGCGTAGGATATTATTTTACCTTGACTTGTACTCCAAGATAATCATGTACTCCTATATATATGCCCACGAGGCTCAAGCAATACAACAACTATTCCACCAATCCTCTCTTTCCCTTCCAACAGTGAGTGTGGATCGCGTAGTTCTTTCCTTCTTCTTGTCGCACACCCCGATCCTCCTTCCACCATGTTGGATCTCGTGAATTACTCCTTCTGGCAAACGGCATCAGCAAAGATTGGATTCAGATCGAGGAGGAGGGAGCAATTAGAGAGGATGGCGAGGTGTTTGTGGGAGCAAGGTGGAGGCGTCCAAGTGGAGGAGGCGAGGGGTGGCCGGATGAGGAGAAGACGAGGAGGTGGCGGTTTTTGTTGCAGGGGCGGGAGGCCGCGATGCCATGGATGGGACCGAGGCAGAAGAAATTATGTTGGTGTCATGCTTCCCAGCAGGTCGAGAGGATGACATAGTCGCGCCCCCGTGCGGCTCCCGCAGTGGCGCGGCTAGGTGTCGGAGCAAATGACCACGGGTAGCCTAACCGGCTCCCCCTGGCTCTTCAAAAAATATCGGGTCGACTGAGCCCTCGAACATCCAAGACGCAGGGCCGCCTTCTCTTGGCTGGCTGTCTCACCGGCCGGCTGCTGGAAGGCGACGAGGCTCTAAGATCTCTCTCGAGGAGGGCCGACTGCTAGCAGTCGGCCACTAGAGTGGCCGACTCCTAGCCGGCGGCCTGACCCATACCCTTAAAGTTTGTACCCACAGAATAACGATTAGACAGGGCGTGAGTGAAGCATGCTGTCGGTGTCAAAACCGGCGGATCTCGGGTAGGGGGTCCCGAACTGTGCGTCTAGGCGGATGGTAACAGGAGACGAGGGACACGATGCTTTACCCAGGTTCGTGCCCTCTCGATGGAGGTAAAACCCTACGTCCTGCTTGATTAATATTGATGATATGGGTAGTACAAGAGTGGATCTACCACGAGATCAAGGAGGCTAAACCCTAAAGCTAGCCTATGGTATGATTGCTGTAATGTATGTTGTGTCCTACGGACTAAAGCCCTCCGGTTTATATAGACACCGGAGGAGGTGAAGGAAATATGCCCTAGAGGCAATAATAAAGTTATTATTATTTCCTCATATCATGATAAATGTTTATTATTCATGCTAGAATTGTATTAACCGGAAACATAATACATGTGTGAATACATAGACAAAACTATGGTCACTAGTATGCCTCTACTTGACTAGCTCATTAATCAAAGATGGTCATGTTTCCTGACCATAGACATGTGTTGTCATTTGATTAGTGGGATCACATCATTAGAAGAATGATGTGATTGACATGAAACATTTTGTTAGCCTAGCACTTGATCGTTTAGTATTCTGCTATTGCTTTCTTGATGACTTATACAAAGTTCCTGCAACATTGAGATTGTGCAACTCCCGTTTACCAGAAGAACACATTGTGTGCTACCAAACGTCACAACGTAACTGGGTGATTATAAAGGTGCTCTACAGGTGTTTCCGAAGGTACATGTTGAGTTGGCATAATTCGAGATTAGGATTTGTCACTCCGATTATCGGAGAGGTATCTCTGCGCCCTCTCGGTAATACTCATCACCTAAGCCTTGCAAGCATATAACTAATGAGTTAGTTATGAGATGACGTATTCTGAGCGAGTAAAGAGACTTGCGGTAGCGAGATTGAACTAGGTATTGGATACCGGCGATCAAATCTCGGGCAAGTAACATACCGATGACAAAGGGAACAAAGTATGTTGTTATGCGGTTTGACCGATAAAGATCTTAAGTAGAATATGTAGGAACCAATATGGGCATCCAGGTCCCGCTATTGGTTATTGACGGAGACATGTCTCGGTCATGTCTACATTGTTCTCGAACCGTAGAGTCCGCTGCAGCAAGGTTTCGATGGCAGTTATATTATGAGTTTATGTATTTTGATGTACCGAAGGTTGTTCGAAGTCCCGGATGTGATCACGGACATGACGAGGAGTCTCGAAATGGTCGAGAGATATATTTGGACACCGGAAAGGTTCCGGGAGAGTTTGGGAATATACCGGAGCTCCGGGAGGTTACCGGAAACCCCCCGGTAAGTATATGGGCCTCATTTGGCCCTAGTAGAAGGGAGGGAGGAGCAAGAGAGGGGGCGCGCCCCCCAAGCCCAATCCGAATTGGGTGGGGGGGCCGGCCCCCCTTTCCTTCTCTCCTTCCCCTCCTCCTTCCTACTAGTACTACTCCTTGCTTCCCCCTCCATATTGGATTAGGAAAAGGAGGGGAAACCTACTTGGAGTAGGTTTCCCCCTCCCTATGGCGCGCCCCCCCTTGGGCCGGCCACCTCCTCCCTCCCTCCTTTATATCACGGGGTAGGGGGCACCCTAGAACACAAGTTGATCATTGATCGTTCCTTAGCCGTGTCGGTGCCCCCTCCACGATATTACACCTCGGTCATATTGTAGCGGTGCTTAGGCGAAGCCTGCGGCGAGAGAACATCAAGATCGTCACCACGCCATCATCTTGTGGAACTCCCCTCGGCGCCTCTGCTGGATCGGAGATCGAGTGCGTCATCGAGCTGTCTGGCGTGTCAAGAACTTCGGAGGTGCGGAGTAATGGTGCTTGGATCGGTCGGACCGGAGGGCGTCGACTACTTCCTCTACGTTGCGTCAGCGCTTCGCTTTGGTCTCACAGTGCGTAGACAATACTCTCCCTCGTTGCTATATCATCACCATGATCTTGCGTGTGCGTAGGAAATTTTTTGAAATTACTACGTTCCCCAACAGGAGGCTAGGGTTACACAGAGTCGGTTACAATGGTAGGAGATCTACATATCCGTATTGCCAAGCTTGCCTTCCACGCCAAGGAAAGTCCCATCCGGACACGGGACGGAGTCTTCAATCTTGCATCTTCGTAGTCTTGGAGTCCGGCGGATGATGATAGTCCGGCTATCCGGACACCCCCTAGTCCAGGACTCCCTCAGTAGCCCCTGAACCAGGCTTCAATGACGATAAGTCCGGCGCACATAATGTTCGGCATTGCAAGGCGGGTTCCTCCCTTGAATAATCCAGAGAAGATCATGAACACCAGGATAGTGTCCAGCTCTGCAAAATAAATTCCACATTCCACCGTAGAGAGAATAAAATGCACACAAGTCCCATGTCTTTGGCGTATTATCTTGACATGGCATCACACCGCTACCAGGCTTTTACTTGAATCATTTTTATTATACCACCTCGGCACGTTTAGCGAAGCGGTTTCCTTGGCATGTCTTGTCGAAGCAGAGATCGTGTTCCCCTTATTCCGGGATTCTCATCAATACGTGCATGGGTAAACCAACTGTGCCCGTCGCCACGCCTCCTCTACCAAAGGTGAATCCCGAACGGTCACGGAGATGACTCTTGGTATTTTTCCCCTTTATAAGAGGACAAAGGCTCGTTTCTTTTCTTCAATCTCGCATCGAATCTCCTCCTTGCTCCCAGTTCCATCACCCAGAGCCCCAGATTCGAGCGCTTCGGATTCTCAACCATGTCCGGCTCCGACCTCCAGGGTCGGTGGATGCCCTCCTCCGTCACGGAGGAGGACGTGTTAAAGCTGCGTGAGGCCAAGTACCTGCACTACGAGATTTCGCACAGGTTGCCTGCCCAAGGGCAGGCCGTGCCCGCCCCCGAGCCCGGTGAGTACGTTGTCTTCGTATCCCACCTCCGTCGGGGTTTAGGCTTCCGGGCGGACCCCTTCATGAGAGGGCTCATGTTCTACTACGGGCTGGATTTTCACGACTTGGCTCCGGAGTCCATCCTCCATATCTCCGCATTCATTATCGTCTGCGAAGCCTTCCTCCGCGTCACTCCCCACTTCGGCCTGTGGCTAAAGACCTTTAATGTGGGGCCGAAGATGATCGGGGGGCATCAAGCGGAGTCTTGGAAGCGACCATAAGCGAAGGGCCGATGCCCGTGGCCCGAGGTTCCTTCAAGAGGAACTTCGGTTGTGGCAGCAGGAGTGGTTCTATATCACCGCTCCGAAGGGCAGCAAGCAAAAGCCGCCGCCTTCATTCCGCACGGGACCTCCACGCCGACTGATGTCGTGGGTCAACCAAGGGCTGAATTGGGGGCCGTCCGAAGACGTTCCCTCATTGCAGGGCCGGATTCGAGACCTCCAGGCGAGGGAGATCAATCTGGTCGTGGTGATGCAGGTCATGCTAATCAGGCGTCTTCTGCCCTTCAAACGCCATCCTCTCCGTCTATGGGAGTTCAATCCGGAGGGACCTCGAATTCTCCAACACTTCATGGGTGCGACACCCGTGGAGATGTACAAGTTGTTCTTTGGACCGCAGGTAGCGTGTCCGGAATTGACCGAGGACGCAGGCCTAAGCTGCAATCGCCCGGACACTCAGGTAAATAGCTCAGAGTCTAGACGTCTGTTTATCTGCTTTTCTAGAGTTCGCCTCCTGACCCATTACTCTTCACAGGAGTGGGTAAGCGCGATCGAAGCGATAAGGTGTCGGCTCCTCCGGAGACCGCCTTGGAGCCCGTCTGGCGAGAATGTTGGAGGTCGCGCCCGTAGAAGGGAGCGATGGGGAAAATAGAGGAGCTATTATTTACGCCCAAAGGCGTCGAGGAGGGAATCAAAACCCCTCCTTCGAGGAGAAGAGGACCGCCTCAAAGATCCGGAGGCCAAAGCCCCTAAACGGGGGAAGAGATCTTCACCGGGGGGTCCGGCGTCCGGGGAGAATCCGGACGCACAATCGTCGCTAAAGGATCAGCCCTCCAGCGAGCCGTGAGTAGGAAAAGGGGAGTCCATTAGTAAGAAAGTTTTGTGCTTCTGTGGGTAACCGAAATTTTTATCTTGCAGTTCGGATTTGCAGCCTTCTCAGATGAGTTCGTCTTCGGGGGACCTTCTTCCGGAGATGATGGAGAGCGAAACGCCTCCGTTTGCTGCGCCGTCAGGTAGGGTAGACGAGCCTGAAGTATCGTCACGGAGGGTATCCCCGAGTCCGGAGGGGCCGAAGAGTTCGGCACCCACTAGTATCCGGCTGGGAGAACTGAAGAATCTGCTTGAGAGGGCGTCCATCTCAGAAGATCACCGTGCTTTGATGCGTATGGTGATTTGAAGGATTTCGTCCGCCGAGAGCGGATTATGTAATGCCTGAGAGTTTGCTGGCGGGATTTGAGGTCTGCGAGAATGGCGCACCTTATTTTTGACAGTTTGCACATAAAAGTCATACTGTATAGATAGTAGCCCACGAGACTCGGTGGGTTGTCGAAAGCGACAGCGTCGTCGAGGATCAAATCATAAGTAATGAATGTCGCCGTTCCTATGTAGGTGGCGGATAGTCCGAGGGCTAACCGGACTAGTGGAGTTGCCGAGTTAATGCGGCAACTTGACGTGGCAGATGCGGACATCGCACTTATCAACCGGCGACTTGACGAGTCGCAAGGTAAATGAGTTCTCCACAGTCGCTTTATTAAGGGGGTCAAAGCCCTCCTATGATAAATTATATGCTGTGATACAGACAGTGATGCTGCTGTGGAGAGCCATCGGGACGAACTTGCTCAAGCTAAGGAGCAAGCCCGAAGGAGTGACGCGGCTGACTCAAGGGCGGCCAAGGAGTTGAAAGCCGAAAAGGCTGCACACTGCCTAAGCAGGGAAGAGATGGCCGAATTGGCCGTGAAATTAAAAGATGCTGCCGACCGCAATGAGGCTCTTGAAAAGGAGCGCTTATCTGAGCGGGAAGACACAGGGAAGGCCACCACGAGGCCAAGGATGCCCGTTCGCAATGCGGGCTATGAAGGAGGAGCTGCGCCAGTCGGAGATATTGTGGCTGGCAAGCCTTTTACATTCGTCTCCGGTTCTGGATCAAAAGTATGCTCAACTTGGCCAGCTATGGGGTCCGGAGGATCCGTATATGGACTTAGCGGCAAGTCGGCCGATGCCGTTGAGCACTTCCGAGCGGAAGGATCACAAGACGGAAGAGCTATTTTGGTCTCAATTCCATAGTCCGGATCGTTCACTTCCGTTAACCGATCGGTTGGCCGAATGGGCCGAGCTGAATAGATTGTCCGGACTTGCGATGACTGACATCATGGCTCATGTCTGGCCAGAGAGGCCCAAGGCGACGAGCTATTTCGGCTTATTGCAGCGATTTCTTGGAGCGGTGCCGCATATCAAGGAGATGAAGCGGTCGGCCTGCATCGAAGGCGCGCAGATGGCTCTTGCCCGTGTGAAGACACATTGGACAAAGATGGATGCCACCGCTATTGCCGCCCAGGGTTCGGATGAAAGCCGGTTACCCGCCGAGCACTATTTTGGGGAAGTTATGCGTGGCGCTCGTGTAATAGAGTCGCAGTGCTCAAAAAATGTCACGTTCAAATGAATGTTTTTAGCTTGTAAAACGATGATTATGCTATAACTGCTTTTTATACTTGTGCGTCCCAAGTAGTAAAATTTCTCCTATGCGGCCGTTTACGTATACATTTGTATAACCTGAAAGATTGTAGTCTTCGGCTTCAGCCCCCACGCACAAGGTGCGGGGGTGTTCGCAAAAATAGCGCATTTTCACACTTAATCCGACATCTCGGTCCTGTTAAGGAGGTGGTAGCATAGCAAACGAGGCAATCCGGACTATAATGCTTTATCACTTTCACTTAGCCAGTAGAGTTCGAGGGTGGGGCTACGATATAGCCCTTGGGGCACCGCACTTTTCCGAGTTAGGCGCGTGTGCTCGACCGAAACGGTCCTTCGTCAAAGCAGGAATTCTAAACATTCCGGCGATCGATCGAGTGGTTGACGAGTCTCTCGCTATATCATGACAGTCGGTTTTCGGCTTTCTCTCGAGGTGCTTGCCCAGCCGAACGGGGCACAATCGCAGATAGTTCTCCACAGTGCGCGTGAGCCGATGATACGTGCGTAAGCCAGCAAAACACAGGAGCCGGGCAAACCCAACATTTGACCAAAGACATGATTCGGAGCTGATGCATATAATGCCTAACTCGAGACGCCGAAAGTCCCTAAGGTGTTCGGTCTTTATAATAATGGGCAGAACAATGCCCTAAGCCCCTAGTGTCCAGGTACGGGAATGGTCCTCTGACGCGGCCGATGCCAAAACATCAGGCTCCGCTTTGGTTATAGGAAGAAACCAAGGAAGAATAACAACAAGAGACAGTAAAAAAGGTTTACGCAGGGTCTTAATCTG
The DNA here is from genome assembly GCA_021437245.1 of Aegilops speltoides. Taxonomy (NCBI): domain Eukaryota; kingdom Viridiplantae; phylum Streptophyta; class Magnoliopsida; order Poales; family Poaceae; genus Aegilops; species Aegilops speltoides. The sequence goes on from CM038147.1 coordinate 502,530,123, forward strand.
AAAAGAATCCTTGCAACGGGTCCCTACTGCACGTCTGCGCCTGTGTCTCCGTTGTGCCGTTATCCTGGATGGGTGTGCACGTTGTTCATCTGTAAAAAGAGAGGATCTTTAGTTTGAAAACAACTTGTGCGAAAATGGTATGTGTGAAAGAAGAAATATAAATAAGTAAAGCAAGGTTTGTATGAACACGCGATTGTTTGTGCGCGCAGCCCCTTGAGGGGTGTGCAGCTAGGGAGCCCCTAGCCTACTGATGCCGGACTCGTCTATCCGTGTCCGGGGTCTTTAAGTGACCCTCGCACTGAAATGATGCCACGTGGACCGGGCATCTTGAGTGTAAGAGACGCGTAATGCGGTATGGCATTGAAACGGACAAAAGCCTTCCGTCCCAAGAGTGCTTGATATCCACTTTTAAATGGGACGATATGAAATATTAGTTTTTCGCGTCAAAAGTTGTTCGGTGATCCGAACACAACTTCTAGTAATAGGGAGCCTGTGCACTTGGCGTAAGGGCCTGGCGTCACTCCTTTGAAGGAAGTGTGGCAGTGTCGAATTTTAGTAGGGTCTATCCCCAACTTGCGGATTGTGTTTGAGTACAGCAGGTTTAAGTCGCTGCCTCCATCCATTAGGACTTTAGTAAATTGTAGTCCGTCGATTATGGGATCCAATATCAGGGCAATCCGTCCTGCGTTTTGAACGCTTCCGGAATAATCCAGGCGGTCGAAAGTGATTGGTTTTGATATCCAAAATCTATGGTCTCCTGGGTTGAACCGTGCGAGGCTCTTTTTAGAAGGTGCCGCACTATTTTTCCGTATTATCACATGAAGTGAGTTTACTGCTTTGACCTCTTGTGGGAAAGTCTTTTGCTTTCCGTTGCTCTGCTGGTGGGGTTTATCGTCTTCGCTTGACGCGTCGAGCCCCTTGTGTTCGGTGTTTAGTCGGCCGGACTGTTTGAAAACCCAACAATCTCGATGGGTGTGGTTTGCAGGCCTTCCGGGGGTACTTTGGATTTGACATATCCGACCCAAAATCTTGTTTAAGTTGGACAGCTCATTGCTGTCATCCTTAATTGGCGGTGTTTTTTTGTTTGGCCGCGAGCTTTTGAATCCGGCGTTGACTGTCGTGCTCTTTGGGCTTTTCTCTTTATTCCGGCGCTGCTCTTTTCTGCGCCGTGATTTTCCATTTCCATCTCTTATCTCGGATGTACTTGGGTCATTGGTGCTGCATCTTGCTAGCCAGCTATCCTCTCCGCCGAAGCGGGTCATGAGGCTTGTTAGCGCGGACATTGTCCTCGGTTTCTCTTGGCGAGGTGTCGGCAAGCCATTCGTCTTGGACGTTGTGTTTAAAAGCTGCTAAGGCTTGGCGTCCGGACGATCGACTATTTGGTTCTTTTGGTGAGGAACCTGTTCCAGAATTCTTGTGACTCTCCGGGCTGTTGAGTTATATGACTTAGATCATCTGCATCCGGAGGGCAGACATAAGTCCGTTGAAAATTTGCTCTAAACGCGTCCTCGAGCTCTTCCCAGCTTCCCACAGTGTTTTACGGGAGGCTTTTAAGCCAATGACGGGCTGGCCCTTTGAGCTTGAGGGTAGGTATTTTATGGCGTGGAGATCATCTCCTCCGCCATGTGTATATGTAGTATTTAATCTTCTATCCGACTCGAGGTCTGTTGTTCCATCGTAGGCCTCTATGTTTATGGGTTTAAATCCTCTTTGGGAATTCATGGTCCAACACCTCATTGGTGAAACATAGTGGGTGTCTTGGCGCCCTGTATTTGGGTGTGCCACTATCTTCGGACACTTGACGTGTTGCCTTGCTTCCAGGGCCCTTCTTCTTTGGCCCGTAGATGGACCTGGCTGGGCCATCTATCTTTCCAGGTTCATTAGTCGGTTTATGTGCGGCGCCGCTTTCAGAATTTGGCCTATCATCTGGTCGTCTATCCAACCAGGCAACCTCTTTATTTTTTGACTATGGGGGCTCTGTGGCCTCCTCATCGAATTCTGGTAGCAGCTTGCGCTTTGGGTAGCTCTTTGATTGGTGGCCATTGCCGTATTTATCCGCGGTTTTGAGCACTTTGCTCCACCTCATTCTGAGTGTGTCCTCCGCTGTTTTGAGCTTCCGCTTTTCCTTCTTCAAGCTTCTTGCAGTGTTTACGCGAGTCTTTTCGAAGGTTTTACCCTCGGGCGTGTCGGCATGAGATCGTCTGGTGTCATTTTCGCTGAACTGGACTGATTATCGACTCGTCTGTTCGGACGGTTGCTTATCTGCATGTTAAATGCGTCCACTTGTGTGCCCTGCTGTATTGCGAGGTACTTAGGAGCGTTGTTGTTGTCGAGGCGGGACTTAGGGCGGCATCTGCGCCACCGTTTTGGTTGTTTGTCGGCGGGGTTATCTTCTGCCGCGGCCCGCTGATCCTCGTTATCGCTCTCTTTTGGGGTATCCACCATATATACGTCATATGACGAGGTGGTCCTCCTGTGCCCTGTAGGCGCCGGTCCTTGTTCATCTCTGGCATCGTCGTCCATACCGTCGACGTCCTCGGAGTCATAGTCTAGCATGTCGGTTAGATCGTCGACAGTGGCGACAAAGTGGGTGGTGGGTGGGCGCTAAATTTCTTCGTCGTCCGTATCCCAACCATCCTGGCCATAGTCCGGCCAGGACTCTCCCGATAATGAGAGATGCTTTAGCGAATTTAGGATGTCACCAAAGGGCGAGTATTGGAAGATGTCCGCGGCGGTGAATTCCATAACCGGCGCCCGATCCGAATAGATTGTTAGGGGCGTGGGAGGTTCGGAGTCCGGCAAGGAGTCCGGCACCTCGGAATCACGAGTTTCGCGGGGGACAAGATTAGCGTTCGGCTCCATCGCCGTGGAAGTTGAAGCCCCTGAGGTGGTGTCCATCCACCGATCCTCGATCTGGGCGATCGGCTCTGGACTATAGGCCGAAGCGGATTCGTGTGCAGCCACCAAGGCACTGTTCGGCTGCAGAGCTAGATCATGCCCATCGTAACAGTGCGGCGCGCTTGGCTGTGGCTCGAGCCCGTTGAAGATCAAGTCTCCGCGGGCGTCCGCCGTGAAGTTTAGACTTCTGAATCTGACCTGACGGGCAGGGGCGTAGCTTTCGATCTGCTCCAGATGGCCAAGCGAATTAGCCCGCAATGCGAAGCCGCCGAATACAAAGATCTGTCCGGAGAGAAAAGTCTCACCCTGGACAGCGTTGTTGGTTGAAGACGCCATCGAGCCTATCGGTGACGACACAGAGGAACTCTCAATGAAAGCACCAATGTCGGTGTCAAAACTGGCGGATCTCGGGTAGGGGGTCCCGAACTGTGCGTCTAGGCGGATGGTAACAGGAGACGAGGGACACGATGTTTTACGCAGGTTCGGGCCCTCTCGATGGAGGTAAAACCCTACGTCCTGCTTGATTAATATTGATGATATGGGTAGTACAAGAGTGGATCTACCACGAGATCAAAGAGGCTAAACCCTAAAGCTAGCCTATGGTATGATTGTTGTAATGTATGTTATGTCCTATGGACTAAAGCCCTCTGGTTTATATAGACACCGGAGGAGGCTAGGGTAACACAGAGTCGGTTACAATGGTAGGAGATCTACATATCCGTATTGCCAAGCTTGCCTTCCACGCCAAGGAAAGTCCCATCCGGACACGGGACGGAGTCTTCAATCTTGCATCTTCGTAGTCTTGGAGTCCGGCGGATGATGATAGTCCGGCTGTCCGGACACCCCCTAGTCCAGGACTCCCTCACCTGCCACCCCCAAATCCCGGAGCGAGCGTGGCCACAATGCGCCATACGGGGCGGCCACTCCCCGTCTGGCGCGGGACTGTTGCCATGTTGACCCTGACGTCGCCCACGAAGGGCTGATAGTATGGCCCGCAGGCGGTGGGCCCCTCCTGCCAGGGGGATACCAGAAGGTGGTTGGACTTGACCAGTCGGCCTGGGGGGAGGCCGGCAGCCCAGCAGTCGGCCTGCCCCGCTCTGGAAGTTTGTGCACCATTAAGCAGATAAGATGGGGTAAGGCTACAGTGAATGCCCGCCAGGCGGCGGCACTGTAGCCAGACTTACCCCGACAAAGCCATCGTCACCAGGATGAAGGCTACAATAACCAGCAGTCGACAAGACCCCCGGGTGGTGGGCCAGGACTGTCAGCCAAGAGGCCAGCAACCGGCGGGACCCACCAGCCGGCGGGCCCCAACGATCGGCGGAGAAGTTGGCGATTACAGACACTGACGGCCTGGACCCACGTCCAGCCGGATTACCATTGTACCCCTGGGGGTAGGCCTATATAAACCCCCCAGGGCACCCATGCAAAGGGTTGATCTCTTAGAGTTTTAGACATCACATAGAGAGAAGAGGAGAGCTAGCCTTGCCCTTCTTCTTCCTCTAGCAAAACAGCTCAAGGAGCATCTTGTAGCTACTTGTTGATCTAGTGATCATGTGGAGCCCCGCAGAGCAGGACTAGGGGTGTTATTTCCTAGGAGAGCCCTGAACCTGGGTAAGATTCGCCGGTGTGCATGTCTTCGCCTTATCTCGTTTCCAGGCACCGGCGATGTCTTACTGGCTCCCACAATGATTAGCCACACGTTGGCATATGCCGCACCTACCACCCGACATTTCGCGCCCACCGTGGGGCCAGGTGCACCGTCGTCCGGAGACCTGCTCTGGACGGAAACCCTCTTCCTCCCCAGTGAGCGTAGCCAGCCCGGCACACCCGATGGCGCTTGCCCCGACATGCTACATGGCGTCGACGACGTCTGCGCAGCGAGCTGCCTTGCCGATCTTCTCGGCGAGGTCTGCCTCTCCGACGAGCCCGCGCCAAACATGGGTGCCACTAGCTCCGAGAGGTGCCTCGTCGACTTCCTTAGCAAGCTCAACATCGCCAATGAGCGCACCTCCGACCTGGAGTCAATCGGCTCCACCGACCTGATGCTTGTCGACTCTAACACAGCATCGCTTGACGCCTTCCCCACCAACGTGGTGGCCATTGTCGACCCCCTTCCTCGAGCCGACTGCGGCAGTGGCACCGTCACCGAGGTGCTGGTCATCAGTCACATCACCGCCTCCGGCGGAAACGTCCACGACACCTTGCAGACGGCGCTGCATGACCTGTCTGCCCCATCCCGGCTGATGCTGACGCCGACACGCTGGAGGCACACCGCCTTGCCCTCATCAAGAACAGCAAGAAGATAGCCTCCATGAGATGACTCACCGAGGCTTACCAGCGCGAGGTTGATCGTGCCGCCTCTGGCACGCCGCCTGCTGGCGGACCCAGCCGGATTGGCGCTATCAAGCAGCACAGTGCAGCCATCGCCAGCATGCTGGGTGCTGACCACCTAGTCTACGCCACGCCACTCGAGAACCTGCATGCCGCCCAGGTGGCCGTAGACGAGCTGGAAGGGCTGGAGGGCGACGAGCTCCATTGCATGACCAGACGCGTTCAGCAGCTGATCGACGCGGCCACCGAGCGGCACGAAGCTAGTGCCCGCACTGAGAGTCCTCACCCACACCGAGAGCACGGTGTGACATCCCGGAGGCCTACTGCAGGCGGCGCCCGCGAGCGAAAAGACAAGGAGCCGACTACTAGCCACAGTCGGACGCGCCTCACCATCGAGCGCGATGCAGAAGGCCACCCCGAGCTGTGGAGCGACGAGGCAACAACCCGCCTCCTCCTCCGCCTCGCGGGGAGAGATATCACACCCCACCGCCTGTCACGCACCTGACACTCAGCGGTCGGCTGGGCCGCCGCGAAGGAATCGGCGAGAATGTTGCCCGCCATCGGATCGACCGCCTGGCGCGATCCCTGACGCTAGAAGAAGAGGATGATGTCAGCCCGCCTTGCTTCGGCCCCCACATCCGTGACGAGCCATTCCCCAAAGGGTTCTCGCTCCCAAGAGACACACCAAAATACAATGGCTTGGTGAAGCCGGAAGACTGGTTGATAGACTACTCCACTGTAGTAAGCACAGCGAACGGCAACAGGCGCGTTGCTGTGAAGTACGTCCCTCTCATGCTTCAAGGCACGGCACGCACCTGGCTAAACAGCCTCAAGCCCTACAGCGTCAATAGCTGGCTGGACTTCACGGAAGTCTTCATCCGCAACTTCACCAGCACGTACAAGCGGGCACCCAAACCACGTCAGCTCTCCCTTTGTGTCCAAGGCCCGACCGAGTCCAGACGCGACTACTTGATGTGCTGGGCCAAGCTCCGCAACTCCTGCGAAGGGGTGCATGAGGTGCAAGCAATAGAGTACTTCACCGCCGGGTGCCGAGAGGGCACTCTCCTCAAGCACCGACTTCTCTACGATGAGCCGGCTACACTCGATGAGCTGCTGATCATAGCAGACAAATACGCCACGGCCGACTCCTCAATGGAGACCGAGCTCCGAGTGGACGCCTCTGGAAAGGTGCTTGCTCCGGCTCCAAAAACTCTGGCTGGCGACTCCAATCGGCGTCCGCACCAGAATGAAAACAAGCGCAAGGCCCCGATGCCGACCTCCACCAGTCGGCAAGTGGCGACAGTGGAAGACGAGCAGCCTGAAGGGCAGACGATGCCCAAGCGTTCGAAAGGCGTCAGGCCGGCTTGGCAGCCGGCTTTCTCCTATGAGCAAACCCTCGATGCTCCCTGCAAGTTCCACAGCGGCGCGAAGCCATCCAACTACATAAGCCCGAAGTGCCATTGGCTCACTCGAATCTCCAAGGGCGAAGAACTCCTGCCTCCTCCGCCTGCTGGCCAGCCGCCTCCGGCTACTCAGCAGCCGGCCGCCCGCCCAGCAGTTGGAGCCATTCAAGACGAGTTCCCTGACGAGCATGCAGCCTACATCATCTTTACAAGCCAAGCTGAAGATAGGTGCAGCCGGCGCCGACAACATCAAGAAGTCAATGCGGTCGCCTGCAAAGATCCAGAATTTCTGCATTGGTCTGAAAAGCCCATCAGCTGGAGCCGAGCTAATCACCCAGAGGTGATGCCGTCTTCAGGCTCCTATGCATTGGTCTTGGATGCCACCTTTGCAATAGAGAGGCGAGCTATGCGTTTCTACCGAGTTCTAATCGATGGCGGGAGCAGCATCAACATCTTGTACCGAGACACCATGGAGAAGCTGAATATCAAGACGAAGCAGCTTTTGCCCATTCGGACCGTTTTCCATGGCATTGTACCCGGCCTGTCATGCTCACCAATCGGCAAGATCAACATAGATGTCCTCTTCGGAGACAAAGATCACTTCCGTCAAGAAGCAGTTTGGTTTGAGGTAGTGGATATGGAGAGCCCTTACCACTCTTTGCTTTGCCGACCTGCCCTGGCCAAGTTCATGGCTGTGCCCCACTATGCCTACCTCAAGATGAGGATGCCGAGCTCCAAGGACATCATCACCATAGTCGGAGACTAGAAGAAATCATGTGCATGCGCTGCAGCCAGCAGCCGGCAGGCCGAGTCCCTCGTGATTGCTGTTGAGAAGAAGATCCTTGACCGGGTTGTGGCCATGGTCGGCAAGCAGCCGGACCTGTCGCCTGATCCCAAGGAGTTAGAATCTCAGGGTTCCTTCCAGCCGGCCAAGGAAACCAAGAAGATACCTCTGGACCCGGAGCACCCGGAGAGGTTTGCTGTTCTAGGAGCAAACCTGGACAGCAAATAGGAAAGCGAGCTCGTCAATTTCCTCCGTGAGAATCGGGATATCTTTGCATGGTCCCCCAAGGACATGCCGGGTGTTCCGACGGATTTCGCCGAGCACAAGCTACATGTCCAAGTAGATGCAAAACCAGTCAAGCAGCCCCTCCGCCGACTGTTAGAGGAGAAGAGAACAATTGTTGGTGAAGAGATAGTCCGGCTTCATTATGGAGGTGTTCTTTCCAGAATGGCTCGCCAACCCAGTCCTAGTGCTGAAGAAAAACAAGAAGTGGCGCATGTGTATAGATTATACCAGCCTCAAGAAAGATTGCCCCAAAGATCCGTTTGCTTTGCCCCGGATTGAACAAGTGATAGACTCCACAGCCGGATGCGAGCTGTTGAGTTTCTGGATGCCTACTCAGGTTACCATCAGATCAAGTTGGATCCAGCCGACCGCCTGAAGACCACCTTCATCACACCATTCAGAGCTTTCTGCTACCTGACTATGACATTCGGCTTGAGAAACGCTGGTGCCACTGTTCAACGTTGCATGCAGAAATGCCTCCTCAAGCAACTCGGCCGAAATGCCCACGTCTACGTAGACGATATTGTGGTGAAGACGGAGAAGCGTGGCACCCTGCTGGAAGACCTCAAGGAAATATTTGACAACTTGCGCTAATTTCAGATCAATCTCAACACTGAGAAATGAATGTTTGGGGTACCAGCCGGCCAGCTCCTAGGCTTCCTGGTCTCTGAACGCGGCATCGAGTGTAACCCAGTGAAGATCAAGGCCATAGAGAGGATGGAGATTCCCACCCGGCTTCGAGATGTCCAAAAGTTCACCGGGTGCCTGGCCTCCCTTAACCGCTTCGTCAGTCGGCTAGGGGAGAAGGCTCTCCCCTTGTATCAACTCATGAGGAAATCCACTCATTTCGAGTGGAACAACCAGGCGGATGAAGCTTTTCACAAGCTGAAGAAGATGTTGACCACGCCGCCTGTCCTGGCGGCACCGACTGAGAAAGAGCCCATGCTCCTTTACATTGCGGCAACTAGCCGGGTGGTTAGCACTGCATCGTGGTTCAGCGCCCAGAGGAAGGCAGGGCTCAGCTGGTCCAGAGGCCGGTGTATTACCTGAGTGAAGTACTGTCAACCTCAAAGCAGAATTACCCCCACTACCAGAAGATGTGCTATGGTGTATACTTTGCCGCCAAGAAGCTCAAGCCCTACTTTCAAGAGCACCCCATCACGGTCGTTTGCACTGCCCTGCTTGCCGAGATCATAAGCAGACGGGATGCATCTGGTCGGGTGGCCAAGTGGGCCATTGCGCTGGCTCCTTACACCAACTTCTACCAGCCTTGCACCACCATCAAGTCCCAAGTGCTGGCTGACTTCCTTGTCGACTGGGTTGAAACTCAGTACCTACCACCAGCACCCGACTCCACTCATTGGTGGATGCACTTTGACGGATCCAAGATGCGCATCGTCTTGGGAGTCGGCATCGTCCTCACCTCTCCCAAGGGCGACAAACTCAGATACACGTTGCAAATTCATTTTTCCACCTCCAACAACGTGGCCCAGTACGAAGCGCTCGTACATGGGCTCCGGCTGGCCAAAGAAATCGGCATCTGCCGGATCCTGTGCTATGGCGACTCAGACTTGGTGATCCAACAACCGTCTGGTGATTGGGACGCCAAGGACGCAAACATAGCGAGCTACCGCTTCCTCGTTCAGCAACTCAGTGGATACTTTGAAGGGTGCGAGTTTCTCCACGTGCCACGGGCCGACAACGAGCAAGCAGATGCCCTGGCACGAATCGGCTCCACCCGGCAAGCTATACCAACCGGCGTCTCCCTTCAACGCCTCCTCAAGCCGTCTGTCAAGCCGTCTCCAGAATTAGACTCCATATTCGTGCCGCCTAACCATGATGCAGTCGAATCCGACTTGGGGAACCCAGCAGGTGGCTCGAGGACTTTGGCAGGCGGCTCGGGGACTGCTACAGTCGCACTCGGTCCAGGGACTTCAGAGCCCGCCCCGGGGACTTCAACGACACAGCAGGCGGTGGCCGACTCCAACCCTCAACATCCCAACCCACCCGCCCTGGTCGCAGTAGCCGTGTTGGCAATATAAGAAGTCGCAGCTCCATCATGGGCCCAGCCCATCCTCAACTTTCTGGTAAACAGAGAGCTGCTGACTGACGAGATCTCGGTAAGACAAGTTCAATGGCGAGCTGGAGCATACACAATAGTGAATAGAGAGCTCGTTAGGCGCAACATCACTAGAGTCTTCCAGCGCTGCATCGAGCCAGAGAAGGGCATTGCAATCCTCAAGGACATCTACCAAGGCGAGTGCGGCCACCACGCGGCCTCAAGATCACTCGTCGCCAAAGCTTTCCGTCATGGGTTCTTCTGGCTGACTGCTTTGGAAGACGCCAAAAAATTGGTCAAACACTACAAAGGGTGCCAACTTTTCAGCTCCAAGCAACACCTGCCGGCTTTCGCACTCAAGACCATCCCCCTCACCTGGCCTTTTGCCGTTTGGGGGCTGGATTTGGTGGGCCCATTCAAGACGGCATGTGGCGGCATGACACACCTGCTTGTTGCCATAGACAAGTTCACCAAGTGGATTGAAGCGAAGCCAATCAGGAAGTTGAATGGGCCGACTGCTATGACATTCATCGCAGACATCACCACCCGGTATGGCATACCATACAACATCATCACTGACAACGGCATGAATTTTGCCAAAGGAGCATTGGCACATTTCTGCATGACACAGGGCATCCGACTGGACTTAGCGTCCGTTGCCCATCCGCAGTCAAATGGCCAAGTTGAGCGAGCAAACGGCCTCATCCTGTCCGGCATCAAGCCCCGACTGGTCGAGCCACTAGAGCGCTCGGCCGGCTGCTGGCTCAAGGAGCTGTCGGTCGTCATCTAGAGCTTACGTACCACCCGAACAAGTCAATCGGCTTCACTCCTTTCTTCCGTGTGTATGGTGCCGAGGCTGTCATCCCAACTGACATCGAGTTAGACTCACATAGGTTCACCATGTACACGAAAGCGGAGGCAAAGGAAGCACGAGAAGACAGTGTCGACCTGCTGGAAGAGGGCCGACTGTTAGCACTCAGCCGGTCCGCCATCTACCAGCAGGGTTTGCGCCGTTACCATTATCGAAAGGTCAAGCCAAGATCTTTCCAAGAGGGCAACCTTGTGCTCCAGCTGATCCAGCGAACAACCGACCAGCACAAGCTCTCGGCCCCTTGGGAAGGCCCCTTCGTCATCAGCAAGACCTTGGGCAACGACTCCTACTACCTGATCAATGCACCGAAGCCCAAGGCACGCAAGAGAGATGATTCTGGCAAGGAGTCGGAACGCCCATGGAACGCCAATCTCCTTCGAAGATTTTACAGTTGATGCAGTATGTACCACGCTATCTTTTGTATTAAGTACAAGACATCGGGTCCCCCGAGGAGCACACGAGGAGTACCCTCTTTTATCTATATGATGAGTATCATGCCTATGAATGTGTCACTACATTTGTTCCTTCGTCCGGCATCGGGTTCGACCAGTCGGCTAGGGGACTGGCCGCCTTGAATTATGTTAAGTACCACCTGTAGTCAGACAAGTAGTGTGCCGGCACCTAAGCCCTCTCTTGCCAAAAGTCATAGCTCGCAGAATCGACTGTTCGACTGGCAAGAGTTAAAGGCGGGAAAAGATGCCTACACGAAAAATGGCTAAGGGCCAATGGGCTTACATAACACAAGCCGGCTCCCCACCCTGCCAACCGACTGTTAAGCAGCCAGCTGGCCGGCTTCCCACTCACCTTGATACAATCTAAGAAAGCTAAAGTACTTGCCCTCCCACACGGCCAAGTACTTTCCCAGCCACAGACTGCAGAGCAGCTGTCCGGCTGGGAAGGCGGCGACCAAGCAAGGGCGGCAAAGGAAACAGCTAGAAAAAGATGTAAAGCAAGCACAGTCGAAAGTCAAACACATGAAAGATTATATTTACACAAAAGGCCTTCGAGGGCCGGCATTCAACTTAGTTCGGATACACCCCCAGTGGGTGGAATTGTGTGAATTTAACAAATATTGTTCAAAGACTAAAGAACAGGAGGACAAAGAAAAACATGGTGGCTCAGGCCAAGGGTGCAACGGGCGAGCTGGGTAGGTCAGTGGAGACAGCGGTGCTGGCTGGGGGAGTGGCCGGCTAGCGAGTCTCGGCTTGGTCATCGCGAGTGGCAGGTGGCGTGTTCGCACGTGCCTCGTTGCTGGAGGCATGGTCAGGCTGAGGCTAGCCAGCTACTCCATCATCCGGCGCGGCGTCTTCACCGTCCTCTGATACGTCCATTTTACATCATGCTTTTATATCGATATTTATTGCATTATGGCCTATTATTACACATTATGTCACAATACTTATGGCTATTCTCTCTTATTTTCAAGGTTTATCATGAAGAGGGAGAATGCCGACAGCTGGGATTCTGGCTGGAAAAGGAGCAAGTATCGAAAACTTATTCTCCACAGCTCCAAAAACCCTGAAACTCCACGGAAGTCATTTTTGGAATTAATAAGAATTATTGGGTGAAGAAAATACCAGAGGGGACCCACACCCTAGCCAGGAGGGTGGGGGCACCCCCCTGCTAGGCGCACCCCCTGTCTCCTGGGCCCCCTGTTGGCCCTCCGGTGCCCATCTTCTGCTATATGAAGGCTTTTGCCCTGAAAAAATCATAAGCAAGCTCACGGGACGAAACTCTGCCACCACGAGGCGGAACCTTGGCAGAACCAATCTAGGGCTCCGGTGGAGCTGTTCTGCCCTGGAAACTTCCCTCCGGGAGGGGGAAATCATCACCATCGTCATCACCAACTATCCTCTCACCGGGAGGGGGTCAACTCCATCAGCATCTTCACCAGCACCATCTCCTCTCAAAATCCTAGTTCATATCTTGTATCCAATCTTGTATCAAAACCAAAAATTGGTACTTGTGGGTTGCTAGTAGTGTTGATTATTCCTTGTAGTTGATGCTAATTGGTTTAATTGGTGGAAGATCATATGTTCAGATCCTTAATGCATATTAATACTCCTATGATCATGAACATGAATATGCTTTGTGAGTACTTACTTTTGTTCCTGAGGACATGGGTGAAGTCTTTCTATTAGTAGTCATGTGAATTTTGTATTCGTTCGATATTTTGATGAGATGTATGTTGTCTCTCCTCTAGTGGTGTTATGTGAACGTCGACTACATGACACTTCACCATTATTTGGGCCTAGAGGAAGGCATTGGGAAATAATAAGTAAATGATGGGTTGCTAGAGTGACAGAAGCTTAAACCCTAGTTTATGCGTTGCTTCGTAAGGGGCTGATTTGGATCCACTAGTTTCATGCTATTGTTAGGTTCACCTTAATACTTCTTTTGTAGTTGCGGATGGTTGCAATAGGGGTTAATCATAAGTGGGATGCTTGTCTAAGAAAGGGCAGTACCCAAGCACCGGTCCACCCACATATCAAATTTATCAAAGTACCGAACGCGAATCATATGAGCGTGATGAAAACTAGCTTGACGATAATTCCCATGTGTCCTCGGGAGCGCTTTTCTCATTATAAGAAATTGTCCAGTCTTGTCCTTTGCTACAAAAAGGATTGGGCCACCTTACTCCACCTTATTTACTTTCTTTTCTTGTCACCCATTACAAATTATCTTATCACAAAACTATCTGTTACCTATAATTACAGTGCTTGCAGCAAATACCTTACTGAAAACCGCTTGTCATTTCCTTCTGCTCCTTGTTGGGTTTGACACTCTTACTTATCGAAAGGACTATGATAGATCCCCTATACTTGTGAGTCATCAAGACTCTTTTCTGGCGCCGTTGCCGGGGAGTGAAGTGCCTTTGGTGAGTGGAAGTTGGTAAGGAAACATTTATATAGTGTGCTGAAATTTTCTGTCACTTGTTACTATGGAAACTAACCCTTTGAGGGGCTTGTTCGGGCTATCTTCACCCCGACCAGTAGAGCAAAGAGTTGCACCTCAACCTACTGAAAATGTTTACTTTGAGATTCCTTCGGGTATGATAGAGAAACTGCTAGCTAATCCCTTTGCAGGAGATGGAACATTGCATCCCAATTTACACCTTATCTTTGTGGATGAATTTTGTGGATTATTTAAGATTGCAGGTATTCCCGATGATTTTGTCAAAAGGAAGGTCTTCCCTTTATATTTGAAGGAAGATGCATTGACATGGTATAGGCTATGTGATGATACGGGATCTTGGAATTATAAACGATTGAAGTTGGAATTTCACCAGAAGTTCTATCCTATGCATCTTGTTCATCGTGATCGTAATTACATATATAATTTTTGGCCTCACGAAGGAAAAAGTATCGCTCAAGCTTGGGGGAGGCTTAAGTCAATGTTATATTCATGCCCCAATCATGAGCTCTCAAGAGAAATGATTATTCAAAAAAAATTATGCTCGGCTTTCTCTCCATGATAGGACCATGCTCGATACTTCCTGTGCTAGTTCTTATATGCTGAAGACTACTGAATTCAAGTGGGATTTATTGGAAAGAATTAAATGCAATCCTGAAGATTGGGGTTCCGACGATGGTAAGGAGTCAGGTATGACACCTAAGTTTGATTGTGTTAAATGTTTTATTGATACCAATGCTTTTCGTGGATTTAGCACTAAATATGGACTTGACTCTGAGATAGTAGTTGCTTTTTGTGAATCTTTTGCTACTCATGTTGATCTCCCTAAGGAGAAGTGGTTTAAATATAATCCTCCCACTGAAGTAAAGGTAGTTGCACCTATTACAGTTGAAGAAAAGACTATCACTTATAATGATCCTATTGTTCCTACTTCTTATGTTGAAAACCCACCTTTTTCCTATTAGAATAAAGGATCATGCTAAAGCTTCAACTGTTGTTCGTAAGAGTAATACTAGAACATATACACCTCCTGAGCAAATTAAGTTGAAGATAGTATTGCTATGGTTAAAGATCTCTTGGATGATAATATAGATGGGAATGTTATTTATTTCTGTGGTGAAACTGCTAATATAGCTAGACCAGATGCTAAGATACATAGACCCCTTGTAGGCATGCCTGTTATTTCTGTTAAAATAGGAGATCATTGTTATCATGGCTTATGTGATATGGGTTCTAGTGCTAGTGCAATACCTATTTCCTTATATAAAGAAATTATGCATGATATTGTACCTGCTGAGTTAGAAGGTATATTGATGTTACTATTAAGCTTGCCAATAGAGATACTATTTCACCAGTTGGGATTGTTAGAGATGTTGAAGTCTTGTGTGGGAAAGTTAAATATCCTGCTGATTTTCTTGTTCTTGGTTCCCCACAAGATGACTTTTATCCCATTATATTTGGTAGACCCTTCTTGAATACCGTTAATGCTAAGATTGATTGTGAAAAGGACGTTGTTACAACTGGCTTGGGGGATATGAAACATGAGTTTAATTTTGCCAAATTTCATAGACAACCTCATGATAAAGAATTGCCTAGTAAGGATGAAATTATTGGTCTTGCTTCTATTGTCGTACCTCCTACTGATCCGCTAGAACAATATTTGCTAGACCATGAAAATGATATGTTTATGAATGAAAGAAGGGAAATAGATGAAGTATTCCTTCAACAGGGTCCTATTCTGAAACACAACTTACCTGTTGAAATCTTAGGGGATCCTCCTCCACCCAAGGGTGATCCCGTGTTTGAGCTCAAACCATTACCTGATAATCTTAAATATGCTTAACTTGATGAAAAGAAGATATATCCTATTATTATTAGTGCTAACCTTTCAGAGCAAGAAGAGGAAAGATTATTGAAAACTCTGAAGAAGCACCGTGCTGCTGTTGGATATACTCTAGATGATCTTAAGGGCATTAGTCCCACTCTATGCCAACACAAAATAAAATTGGAGAAAGATGCCAAACCAGTTAGAGATCCTCAACGACGGTTAAATCTTAAGATGAAAGAAGTGGTAAGAAAGGAGATACTAAAGCTCCTTGAGGCATGTATAATTTATCCTGTTGCTGATAGTGATTGGGTAAGTCCTGTCCATTGCGTCCCTAAGAAGGGAGGTATTACTGTCGTTCCTAATGATAAATATGAATTGATCCCGCGAAGAATTATTACAGGCTATAGGATGGTAATTGATTTCCGTAAATTAAATAAAGCTACTAAGAAAGATCATTACCCTTTACCTTTTATTGATCAAATGCTAGAAAGACCATCTAAACATACACATTTCTGCTTCTAGATGGTTATTGTGGTTTCTCTCAAATACCTGTGTCAGCGGAGGATCAATAAAAAACTACTTTTACTTGCCCTTTCGGTACTTTTGCTTATAGTCGTATGCCTTTTGGTTTATGTAATGCACCTGCTACTTTTCAAAGATGCATGATGGCAATTCTCTGACTTTTGTGAAAAGATTTGTGAGGTATTCATGGATTACTTTGCTACGTCTTGAGCTTGCATTGGTTTTCCTTGATGAGGAAAGGGTGATGCAGCAATAGTAGCGTAAGTATTTCCCTCAGTTTTTGAGAACCAAGGTACCAATCCAGTAGGAGGCTCCTCAGAAGTCCCACGCACCTACACAAACAAACAAACAACTCGCAACCAACGCAATAAAGGGGTTGTCAATCCCTTCAAGGGCACTTGCGAAAGTGAGATCTGATAGAGATAGTATGATAACATAAATATATTTTTGGTATTTTATAATATAGATGCAAAAAGTAAAGATGCAAATAAAAGTAGATTAAAAGCTTATATGATAAAAGATAGACCCCGGGGCCATACGTTTCACTAGTGGCTTGTCTCAAGATAGCATAAGTATTACAGTGGGTGAACAAATTACTGTCGAGCAATTGGTAGAAAAGCGAATAATCATGAGATTATCTAGGCATGATCATGTATATAGGCATCACGTCCGCGACAAGTAGACCAACTCCTGCCTGCATCTACTACTATTACTCCACACATCAACCTAGCATGCATCTAGAGTATTAAGTTTATAAGAACAGAGTAATGCATTAAGAAAGATGACATGATGTAGAGGGATAAACTCATGCAATATGATATAAACCCCATCTTTTTATCCTCGATGGCAACAATACAATACGTGCCTTGCAACCCTTTCTATCACTGTGTAAGGACACCGCAAGATTGAACCCAAAGCTAAGCACTTCTCCCATGGCAAGAAAGATCAACCTAGTAGGCCAAACCAAACTGATAATTCGAAGAGACTTGCAAAGATAACTCAATCATACATAAAAGAATTCAGAGAAGATTCAAATACTTCTCATAGATAAACTTGATCATAAACCCACAATTCATCGGATCTCAACAAACACACCGCAAAAAGAGTTACATCAAATAGATCTCCACAAGAGAGGGGGAGAACATTGTATTGAGATCCAAAAAGAGAGAAGAAGCCATCTAGCTAATAAGTATGGACCTGAAGGTCTGTGTTAAACTACTCACAACTCATCAGAGGGGCTATGGTGTTGATGTAGAAGCCCTCCATGGTCGATTCCCCCTCCGGCGGAGCGCCGACGAAGGCTCCAAGATGGGATTTCGTGGATACAGAAGGTTATGGCAGTAGAAATTGTTTTTCGTTGGCTCCCTGGATGTTTTCGGGGTACGTAGGTATGTATAGGAGGAAGAAGTACGTCGGTGGCCGCTCGTGGGGCCCAGGGAACAGGGGCGCGCCCACTCCTGGCCGCCTCGTTCGCTTATTGACTTGCACTCCAAGTTCTCCGGATTACGTTCGTTCCAAAAATCACGCTCCCAAAGGTTTCATTCCGTTTGGACTCTGTTTGATATTCCTTTTCTTCGAAATACTGAAATAGGCAAAAAAACAGCAATACGGGCTAGGCCTCCGGTTAGCAGGTTAGTCCCAAAAATGATATAAATTTGTAAAACAAAGCCCATAAACATCCAAAAGGGGTAATATAATAGCATGGAAGAATCAAAAATTATAGATACGTTGGAGACGTATCAAGCATCCCCAAGCTTAATTCCTGCTCGTCCTCGAATAGGTAAATGATAAAAACAGAATTTTTGATGTGGAATGCTACCTAGCATAATTCTCAATGTAATTTTCTTTATTGTGGCATGAATGTTCGGATCCAAATGATTCAAAATAAAAGTTCATATTGGTAAAAGAAATAGTAATACTTCAAGCATACTAACCAAAGCAATCATGTCTTCTCAAAATAACATGGCTAAAGAAAGTTCATCCCTACAGAATCATATAGTTAGGCTATGCTTCATTTTCGTCACACAAAGATGTTCCCAAATTCTACACCCCCGATGACAAGCCAAGCAATTGCTTCGTACTTAAATAATCTCTAACTTTTTCAACCTTCACGCAATACATGAGCGTGAGCCATGGATATAGCACTATGGGTGGAATAGAATATGATGATGGGGATTGTGTGAAGAAGACAAAAAAGGAGAAAGTCTCACATTGACGAGGATAATCAACAGGCTATGGAGACGCCCATCAACTGATGTCAACATGAGGAGTAGGGATTGCCATGCAACGGATGCACTAGAGCTATAAATGAATGCTTAACAAAAGAAAACTAGTGGGTGTGCATCCAACTTGCTTGCCCATGAAGACCTAGGGCATTTGAGGAAGCCCATCGTAGGAATATATAAGCCAAGTTCTATAATGAAAAATTCCCACTAGTATATGAAAGTAACAACATATGAGACTCACTATATGAAAAACATGGTGCTACTTTGAAGCACGCTATATGAGACTCACTACATGAAGAACAAGGTGCTACTTTGAAGCACAAGTGTGGAAAAATAGATAGTAACATTGCCCCTTTTATTTATTTTCTTTTTTTCTTTTTTCCTTTTTTTATTTGGCCTTTCTTTTTTTATTCTGGCGTTTCCCCTTTTATTGGGAAATGCTCCAATAATGATGATCATCACACTTTTACTGATTACAACACATGAATTACAACTCGAAACTAGAACAAGATATGACTCTATATGAATGCCTCCGGCGGTGTACCGGGATGGTGCAATGAATCAAGAGTGACATGTATGAAAAATTATGCATGGTGGCTTTTCCACAAATACGATGTCAACTACATGATCATGCAATGGCAATATGACAAAGGTAATGTATGTCATGATGATGATGAACGGAACGGTGGAAAGTTGTATGGCAATATATCTCGGAATGGTTATGGAAATGCCATAATAAGTAGGTATGGTGGCTGTTTTAAGGAAGATATAAGGAGGTTTATGTGTGATAGAGCATATCGTATCACGGGGTTTGGATGCACTAGCGAAGTTTGCACCAACTCTCAAGGTGAGAAAGGGCAATGCACGGTACCGAAGAGGCTAGCAAAGGTGGGAAGGTAAAAGTGCGTATAATCCATGGACTCAACATTAGTCAAATGAACTCATATACTTATTGCAAAAATTTAGAAGTCATAAAAAATCAAGCAATACACGCATGCTCCTAGAGGGATATATTGGTAGGAAAAGACCATCGCTCGTCCCCGACCGCCACTCATAAGGATGCACAAGCCAGGTACACTTCATGTTTCAAATTTGTTACACAACTTTAACCATATGTGCATGCTACAAGACTTGCTAACTTCAACACAAGCATTCTTTAAATTCAGAATCACCCAAGTAGCATGACTTTAATATCACTACCTCCATATCTCAAAACAATTATCAAGTATAAAATTGATCATAGCATCCAATTCACTTCCTATGATAGTTTTTATTATACCCAACTTGGATGCCTAACATTCTAGGACCAATTTTATAACCATAGCAAATACAATGCTGTTCTAAAAGACTCTCAAAATAATAAAAGTGAAGCATGAGAGACTAGCAATTTCTACAAAATTAAGCCACCGCCGTGCTCTAAAAGATATAAGTGAAGCACTAGAGCAAAAACTATCAAGCCCAAAAGATATAAGTGAAGCACATAGCATATTCTAACAAATTCAATCAAGTGGGATTCTCCCAAAAGGTGTGTACAGCAAGGCTGATTGTGGTAAACTAAAAATCAAATACTAATATAATACACGACGCTCCAAGCAAAACACATATCATGTGGCGAATAAAAATATAGCTCCAAGTAAAGTTACCAATGAACGAAGACGAAAGAGGGGATGCCTTCCCGGGGCATCCCCAAGCTTAGGCTTTGGGCTATCCTTGAATATCTTGGGGTGCCATGGGCATCCCCAAGCTTAGGCTCTTGCCACTCCTTATTCCATAGTCCATCAAAACTTTACCCAAAACTTGAAAACTTCACAACACAAAACTCTACAGGAAATCTCATAAGCTCCGTTAGTGAAAGAAAACAAAACCACCACATAAGGTACTGTAATGAACTCATTCTTTATTTATTTTGGTGTTAAACCTACTGTATTCCAAGTTCTCTATGGTTCATCAACTATTTTACTAGCCATAGATGCATCGAAATAAGCAAACAACACACGAAAAACAGAATCACAAAAAGCAGAATCAGTCAGAGAAGTCTCAGAACTAACGCAAACTTCTGGAACTCTAAAAATCTTACCAAAATAGGAAGTCCTGGACGATTTGTCTATTGATCATCAGAAAAATAAACAACGCAAAAGCACATTTATGTGATTTAACAAAACTAATTTCGTGCGCGCAAAGTTTCTGTTTTTCAGCAGAATCAAATCAACTATCATCATAGGTTATCCTATAGGTTCTACTTGGCACAAACACTAATTAAAACATAAAAACACATATAAACAGAAGTTAGATGCAAAATTTATTACTAAACAGAAACAAAAACAAAAAACACAAATAAAATTGGGTTGCCTCCCAACTAGCGCTATCTTTTACACCCCTAGCTAGGCTTAAAAGCGAAGATAGATCTAAGTGGTGTCATCTTTGGCACTCAATTCATAAGTAGCTCGCATGATAGATTCATAAGGTAATTTGACTTTCTTTCTTGGAAAGTGCTCCATCCCTTTCTTTAATGGAAATTGGAATCTAATATTCCCTTCCTTCATATCAATAATCGCACCAATCGTTCTAAGGAAAGGTCTACCAAGAATAATATGGCAAGAAAGATTGCAATCTATATCAAGAACGATAAAACCTACGGGCACCGAATTTCTATTTTCAACAATGAGAACATCATTGATCCTTCCTATTGGCTTTTTAATGGTGGAATCCGCAAGGTGCAAATTTAAAGAGCAATCATCAAGATCATGGAAACCTAGAATATCACATAAAATTTTCGAAATCATGGAAACACTAGCACCCAAATCACACAAAGCAAAACACTCATGATCTTTAATTTTAATCTTTATAGTAGGTTCCCACTCATCATTAAGTTTTCTAGGTATAGAAACTTCCAAATTAATTTTTTCATCATAAGATTGCATCAAGGCATGAACGATATGTTTGGTAAAAGCTTTATTTTGACTATAAGCATGAGGAGAATTAAAAACGGATTGCAACAAGGGAACACAAAGGAACAATTATCATAATCAAATTCCTTGAAATCCGAGAGAGTGGGTTCGGTGCTATTTAAAAGTCATGACCTCTCCAATCCGCTTTTACCAAATTTAGCATCAAGATCTAAAAACTCCGAATTCTTCGGACGCCTTCTAACTAAAGTTGAATCATCTCTAGTCCCATTATTATCAAGATTAATATTGCAAAACAAATATCTAATAGGAGACACATCAATAACTTTAAGATCTTCATCATTATTTTCATGGAAACTAGAAGAACACGGCTTTACAAAGCAACCTTTCTTAGCACGCAATCTAGCGGTTCTTTCCTTGCACTCATCAATAAAATTCTCATGGCTTTGAGAGACTCATTGATATCATGCTTAGGAGGAGAAGATCTAAGTTTAAGAGAATCAACATCAAGCGAAAGTCTATCAACGTTCCTAGCCAAATCATCAACTTTGAGCAATTTTTCTTCAAGCAAAGCATTAAAAATCTTTTGAGAAATAATAAATTCTTTCACACTATTCTCAAAATCAGAGGGCATCTTATTAAAATTACCATAAGAATTATTGTAGGAATTTCCATAGTTATTAGAGGAATTACTAGGGAACAGTCTAGAATTAAAGTTTCCTCTATAAGCATTGTTTTCAAAACTATTCCTACCAACAAAATTCACATCCATAAATTCATTATTATTCTCAATCAAAGTAGACAAAGGCATATCATTGGGATCAAGAGGAGTATTTTTAGTAGCAAACAACTTCATAAGTTCATCCATCTTTCCACTCAAAACATTAATTTCTTCTATAGCATGCACTTTTTTTACTAGAAGATCTTTCGGTGTGCCATTGAGAATAACTGGCCATAATATTATCAAGAAGTTTTGTAGCATCTCCTAACGTGATTTCTATAAACGTGCCTCCCGCGGCCGAATCTAAAAGATTTCTAGAAGCAAAGTTCAAACCGGCATAAAAATTTTGTATGATCATCCATAAATTCAAACCATGAGTAGGGCAATTGCGAATTATCAATTTCATTCTTTCCCAAGATTGGGCAACATGCTCATTATCAAGTTCTTTAAAATTCATAATATCGTTCCTAAGAGTGATAATCTTAGCGGGAGGAAAATACTTAGAGATAAAAGCATCTTTGCACTTGTTCCAAGAATCAATACTATTTTTAAGCAAAGACGAAAACCAAACTTTAGCACGATCTCTAAGTGAAAACGGAAATAACTTCAATTGAACAATATCATTATCCGTATCTTTCTTCTTTTGCATATCACACAAATCAACAAAGTTGTTTAGATGAGTAGCGGCATCTTCACTAGGAAGGCCGGCGAATTGACCTTTCATAACAAGATTCAGCAAAGCAGTATTGATTTAACAAGACTCAACATCATTAAGAGGAGCAATCGGAGTACTAAGGAAATCATTATTCTTGGTATTGGAGAAATCACACAATTTGGTATTATCTTGCGTCATGGCAACAAGTAGTCCAACACACAAGCAAACAGGGAAAGGCAAGCGAAAAACAGAGGAGAAGATTGGGAAAGAGAGGGTAAATAAAACGGCAAGGGTGAAGTGGGGGAGAGGAAAACGAGAGGCAAATGGAAAATAATGTAAATGCGAGGGAGATGAGTTTGTGATGGGTACTTGGTATGTCTTGACTTGAGCAAAGACCTTCTCGGCAACGGCGCCAGAAATCCTTGTTGCTATGTTTTGAGCTTGTGTTGGTTTTCCTTGAAAAAGAAAGGGTGATGCAGCAATAGTAGCGTAAGTATTTCACTCAGTTTTTGAGAATCAAGGTATCAATCTAGTAGGAGGCTCCTCAGAAGTCCCACGCACCTACACAAACAAACAAAGAACTCGCAACCAACGCAATAAAGGGGTTGTCAATCCCTTCACGGCCACTTGCGAAAGTGAGATCTGATAGAGATAGTATGATAAGATAATTTTTGGTATTTTATAATATAGATGCAAAAAGTAAAGATGCAAATAAAAATAGATTGAAAGCTTATATGATAAAAGATAGACCCGGGGGTCATAAGTTTCACTAGTGGCTTGTCTCATGATAGCATCAGTATTACAGTGGGTGAACAAATTACTGTCGAGCAATTGATAGAAAAGCGAATAATTATGAGATTATCTAGGCATGATCATGTATATAGGCATCACGTCCGCAATAAGTAGACCGACTCCTGCCTGCATCTACTACTATTACTCCACACATCGACCAATATCCAGCATGCATCTAGAGTATTAAGTTCATAAGAACAGAGCGCATTAAGAAAGATGGCATGATGTAGAGGGATAAACTCATGCAGTATGATATAAACCCCATCTTTTTATCCTCGATGGCAACAATACAATACATGCCTTGCAACCATTTCTATCACTGGGTAAGGACACGGCAATATCGAACCCAAAGCTAATCACTTCTCCCATGGCAAGAAAGATCAATCTAGTAGGCCAAACCAAACTGATAATTCGAAGAGACTTGCAAAGATAACTCAACATACATAAAATAATTCAGAGAAGATTCAAATATTTCTCATAGATAAACTTGATCATAAACCCACAATTCATCGGATCTCGACAAACACACCGTAAAAAGAGTTTACATTGAATAGATCTCCACAAGAAAGGGGGAGAACATTGTATTGAGATCTAAAAAGAGAGAAGAAGCCATCTAGCTAATAACTATGGACCCGAAGGTCTGTGGTAAACTACTCACAACTCATCGGAGGGGCTATGGTGTTGATGTAAAAGCCCTCCATGGTCGATTCCCCCTCCATGAGCGCCGCGAAGGCTCCAAGATGGGATCTCATGGATCTGAGAAGTTACGGCGGTGGAAATTGTTTTTCGTTGGCTCCCTGGATGTTTTCGGGGTACGTAGGTATATATAGGAGGAAGAAGTACGTCGGTGGCCGCTCGTGGGGCCCAGGAGACAGGGGCGCACCCTATAGGGGTGGGCGCGCCCTGCTATCTTGTAACGCCCTCGATGCGGCTATATCTCCCACGTGTCGAAGCACAACTTAGAGGCATAACCGCATTGAAAGCAATGTCGCAAGTGAGGTAATCTTCACACAACCCATGTAATACATAAGGGAAAGAGACACATAGTTGGCTTACAATCGCCACTTCACACAATTACATGAATAAAGCATTACATCATCTAGATACAATCAAGGTCCGACTACGGAACCAAAATAAAAGAAGAACCCCAAATGCGAAAAGGTCCCCGATCGGCCCCAACTGGCTCCACTATCGATCAACTAGAACGAAACAACACAAAGGGCAAGATCTTCATCGAGCTCCTCCTTGAGCTTGGTTGCGCCACCGCCGGTAACATAGGCACCGCAAACTGGTTTTGAAGTATCCGTGAGCCACGGGGACTCAGCAATCTCGCACTGCGAGATCAAGACTATTTAAGCTTATAGGAAGGATGGAGTAATGAGGTGGAGCTGCAGCAAGCGACTAGCATATATGGTGGCTAACATACGCAAATGAGAGCGAGAAGAGAAGGCAAAGCACGGTCGATGAAAGTATGATCAAGAAGTGATCCTATAGCAACCTACGTCAAGCATAACTCCAACACCGTGTTCACTTCCCGGACTCCGCCGGAAAGAGACCATCACGGTAACACACACGGTTGATGTATTTTAATTAAGGTCAACTTCGGGTTTTCTACAACCGGACGTTAACAAATTCCCATCTGCCACATAACCGCGGGCACGGCTTTCGAAAGATCAAATCCCTGTAGGGGTGTCCCAACTTAGCCCATGACAAGCTCTCACGGTCAACGGAGGAATAGACCTCCACCCGAGACACTCCGATCAGACTCGGTATCCCGGTACAACAAGACATTTCGACAGGGTAAAACTAAACCAGCAACACCGCCCGAATGTGCCGACAAATCCCGATAGGAGCTGCACATATCTCTTTCTCAGGGCACACTCAGATGAGACTAGCTACGAGTAAAACCAACCCTCAAGTTTCCCCGAGGTGGCCCCAGTAGTTTCGATTCGGACCAACACTCGAGAGGAGCACCGCCCGGGGTTAATATAAAGATGACCCTTGAGTCTGCAGAACCCAAGGGAAGGTGGTAGGTTGTTAGTGCAAATGGTAAAACCAATGTTGGGCATTGCTGGAGGAGCTTTACTTAAGGCGAACTGTCAAGGGGTTCCCATTATAGCCCAACCGCGTAAGGGACGCAAAATCCGGGAACATAACACCGATATGACGGAAACTAGGGCGGCAAGAGTGGAACAAAACACTGCATAAGGCCGAGCCTTCCACCCTTTACCAAGTATATAGATGCATTAATTAAATAAGAGATATTGTGATATCCCAACAAGTAAACATGTTCCAACAAGGAACAACATCTCCATGTTCCAACAAGGAACAAACTTCAATCTTCACCTGCAACTAACAACGCTATAAGAGGGGCTGAGCAAAGCGGTAACATAGCCAAACAACGGTTTGCATAGGAAAGGTGTCAAAGGTTAGGGGTTTGACATGGCAATTTGGGAGGCTGACAAGCAAATAGTAGGCATCGCAGCATTGGCATAGCAAAAGAGCGAGCAAACTAGCAAGCAAAGATAGAAGTGATTTCGAGGGTATGATCATCTTGCCTGCAAGGTTCTCAGAGTTGTCGAAGGCTTGATCCTCGTAGGCGTTCTCAACAGGTTCCTCGTGACGCTGCATTTCGCCTCCGGCTCTACCCAAAGCAAGAACACAAGCAACGGAACCACAATCAAACAAGGAACAATGCACAAGCAATATGATGCAATACATGACATGCTATGCGAGATGTGATATGCAATGCATATGTATGCTCGGAAGGAAAATGATGAACTGGCATCAACTTGGCAAACCAAGTATGCCGCTGAAAGATGGGATGATTTCGGTGAAATCGATATAAAGATCACCGGAATCGGATGCACGGTTTGCAAATGACAAGCAAAACAAGAATGATGCAAATCTGCGTTTAACAGCCCGTTGCTACTTAGCAAGCAACAAGAAACTATGCTACAACACCCCAACATAAAAACAAAGCATATGGCAGCGAACTACAGGAGATGCTTAACAAAAGAGGAACACTGAGCTATGGCTCAATCACATCATAAGATGTTCAAACAAGCATGGTGAAAGTGCTAAAAATATCAGGTTCACAGACTTAATGAAAATACTAACATGCCAGAATTAACATCGAAGGCATGTTTAGAGCAAGCAGAAACATGCTACAGGAACTTATAATAGCAAAACAAGGCATGACATGATTCTACTCAAAGCATATATCAATAGTCCCTTACTGACCATAAGCCAAAAAGGACCTTAAGAAATGAGGGCACCCATGCAAACATAGCAAGTTTTATTACAGATTTCAGACTTAGCAGAAAAACTGGGCATGGCGAAAACAGTTAACGAGTAGGCATGTTCGTGAGCTCGATGCACTCACTACAGAGCAATACATGGCATGGCAAGGCAACCAAGAGTAGGAAGGCATGATTATGAAGCTAAGCATGACAAGAGCAAGTTCATAGCATACACGGATCAACTACAACGACCTCGTGAAAATTGAAACTCATGCAAACAATCTATCAGGAAACATTTCAAGCAAAAGTAGAGCACGAAAATGACATGCTAGACTACTCCATAAATACCAACAAAGGCATGGATGGATAGATCACATCCATATGTTCAAAACACCCTTACTGAACATGCTCAAAAAGGCCATAGATCTCTCTGTAACAACATGAACATATGGCACAAAAATAACTACAGGACAAGACTTAGTGAAATCACTAAGTTCCTGAAATCAGCAACATCATCATCCCTACTTTGCATGCTTGTTCTAGTCAACACATAACTCATAAAAATACATGGCAAACACCCCTGGAAAGATGGCATGGCAATGTTCAACTCACATGTAGGACTCAAGTTCATAAGGTGCACACATAATTCATGGCAAAAATGACAAAAGAGCTCGAGCTGATAAGATTCTGAAACTAACGATCTGAAGCCTTCTTCCAACAGCATTTCGGGCATCAAGATGAGCTCAAATGCAAATGATTCAATGGAATGAAATGATGTACTCTTCGAGGCGAACAATTTGACATATTATACGCACGAAACGGAGCTACGGATGCAGAGATGTGATGGCATGAACATGGCATGAAAATTACTGGAAACGGGGACTTAGAAGAAAATCGGGGCAACCTTGCACGGATTTCAAAGCGGAGCGGGTCGCCGGAGTTGCTCGCCGGAACTTCGCCGGAGATGCACGGGGAGGTCGGGGACGGCTGGAGATGACGGATCCGGACCGGATCTCGCCGGATCCGGCCGGATCCCGGCGAGGAACGGCGCGGGGAGGCGAGGCCGAGCTCGCCGGAGCTTCGGGCGGCGCGAAAGCGGCGGGCAGCGGGCATGCGCTGGTTAGGGAGCTCAAGGGCGGCGGCGCTGGAGCTCGAACGCGGGCAGACGGCGAGGGGCGGAGGGCCGAGGCGGCGGCGGGAGGCGCCAACATGCGTCGCCAGCGGCGTGGACGCGCGGCGGCGGAGGTAGAGCTGCCGGCGGCACGGGCGCGAGGCGCGCCAGGCGATCGAGCAGCGGCAGCGGCGGCCGGCCGGCGGGCGCGGGCGGCGCTGACGGGCGACGGGCGAGGCGCGCGGGGACGGCGCGATGCCTTGGGCGGCGGGCCTCGGATGGGCCCAGCGATTCGGGCGGCGCGAGAGAGAGAGGCCGGCGGGGACACGTGGCGGTGTGGGATTGGGTGCGGGCGGCGGCGGACATGTCCGATGGCGGAGGAAGAAACGTCCGGCGGCGCGCGGGGAGCGGGGCTAGGGTTTGATCTGCGCGAAAAATTCGGGGGGAGGTCTAGTTTTATAGGTACAGGGAGCTAGGAGAGTCCAAATGAGGAGCGGTTTTCGGCCACGCGATCGTGATCGAACGACCGAGAGCATGGAGAGGAGTTTGGTGGGTTTTGGGCCACTTTGGAAGGGGTGTTGGGCTGCAACAAAAGAGGCTATTGCGGTTACCCGGTTAACCGTTGGGGTATCAAACGACCTCCAAATGGCACGAAACTTGACAGCGGTTCTACGGTGCTATACCAAGGCCGCTGGCAAACCTCGGCCATTCCGAGAAAGTTTAACACCCGCTCACAACAGGAGAGAAGAAGGGGCGCCGCAGGACATAGGAGCGCCGGATTGCAAAACGGACAACGGGGAAAATGCTCGGATGCATGAGATGAACACGTATGCAAAATGAAATGCACATGATGACATGATGCAATACAAATGATGACATGGCAAAGTGCAACACGCAAGCAAATGACATGGCAACAACGACGAATAACTGGCAGACACCTGGCGCATCGGATCCGGGGCGTTACAACACTCCACCACTACGAGAGGATCTCGTCCCGAGATCTAGGATGGCACCGGAGGGAAAAGGAAGAGGAAGAGGAGAGGTAAACTAAGTTGCTTCTTCGGCAAACGAGTGAAACCACGGACCTTGGGAGGTTGAGCAATTTAAAAGAAAGAGTACAACAGAGATGAACGAGATTGCAAACAATCCGGTAGAAAAGAGGAACAAGGAGTATTACGAGAACTTCAAGGTTGAAAGACATGAATCAAGTGTTTAATGGACAAGATAGAATTCGAAACCACTCCGGTTAAAACAAGATGAGAGGGAAAGAATTCGGGCAGCACTCCGGTTAAACATGGAAGGAATAGAACATGAACTTGAGAAAATGAGAGGATACTTGATGCAATGAACAACACACTGCCTCTAGAACTATTGAAAGAATGGCACAATGGGTAAGAAGGATTTCAGACAACACTAAGGTTGAAAAGAGAGGCAAAACCTGATAAGATGAAAGAACTTGAAAGAGGACACGACACTCCGGTTAAATGGATAAGCACGAAAAGAACACGATCCTCACAATTGAGATGATGAGTGAAAAGACCAACATCACAATGCCTCCGGAACAAAAGAATAGAAGATAGACCACTGGGATAAAGGGACGGAGAAGAAAATGACAACTTCTACCACAATTGAATTTGGAAGGCATCCTTGCAAGAAGGTTAGAATAGAGTTGTTGGAAGACCAACAACGAAAAGAATAAGTTTGTAGTGGGCTTATGGAAACATCTCAACATTATGAGGTGACAACCGGCCACTAACGGAAACAATTGCTTGCTTGAGATTAACGAAGAGATGAAAGCTTGTTCCATCAAGATGGAAAAGAGATAACTTGGGTCATTAATAAGCACCAAAATAGCAACATTCCTTAGGGAAGGCTTTAGGTGAAATCTATACCAAGATAACTCCAATGAAAAGATTGACGGTTGAAAAGATCTGTTGAACGAAGAGAAAATGATGGATTTAGTTAACTCAGTCCTGACAACTTGTGAATCATGAAACATGAGGAGAAATTGCCAAGAGTGACATAACACCACCTCAAAATCTAAGGTAGAAAGAATTGCACTTCGGAATGCAAGATGAAGAATGCTTGAACTCCTCAAAACAAAACATGTGTTGAGCACCATGTTTAATTTTTGAGTATAGCTTGGCTGATCTTAACTTCAAGAGAAATCTTGAAGAACAATTGAAGAATGAAGAGAATCCTTGACGAACCCTCATGTAGAGCCTCCATGAAGAACTCCGGTAAACAAAAAGATGAAGCATCTCGAACCGAGAAATGTGACATGATGAACAACTCTGGAAAGAAGAAACTAGATTACTTGAATGAAACAAGAACAAGAATTATGTTATGCGTATCCTTCGCCAATTAAATTGATGACAATCAACGGATTTGGCATACTACTTATTCTCGTAGAAAGGATTAAAAGAGATATATCAAAACTTGAGAAGGTCTTCAACGAACCACCGGTAGGATTGGAACAACAAATGATTTGATATGATGAACAAGGAAGAGAGATCTCGAAAGAACCACCGTAAGAATTGAAAATGAACATAGCAAATGCACAAATCACCGGGAAGAATTGGAAAATGAATGAAGATATCTGAGGGGATTTAAATACAAATGAACGAATAGATCACTAGCTGATAAGAGAATACTTGAATGATGCACCTGTATGATTTGGAGAACGAGAGCTGAAAGCTTTAATGAATAATACTGAGATGATGGGCTTCAAAGAATGAAACTGAAAAGACTCCTAAAATGCTCCGGATGGGTGAAAAAGATTCTAACAATCGAAAACAATTATGAGAGGATGGCAACCAAGCTAGCACCATGAATCTTGAAGAGAATAGAGCAAGATTAAAGAGAGACTCTTCTTCGGTCTTCAAATGATGAGAATGACAACGCGAAACACCACCAAGAATTATTGAGGCACATCGGAAGAATCAAAAGCGAAGAGGTTGAGCCAACTATGAAAAGAATTTGAAAGATCTTGGAGAAAAGCATTTGACTGATGATAACTCATTCTTACGTCAAACTTGGAGAAGAATTTAGGATAGCTCCGGGAAAATAGAAGAGTCAGGTAAGATCCTGGGAAAAGACCTGTGGGTTAGGGCCCACTCAAAAGAAAACACCGTTGAACAATTGATTGAAAGAGGGGATTGCACCGGTTGAATTAAATGGCTTGAATGGGATAACAATCTCCAAATGGCTTGAATGGATTAAGAATGGAAACACAAATCTTCGAGATATCTTGAGCACTTCGGAATAACAAATAGCGAGAAGTAGAATGATAATGAGGTGCACAGGTATGAGAAGACATTGAAATGAGGAAAAAGGTATGATCAACAAAACTTGACTTGAATCCACCCGAGAAGAGAAAGGAATGAGGAATGACGAACTAGTAGAACATCTTCTTGAGAACCACCGGGTAAGAACATTGACGGAAAAGAATAGAGAAACTTCACATGAATAAATGGATGCTTGATTAACAAAATCTGAGTCCTTGAAGAAAAAGGTGGGAGGGCGGAAAACAAAGGCAACTTGGGACGGATGAAACAAACACCGTTGACAAAACTTAGAATTGATCTTATGGATGGGGGAATGATGGGATCATCTCAAGAGAAGCACGCCGTAGGAAAAGAATTAACATGACAACCTCAATGATCAAAAAGGATTAGTATTCACATAGCAATATGAGAACACCGCTTAGGAAAGGTATGGATTCAACATTTGACTTCGAAGCAACTCGAATACCACAAATAAAATAAAACAAAGGATTTGGCTTGCAGAATAAGCCGGAACAAACATATGATAGAGATTTCGTCCGAAGTTTTCGTGGTGGGGCCTACACGGGCTCAATCGTACAACACCATCATGTACAAGGCAAGGCACAAGACATACGGCGTCCCAGTCGGCATAGCCAAGGACTCTTTAAGACACAACGAGACCACTGTAAAACCAACCGTGAATAGGCGGACCACTAGACGTCGAACCCCAATTTCATATCATACATCCGTCGGAAAGATATCCTAAGAGCTACTTGAATTCCCACCTATGAAACTCCCAAAATTTTCTGGTTATGCAATCTGGTGTTGGGGATACAGGGGAGCAATATATCTCACCCAAACTAACAATCCCTACATCCAGCTGTATCCATCCGTCAATACATAACCAAGAAACCTTCGGAAATCGTGTACCTCAACCTTCGAAAAGCATCCATTATACGAGTCATGGAAATGCTCCCGTACTCACCTCAGTACTGGGTTATCGGGGTTATCTCACCAACAACTGCATAAAAGAGATTTTCGATGTCGGCGTACTAAACTCAGGTATTCCAGAACTGCAACGATAAAATTATGACGACAACACCTCGGAGCTCAACTCCCCGGGACACTACCACAACCCCTAAATGACAGGAGGCACCAAGAACAATGTTCTCGTCATAAGAATATCGGAACGATCCCAAGATACCCGCGTGATCCTAAAAAAAATTAGTGAAATTTGAGAAGAGGAAAGTCAAAACATCTACGTCAGGATACCTCACCAGAAGGTCGAAGGGACTGGGGAGTAAAAAGAATTCCTAAACTCTCCGATATATATAATCCTAAATGACTCAAAACATTTTTCTAGACACAACTCGCCGCTAAAAACGATCAAGCAAAGGCTCCTAAGGTCGGGAAGGCTCGATTACCAACTTGTATCGCCTCGATGCGGCTATATCTCCCACGTGTCGAAGCACGACTTAGAGGCATAACCGCATTGAAAGCAATGTCGCAAGTGAGGTAATCTTCACACAACCCATGTAATACATAAGGGAAAGAGATACATAGTTGGCTTACAATCGCCACTTCACACAATTACATGAATAAAGCATTACATCATCCAGATACAATCAAGGTCCGACTACGGAACCAAAATAAAAGAAGAACCCCAAATGCGACAAAGGTCCCCGATCGGCCCCAACTGGGCTCCACTACTGATCAACTAGAACGAAACAACACAAAGGGCAAGATCTTCATCGAGCTCCTCCTTGAGATTGGTTGCGTCACCTGCTCGGTAACATAGGCACCTGCAAACTGGTTTTGGAAGTATCTGGTGAGCCATGGGGACTCAGCAATCTCGCACCCGCGAGATCAAGACTATTTAAGTAATGAGGTGGAGCTGCAGCAAGCGACTAGCATATATGGTGGCTAACATACGCAAATGAGAGCGAGAAGAGAAGGCAAAGCACGGTCGATGAAAGTATGATCAAGAAGTGATCCTATAGCAACCTCGCCAAGCATAACTCCAACATCAGTGTTCACTTCCCGGACTCCGCCGGAAAGAGACCATCACGGTAGCACACACGGTTGATGTATTTTAATTAAGGTCAACTTCGGGTTTTCTACAACCGGACGTTAACAAATTCCCATCTGCCACATAACCGCGGGCACGGCTTTCGAAAGTTCAAATCCCTGCAGGGGTGTCCCAACTTAGCCCATGACAAGCTCTCACGGTCAACGGAGGAATAGACCTCCACCCGAGACACTCCGATCAGACTCGGTATCCCGGTACAACAAGACATTTCGACAGGGTAAAACTAAACCAGCAACACCGCCCGAATGTGCCGACAAATCCCGATAGGAGCTGCACATATCTCTTTCTCAGGGCACACTCAGATGAGACTAGCTACGAGTAAAACCAACCCTCAAGTTTCCCCGAGGTGGCCCCTGTTGGGGAACGTAGTAATTTCAAAAAATTTCCTACGCACACTCAAGATCATGGTGATGAATAGCAACGAGAGGGGAGAGTGTTGTCCACATACCCTTGTAGACCCGGCGAAGCGATCACAACGTAGAGGAAGTAGTCGACGTTCTCCTCGCGATCCGACCGATCCGGCGCCGTTACTCCGACGCCCCGAGTTCTTGACACACGACAGCTCGATGACGCCCCTCGACTCCGATCCAGCCGAGTGTCGAGGGAGAGTTTCACAAGACGACGTGGTGGACGATCTTGATGTTTCACTGCGCAGGGCTTCGCTTAAGCTTCGCGACGGTATAACCGAGGTGGAATATGGTGGAGGGGGCACCGACACGGCTAAGGAACGATCCGTAGATCTAACTTGTGTGTTCTAGGGTGCCCCCTGCCCCGTATATAAAGGAGCAAGGGGAGGGGCTGGCCGGCCAAGGGTGGCGCGCCAAGGAGTCCTACTCCTCCGGGAGTAGGATTCCCCCAATCCTAGTTGGACTAGGATTCCCGAGGGGGAAAGAGAGAGAGGGGGGCGGCCCCTTCCTAGTCCTAGTAGGACTAGGGAAGGGGGCGCGCGCCACCTAGGGCTGGCCCTTCTCCTTTCCACTAAGGCCCACTATGGCCCATTTACCTCCCGGGGTTCCGTAACCTCACGGTACTCGGTAAATTCCTGTTTTACCGAACCATTCCAACTCCAAACATAGGCTTCCAATATATCAATCTTTATGTCTCGACCATTTCGAGACTCCTCGTCATGTCCGTGATCACATCCGGGACTCAACTTCTTCGGTACATCAAAATACATAAACTCATAATAACCGCTATTGAAACCTTAAGCGTGCGGACCCTACGGTTCGAGAACAATGTAGACATGACCTAGAACTATTCACGGTCAATAACCAACAGCGGGACCTGGATGCCCATATTGGTTCCTACATATTCCACGAAGATCTTTATCGGTCAGACCGCATAACAACATACGTTGTTCCCTTTGTCATCGGTATGTTACTTGCCCGAGATTCGATCGTCGGTATCCAATACCTAGTTCAATCTCGTTACCGGCAAGTCTCTTTACTCGCTCCGTAATACATCATCTCACAACTAACTCATTAGTTGTAGTGCTTGCAAGGCTTCAGTGATGTGCATTACCGAGAGGGCCCAGAGATACCTCTCCGACAATCGGAGTGACAAAACCTAATCTCGAAATACGCCAACCCAACATCTACCTTTGGAGACACCTGTAGTACTCCTTTATAATCACCCAGTTACGTTGTGACGTTTGGTAGCACCCAAAGTGTTCCTCCGGTAAACGGGAGTTGCATAATCTCATAGTTACAGGAACATGTATATGTCATGGATAAAAGCAGAGCAACATACTAAACGATCGTGTGCTAAGCTAAGGAATGGGTCATGTCAATCAGATCATTCTACTAATGATGTGACCTTGTTAATCAAATAACAACTCCTTGTTCATGGTCGAAACATAACCATCTTTGATTAACAAGCTAGTCTAGTAGAGGCATACTAGTGACATATTGTTTTGTCTATGCATTCACACATGTATCATGTTTCCGTTAATACAATTCTAGCATGAATGATAAACATTTATCATGAAATAAGGAAATAAATAATAACTTTATTATTGCCTCTAGGGCATATTTCCTTCAGCCTCCCACTTGCACTAGAGTCAATAATCTAGATTACATAGTAATGATTCTCACACCCATGGAGTCTTGGTGCTGATCATGTTTTGATCGTGGAAGAGGCTTAGTCAACGGTCTGCAATATTCAGATCCGTGTGTATCTTGCAAATCTCTATGTCTCCCACCGGACTAAGTCCCGGATGGAATTGAAGCGCCTCTTGATGTGCTTGGTCCTCTTGTGAAATCTGGATTCCTTCGCTAAGGCAATTGCTCCAAGATTGTCACGAAGATTTTCATTGGACCCGATGCACTAGGTATGACACCTAGATCGGATATGAACTCCTTCATCCGACTCCTTCATTAGCTGCTTCCGAAGCTGCTATGTATTCCGCTTCACATGTAGATCCCGCCACGACGCTTTGTTTAGAACTGCACCAACCGACAGCTCCTCCGCTTAGTGTAAATACGTTATCCGGTCTGCGATTTAGAATCGTCCGGATCGTGTCAAAGCTTGCATCAACGTAACCGCTTATGATGAGCTCTTTGTCACCTCCATATACGAGAAACATATCCTTAGTCCTTTTCGTATTTCAGATGTTCTTGACCGCTGTCCAGATGATCCACTCTGGATTACTTTGGTACCTCCTGCTAGGCTTATAGCAAGGCACACATCAGGTCCAGTACACAAGATTGCATACATGATAGAGCCTATGGCTGAAGCATAGGAACATCTTTCATTTTCTCTCTATCTTCTGCAGTGGTCGGGCATTGAGTCTTACTCAACTTCACACCTTGTAACACAGGCAAGAACCCTTTCTTTGCTTGATCCATTTTGAACTTCTTCAAAATTTTGTCAAGGTATGTGCTTTGTGAAAGTCCAATTAAGCGCCTTGATCTATCTCTATAGATCTTAATGCCCAATATGTAAGCAGCTTCACCGAGGTCTTTCATCGAAAAACTTTTATTCAAGTATCCCTTTATGCTATCCAGAATTCTATATCATTTCCGATCAGCAATATGTCATCCACATATAATATCGTAAATGCTACAGAGCTCCCACTCACTTTCTTGTAAATACAGGCTTCTCCAAAAGTCTGTACAAACCCAAATGCTTTGATCACACTATCAAAGCGCTTATTCCAACTCCGAGATGCTTGCACCAGTCCATAGATGGATCGCTGGAGCTTGCACACTTTGTTAGCTCCCTTTGGATCGATAAAACCTTCTTGTTGCATCATATACAACTCTTCTTCCGTAAATCCATTCAGAATGCAGTCTTCACATCCATTTGCCAAATTTCATAATCATAAAATGTGGCAATTGCTAACATGATTCGGACGGACTTAAGCATCGCTTCGGTGAGAAGGTCTCATCGTAGTCAATCCCTTGAACTTGTCGAAACCCTTTGCATAAGTCGAGCTTTATAGACAAGAACATTACCGTCGGCGTCGGTCTTCTTCTTGAAGATCCACTTGTTTTCTATTGCTTGCCGACCCTCGGCAAGTCAACCAAAGTCCATACTTTGTTTTCATACATGGATCCCATCTCAGATTTCATGGCCTCAAGCCATTTTGCGAATCTGGGCTCACCATCGCTTCTTCATAGTTCGTAGGTTCATCATGATCTAGTAGCATGACTTCCGAACAGGATTGCCGCACCACTCAGTGCGGATCTTACTCGGTTGATCTACGAGGTTCTCGTAGTAACTTGATCTGAAGTTTCATGATCAACATCATCAACTTCCTCACTACTTGGTGTAGGTGTCTCGTAAACCGGTTTCTGCGATTTAACTACTTTCAAGTAAGGGAGTAGGTACTATTACCTCATCAAGTTCCACTTTCCTCCCACTCACTTCTTTCGAGAGAAACTCCTTCTCTAGAAAGGATCCATTCTTAGCAACGAATGTCTTGCCTTCGGATCTGTGATAGAAGGTGTACCCAACTGACTCTTTTGGGTATCCTATGAAGACACATTTCTCCGATTTGGGTTCGAGCTTATCGGTTGAAGCTTTTCACATAAGCATCGCATCCCCAAACTTTAAGAAACGACAACTTTGGTTTCTTGCCAAACCATAGTTCATAAGGTGTCGCCTCAACGGATTTCGACGGTGTTCTATTCAGTGTGAATGCGGCCGCCTCTAGAGCATAACCCCAAAACGATAGCGGTAAATCTGTAAGAGACATCATAGATCGCACCATATCTAGTAAAGTACGATTGACGCTCGGACACACCATTACGCTGTGGTGTTCCGGAGGCGTAAGTTGCGTAAACTATTCCGCATTGTTTCAAATGTAGACCAAACTCGTAACTCAAATATTCACCTCCACGATCAGATCGTAGAAATTTGATTTTCTTGTTACGATGATTTTCAACTTCACTCTGAAATTCTTTGAACTTTTCAAACGTTTCAGACTTATGTTTCATTAAGTAGATATACCCATATCTGCTTAAGTCGTCTGTGAAGGTGAGAAAATAACGATATCCGCCACGAGCCTCAACATTCATCGGACCACATACATCTGTATGTATGATTTCCAACAAATCTGTTGCTCTCTCCATAGTACCGGAGAACGGTGTTCTAGTCATCTTGCCTATGAGGCACGGTTCGCAAGTGCCAAGTGATTCATAATCGAGTGACTCCAAAAGTCCATCAGTATGGAGTTTCTTCATGCGCTTTATACCGATATGACCTAAACGGCAGTGCCACAAATAAGTTGCACTATCATTATCAACTCTGCATCTTTTGGCTTCAACATTATGAATATGTGTATCACTACTATCGAGATTCATCAAAAATAGACCATTCCTCAAGGGTGCATGACCATAAAAGATATTACTCATATAAATAGAACAACCATTATTCTCTCGATTTAAATGAATAACCGTCTCGCATCAAACAAGATCCAGATATAATGTTCATGCTCAACGCAGCACCAAATAACAATTATTTAGGTCTAAAACTAATCCCGAAGGTAGATGTAGAGGTAGCGTGCGACCGCGATCACATCGACTTTGGAACCATTTCCCACGCCAAGATCGTCACCTCGCCCTTTGCCGAGTTCGCTAATCAGTAGTCCTGCTTCGAGTTGCAAATATTAGCAATGTAACCAAGATCAAATACCAGTGCTACTGCGAGCTCTAGTAAGGTACACATCAATAACATGTATATCACATATACCTTTGTTCACCTTGCCATCCTTCTTATCCGCCAAATACTTGGGGCAGTTCCGCTTCAAAGGACTACCGCTTGCGAGAAGAAGCACTCGGTTTCAGTGTTTAGGGCCAGACTGGTTTCTTCTCCGAGCAGAACTTGCTTGCTGTTCTTCTTTAAGTTCCCTTCTTCTTCCCTTTGCCTTTCTTCTTGAAACTAGTGGTCTTATTGACCATCAACACTTGATGCTCCTTCTTGATTTCTACCTCCAAAGCCTTTAGCATTGCGAAGAGCTCGGTATAGTCTTTACTAACCCTTGCATATTATAGTTCATCACGAAGCCTTTGTAGCTTGGTGGCGTGATTGAAGAATTTCATCAATGACACAATCATCCGGAAGATTAACTCCCAATTGTGTCAAGTGATTGTAGTACCCGACATTCCGAGTATGTGCTCACTAATGTAACTATTCTCCTCCATCTTGCAGCTATAGAACTTATTGGAGACTTCATATCTCTCAATCCGGGCATTCTGTTGAAATATTAACTTCAACTCTGGAACATCTCATATGCTCCATGACGCTCAAAACGTCGTTGAAGTCCCGGTTCTAAGCCGTAAAGCATGGCACACTGAACTATAGAGTAGTCATCAGCTTTGCTCGCCAGACGTTCTTAACGCCGCCGGTTAGCATCAGAAGAGTTCTGCACCTAGCGGTGCATCCAGACGTAACTCTTCTCGTGCAGCAATGAGGATAATCCTCGTGTTACGGACCCAGTCCGTGTAATTGCTACCATCATCTTTCAACTTTGCTTTCTCAAGGAACGCATTAAAATTCAACGGAACAACAAAGACGAGCCATCTATCTACAAGCAAACATAAACAAGCAAGATACTATCAGTACTAAGTTCATGATAAATTTAAGTTCAATTAATCATATTACTTAAGAACTCCCACTTAGAAAAACATCTCTCTAGTCATCTAAGTGATCACGTGATCCAAATCAACTAAACCATAACCGATCATCACGTGAAATGGAGTAGTTTTCAATGGTGAACATCTTATGTTGATCATATCTACTATATGATTCACGCCGACCTTTCGGTCTCCGTGTTCCGAGGCCATATCTGCATATGCTAGGCTCGTCAAGTATAACCCGAGTATTCTCGTGTGCAAAACTGGCTTGCACCCGTTGTAGATGGACGAGAGCTTATCACACCCGATCATCACATGGTGTCCGGGCACGATTTAACTTTGGCAACGGTGCATACTCGGGGAGAACACTTCTTGATAATTTAGTGAGAGATCATCTTATAATGCTACCGTCAATCAAAGCAAGATAAGATGCATAAAAGGATAAACATCACATGCAAATCAATATAAGTGATATGATATGGTCATCATCATCTTGTGCTTCATGATCTCCATCTTGCAGCACCACCATGATCACCATCGTCACCGGCGCGACACCTTGATCTCCATCGTAGCATCGTTGTCGCCTCGCCAAATTTATGCTTCTACGACTATCGCTACCGCTTAGTGATAAAGTAAAGCATTACAGTATGCGTTGCATTGCATACAATAAAGCGACAACCATATGGCTCCTGCCAGCTGCCGATAACTTCGTTACAAAACATGATCATCTCATACAATAAAATATAGCATCACGCCTTGACCATATCACATCACAACATGCCCTGCAAAAACAAGTTAGACGCCCTCTACTTTGTTGTTGCAAATTTTACGTGGCTGCTACGGGCTTAAGCAAGAACCAGTCTCACCTACGCATCAAAACCACAACGATATTTCAAATAGACTCCGCTTTAACCTTCTCAAGGACCGGGCGTAGCCACACTCGGTTCAACTAAAGTGAGAGAGACAGCACCCACCACCACCTTTAAGCAACGAGTGCTCGCAGCGGTGAAACCAGTCTCGCGAAGCGTCTGGCGTAATGTCGGTCCGGGCCGCTTCATCTCACAATACCGCTGAACCAAAGTATGACATGCTGGTAGGTAGTATGACTTGTATCGCCCACAACTCACTTGTGTTCTACTCGTGCAAAACATCAAACCATAGAAAAACCTAGGCTCGGATGCCATCGTTGGGGAACGTAGTAATTTCAAAAATTTCCTCGCACACTCAAGATCATGGTGATGAATAGCAACGAGAGGGGAGAGTGTTGTCCACATACCCTTGTAGACCCGGCGCGAAGCGATCACAACGTAGAGGAAGTAGTCGACGTTCTCCTCGCGATCCGACCGATCCGGCGCCGTTACTCCGACGCCCCGAGTTCTTGACACACGTACAGCTCGATGGCGTCCCTCGTACTCGATCCAGCCGAGTGTCGAGGAGAGTTTCGTCGACGACGGCGTGGTGGCGATCTTGATGTTTCACCGGCGCAGGCTTCGCTTAAGCTTCATGACAGTATAACCGAGGTGGAATATGGTGGAGGGGGCACCGACACGGCTAAGGAACGATCCGTAGATCTAACTTGTGTGTTCTAGGGTGCCCCCTGCCCCGTATATAAAGGAGCAAGGGGAGGGGCTGGCCGGCCAAGGGTGGCGCGCCAGGAGTCCTACTCCTCCGGGAGTAGGATTCCCCCAATCCTAGTTGGACTAGGATTCCTGAGGGGGAAAGAGAGAGGGGGCGGCCCCTTCCTAGTCCTAGTAGGACTAGGGAAGGGGAGGCGCGCCCACCTAGGGCTGGCCCTTCTCCTTTCCACTAAGGCCCACTATGGCCCATTTACCTCCCGGGGTTCCAGTAACCTCCGGTACTCGATAAATTCTGTTTTCGCCCGAACCATTCCAACTCCAAACATAGGCTTCCAATATATCAATCTTTATGTCTCGACCATTTCGAGACTCCTCGTCATGTCCGTGATCACATCCGGGACTCAACTTCTTCGGTACATCAAAATACATAAACTCATAATAACCGCATTGAAACCTTAGCGTGCGGACCCTACGGTTCGAGAACAATGTAGACATGACCTAGAACTATTCACGGTCAATAACCAACAGCGGGACCTGGATGCCCATATTGGTTCCTACATATTCCACGAAGATCTTTATCGGTCAGACCGCATAACAACATACGTTGTTCCCTTTGTCATCGGTATGTTACTTGCCCGAGATTCGATCGTCGGTATCCAATACCTAGTTCAATCTCGTTACCGGCAAGTCTCTTTACTCGTTCCGTAATACATCATCTCACAACTAACTCATTAGTTGTAGTGCTTGCAAGGCTTCAGTGATGTGCATTACCGAGAGGGCCCAGAGATACCTCTCCGACAATCGGAGTGACAAAACCTAATCTCGAAATACGCCAACCCAACATCTACCTTTGGAGACACCTGTAGTACTCCTTTATAATCACCCAGTTACGTTGTGACGTTTGGTAGCACCCAAAGTGTTCCTCCGTAAACGGAGTTGCATAATCTCATAGTTACGAGAACATGTATATGTCATGGATAAAAGCAGAGCAACATACTAAACGATCGTGTGCTAAGCTAAGGGAATGGGTCATGTCAATCAGATCATTCTACTAATGATGTGACCTTGTTAATCAAATAACAACTCCTTGTTCATGGTCAGGAAACATAACCATCTTTGATTAACAAGCTAGTCTAGTAGAGGCATACTAGTGACATATTGTTTTGTCTATGCATTCACACATGTCTCATGTTTCCGGTTAATACAATTCTAGCATGAATGATAAACATTTATCATGAAATAAGGAAATAAATAATAACTTTATTATTGCCTCTAGGGCATATTTCCTTCAGCCCCGCAGGCAGCTCAGTTCGGACCAACACTCAGAGGAGCACTGGCCCGGGGGGGGGGGGGGTTAAAATAAAGATGACCCTTGAGTCTGCAGAACCCAAGGGAAGGTGGTAAGTTGTTAGTGCAAATGGTAAAACCAATGTTGGGCATTGCTGGAGGAGCTTTACTTAAGGCGAACTGTCAAGGGGTTCCCATTATAGCCCAACCGTGTAAGGGACGCAAAATCCGGGAACATAACACCGATATGACGGAAACTAGGGCGGCAAGAGTGGAACAAAACACCAGGCATAAGGCCGAGCCTTCCACCCTTTACCAAGTATATAGATGCATTAATTAAATAAGAGATATTGTGATATCCCAACAAGTAAACATGTTCCAACAAGGAACAACATCTCCATGTTCCAACAAGGAACAAACTTCAATCTTCACCTGCAACTAACAACGCTATAAGAGGGGCTGAGCAAAGCGGTAACATAGCCAAACAACGGTTTGCATAGGAAAGGTGTCAAAGGTTAGGGGTTTGACATGGCAATTTGGGAGGCTGACAAGCAAATGGTAGGCATCGCAGCATTGGCATAGCAAAAGAGCGAGCAAACTAGCAAGCAAAGATAGAAGTGATTTCGAGGTATGATCATCTTGCCCGCAAGGTTCTCCAGAGTTGTCGAAGGCTTGATCCTCGTAGGCGTTCTCAACAGGTTCCTCGTACGCGTACTCGTCTCCCGGCTCTACCCAAAGCAAGAACACAAGCAACGGAACCACAATCAAACAAGGAACAATGCATAAGCAATATGATGCAATACATGACATGCTATGCGAGATGTGATATGCAATGCATATGTATGCTCCGGAAGGAAAATGATGAACCGGGCATCAACTTGGCAAACCAAGTATGCCGCTGGAAAGATGGGATGATTTCGGGTGAAATCGATATAAAGATCACCGGAATCGGATGCACGGTTTGCAAATGACAAGCAAAACAAGAATGATGCAAATCTGCGTTTAACAGCCCGTTGCTACTTAGCAAGCAACAAGAAACTATGCTACAGCACCCCAACATAAAAACAAAGCATATGGCAGCGAACTACAGGAGATGCTTAACAAAAGAGGAACACTGAGCTATGGCTCAATCACATCATAACATGTTCAAACAAGCATGGTGAAAGTGCTAAAAATATCAGGTTCACAGACTTAATGAAAATACTAACATGCCAGGAATTAACATCAGGAAGGCATGTTTAGAGCAAGCAAACAACATGCTACAGGAACTTATAATAGCAAAACAAGGCATGACATGATTCTACTCAAAGCATATATCAATAGTCCCTTACTGACCATAAGCCAAAAAGGACCTTAAGAAATGAGGGCACCCATGCAAACATAGCAAGTTTTATTACAGATTTCAGACTTAGCAGAAAAACTGGGCATGGCGAAAACAGTTAACGAGTAGGCATGTTCGTGAGCTCGATGCACTCACTACAGAGCAATACATGGCATGGCAAGGCAACCAACAGTAGGAAGGCATGATTATGAAGCTAAGCATGGCAAGAGCAAGGTCATATCATACACGGATCAACTACAACGACCTCGTGAAAATTGAATCTCATGCAAACAATCTGCCAGGAAACATTTCAAGCAAAAGTAGAGCACGAAAATGACATGCTAGACTACTCCATAAATACCAACAAAGGCATGGATGGATAGATCACATCCATATGTTCAAAACACCCTTACTGAACATGCTCAAAAAGGCCATAGATTTCTCTGTAACAACATGAACATATGGCACAAAAATAACTACAGGACAAGACTTAGTGAAATCACTAAGTTCCTGAAATCAGCAACATCATCATCCCTACTTTGCATGCTTGTTCTAGTCAACACATAACTCATAAAAATACATGGCAAACACCCCTGGAAAGATGGCATGGCAATGTTCAACTCACATGTAGGACTCAAGTTCATAAGGTGCACACATAATTCATGGCAAAAATGACAAAAGAGCTCGAGCTGGTAAGATTCTGAAACTAACGATCTGAAGCCTTCTTCCAACAGCATTTCTGAAACTAACGATCTAAGAGCTCAAATGCAAATGATTCAATGGAATGAAATGATGTACTCTTCGAGACGAACAATTTGACATATTATACGCACGAAACGGAGCTACGGATGCAGAGATGTGATGGCATGAACATGGCATGAAAATTATCGAAGCGGGACTTAGAAGAAAATCGGGGCAACCTTGCACGGATTTCAAAGCGGAGCGGGTCGCCGGAGTTGCTCGTCGGAACTTCGCCGGAGATGCACGGGGAGGTCGGGGACGGCCGGAGATGACGGATCCGGACCGGATCTCGCCGGATCCGCCGGATCCCGCGAGGAACGGCGCGAGGCGAGGCCAAGCTCGCCGAGCTCGGGCGGCGCGAGCGGCCGGCAGCAGGCATGGGCGCCGGCTGGGAGTCTCGGCGGCGCGCGAGCTTCGCGGCAGACGGCGCGAGGGGCGGAGGGCCGAGGCGGCGGCGGCGGAGGCGCCAAGCTGGGTCGCCGGCGGCGGGACGCATGGCGGCGACAACCGCTGGGCGGCGGCGAATGGAGCTGCCGGCGGGCACGGGCGCGAGCCGCGGCGCGACCGGAGCAGCGGGCGGCGTGGCGTGGCGGGTCGGGTCGGGCGGCGCTGACGGCGCGACGGGCGAGGCGCGGGACGGGGCCGGCGATTCGGGCGGCGGCGCGGAGAGAGAGAGAGGCTCTCGGGACACGTGGCGGCGTGGGATTGGGTGCGGGCGGTGGCGGACATGTCCGATGGCGGAGGAAGAAACGTCCGGCGGCGCGCGGGGAGCGGGGCTAGGGTTTGATCTGCGCGAAGGGGAGGTCTAGTTTTATAGGTAGAGGGAGCTAGGAGAGTCCAAATGAGGAGCGGTTTTCGGTCACGCGATCGTGATCGAACGACCGAG
The DNA here is from genome assembly GCA_021437245.1 of Aegilops speltoides. Lineage (NCBI taxonomy): Eukaryota > Viridiplantae > Streptophyta > Magnoliopsida > Poales > Poaceae > Aegilops > Aegilops speltoides. The sequence continues at coordinate 502,574,916 of CM038147.1, forward strand.
AGCATGGAGGGGAGTTTGGTGGGTTTTGGGCCACTTTGGAAGGGGTGTTGGGCTGCAACAAAAGAGGCTATTGCGGTTACCCGGTTAACCGTTGGGGTATCAAACGACCTCCAAATGGCACGAAACTTGACAGGCGGTCTACCGGTGCTATACCAAGTCCGCTTGGCAAACCTCGGGCCATTCCGAGAAAGTTTAACACCCGCTCACAACAGGAGAGAAGAAGGGGATGCCGCAGGACATAGGAGCGCCGGATTGCAAAACGGACAACGGGGAAAATGCTCGGATGCATGAGATGAACACGTATGCAAAATGAAATGCACATGATGACATGATGCAATACAAATGATGACATGGCAAAGTGCAACACGCAAGCAAATGACATGGCAACAACGACGAATAACTGGCAGACACCTGGCGCATCGGATCCGGGGCGTTACATATCTCATGGCCGCCTCGTTCGCTTCTTGACTTACACTCCAAATTCTCCGGATCACGTTCGTTCCAAAAATCACGCTCCCGATAGTTTCATTTCATTTGGACTCTGTTTTATATTCCTTTTCTTCGAAATACTGAAATAGGCAGAAAAACAACAATACGGGCTGGGCCTCCGGTTAGTAGGTTAGTCCCAAAAATGATATAAATGTGTAAAATAAAGCCCATAAACATCCAAAAGGGGTAATATAATAGCATGGAACAATCAAAAATTATAGATACGTTGAAGACTTATCGAACTTCTCCGTTTATGGATCCTCTTTTGATGATTGCTTGAGCAACCTTGATCGAGTTTTGCAGAGATGCGAAGACACTATTCTCGTCTTGAATTGGGAAAAGTGCCACTTTATGGTTAATGAAGGCATTGTCTTGGGCATAAAATTTCTGAAAGAGGTATTGAAGTTGATAAAGCTAAAGTTGATGCTATTGAAAAGATGCCATGTCCCAAGGACATTAAAGGTACTAGTAAAAGTGCCCGTGCGTTGCACCGGGTAAAAAATCCCTACTGTCACGGGAGCAAAAACCTGCACCCTTCCACTAAAGGGCACTTGTGTAAAATGCGAGTCGGACACTACTTCTTAGTGAGACTCATTCATGGTCAATGCTAAGTGTGTTTTGAAGCAGTTGCTAAGAGGCACGATCTTTACATCATAACATGTTTGATAACGTAGAAGAGGTCAATGCTAGTATTAAATACAGAAACAACTTTTTTAAGGATATTTTTGTTTTTATAGGAATTAGAAATATATTAGAAAAATGGATACACATGTAAATTATTTCCAAACATATCAATATATCACATCGAGATGACAGGACTATTGTTGCGAAAAATGTTTGGAAAATTAAAAAACAAATGATAGTCACGAGTGCTTGCATAGTTAGACACATAATTTTTTATCACTCACTTGAGGCACTAATAAGCTGTAAACATTTTGGATGTACCAAACTAAATATATTTCAACATTGTAAATGGTGTAGTTGATTCTAAACCACTATCATACCGCCAATAATTATATTAGCATATGTTTTAGAATAACATATTATCAAATATATGTATTAACCAAGCAAATAGTAATAATTAAGATAAATAGTTTAGTCCACATATATATGTCTATATATATTCATGCAAATTTGTGGGGAAATGTAGTTGTCGAACGGATGCATAACAACAGAGTCATGCACATCATTGGTCTTGATTAACATTCAAAATGCATGGAAAATAAATTGCTACAACAGTTAGACTACAAATTTCTCTTGAAAGGAAAGCTAGTGTGGCAGAGAACATTTAGGTCAGTAGTCATGTGATGATGTAAAGCCAAAAAAAAACATCCACTTAACTATCCTACTATAACAGTTGTTTGACAAAGAATTTCTGGGGTACATCGAACAAATAAAAACTTCAATGTACTGATTTTCTTGCTGATCGTGGGCACAGTTAGGTTACAAATATATCACCTCTTTTAGAAAGTGGACTGTCTCAATGCCTGAAATACAAAACTAAGTCGTTTCTCATGGGAGCGCAACAACAACTGTAGTTGAATGCACAAATTATGTTTCCTCCAAGCAAAACTGCATCTGACATGGTCAAATTGGCTGAACATTTCGTAACCTGACTGGTCGCAGTTGTTCATTTCTGTAGAGCCATGATCACCGGTAACATTTGGACCTTGCACGAGATCACTGATCTTTAGCTTGACAAGGTGAGATTCATTCAGCTGAAGAACATTTCCATCAAATAGGGACAGTCTCGAATGCCCATCAACTCCAGTCTTGCTCATGTTGTTTTCAAGACACCACTGAAGTGACTCATCTAAGCCGGCTGTTGTTCGCCTTGCATCGGTCATGGCCACTTAGGACTGCCAACAGGAAAAAGAGATAATGAGCAATACATGCAATCATACTCAAGCTGAATAATAATCTCGTTGATGTTGAACACCGCTGAATACCGCCAAAGTACTCCAAATAGTAACCATCTTAAAATGACAACTCCTAATTATGTGTGTGTCAAGAGTAGTATTAGAGCCATCATTTCTTACTAATGGGACTCGACATTCTCGGCAATAGATACACATCAGATCCAAGGTGTTTGCAAAATTGACAGCTAGAATTGTGCAAAGGCTATGTTTATTGCATAGTAGTGCTCTGACCGGAGGAGGGCCATAGAAACCATCATGCAGGTTGTAAGTACATAATTGTTTTAGCGACAGACCTCAAAATCACAACACGTTGCTATTTTGGTTAACAGGTTGTAAGTACAGATTCTTTCATTGATCCCAGCTATGACGGAAGCTAGCAATGATATCTGCAAATAAAGGCTTTCTAGCCTTATAGAAATAAAATAATTGATTAACTAATGGACCTGGACAGTCACGCATTGTGTACAACCAGATAGACTCCATATGAGTTTAGAATCAGGACTGAAGTGGTTCTTCTACACAAGAAATTGGTCAAACTATACTTTTGGAAGATCGACAACCTCCAATTCTACAATGGATTTGGGACCTTTTGAGCAGTTGGACAAGTTTCGAAGTTATGAGAACAAGAAAATCACTTGGGGAGTTGACAGTTTCACTGAATAGTAACCTGCTGCACATATCTAAACCCCAAATTCAGGAGCACCATCTTCCACAATTTTCTTTTATTTTGGCTATCTATTTCAAGAAATCATAGTACACAGATGAATTTGCATAACAGTGAGAATAGTCGGCTCAAATTTCACATCTACGTCAAAAATCCAAGAGCAAAATACAACACAAAGGGGTGAGAGTACTGCTGGACATGTGTGGAAGCAAAATTCTAGAATGAGAAAGTAAATCATATCAAGAAATGTGGTCTGCCACACAGCATGAAGGAACTTAGTTGATTAAGTAGCTATATATGCATGTTAAAAATTCTAGGCTGCAAAACCAGAAAAAATAGGAAAGACCAAGACACACGGTATGATATATTACATGAGAAGTAATCTGATCTTTTTGACATTTTATTTATCGTACATCTTTGCGAGACCCTCGGACTCAGCGCAGAACCTAAAGAAAAATCATACATTTAATTTTTCAAGCAGAACTGCATTTTTCTAGTTGTCAAAATACGGTGAGCAGCAATTTTCCGTAAACATAATGCCCTCTTGAAAATAATTGAGACCCGTCCATCACTTATTTGTGAACTACTTTTTTCTGTTCACCTATGTACTAAACTACTAAACACTCCTTACGAATTTTCTCTGCTTCTGTCAAGCACAAGCAGAATCCATCTATGTATCAGTGCATGATGTGTTGATTGTCAGTGAAATATAGTCTACTGTCGGCAACGGCTATGTTTGCTACAGTAAAGTGACGATTTGACAAATATATGAGACCCATCAGATGCTTCAAAAGTACCTGAACCAAAGTAGGTCTAGGCGACGGTTGATGGTCTTCCGACAAAGTCGGCAGAGGCGATGGCAGATTGTCTTGCGGCGAAGTCGGCGGAGACGATGGCGGTGAGGTCTAAGGAGACAATTGCTGCAAAGTCGACTGATATAGTATAAGACAATCATAAATTCGGCAAGGAGGAAGATCAGGGAATAGTAATGCAAATTTTGCCACTATATATTTGAATTACACATGGAGATCAATCATTCCAAAACCAAGTTTCCTGAAATACAGACCGTTGTCTGGGCTTATCTTTTACCTACTAATAAAGAGGTTACTTTTGTTCGATCGGTGGTGTTAAGACCGGCATTTGATTTCTTGCATGGCTGATAATTGTGATGATTGTGATTCTTGGCAATTTTAATTAGTTTACTTCTGAGCTTGAAGAATATGCTTTCATCTGTTAATTATAACCTCAATCTTGCTCACTATGCAATGACCCCAAAATACATACGAAAATGAACATGTACTTCATGCTCTTCTAAATTTTCTTTCCCTGACGCAAGGGAAAACACCCAGCTTCTATTAGATAAGACAAAAGTATTACAAGGTATATATGGAGAAAAGTGTCACGATAATAGACGCATTGTATATGTACCTGGGCTCACATATGCAAACTAATATGAAGGGGATTCATACCTCTGGTGTAGCTGCCATATACAACATTGGACGGCTCGACAGATGTTCATCACTCATCTTAAGGGCCTAAAAAAAATCAATTCCAAATCAGAATAAGCTTTTTGCATACGGGCATCAATGTTGACTAAATCATAACTGTGACAAAAAATAGCTGATCATTCTTTTATTCTCTCAAGAGGCACCAGGCACTTAATTCTACTGAAAAATATGCAGATACACACTGGCCACATGCTCAAAGAAGTTAGCTCCACACAAAAATTTGCACATCAGGTCATGTGCAACTGTAATGCAGTTTTGACAGATTATGACATTGATTTAACACAGAATATGTGCATATACTTTATATAGGGCACTTATAAACATGCTACCAGGGCAAAACAATAAGCGTTACTATTCTAGACATATAATCACTGCTGAGCAATATTCATCTGAAATTAATGACCAATTAAACCATGTTTCCGCTTTGTTGTACATATAGGAGTACGATGATGGTTCAGTTGTTGTTTTTCTGTTAATTTTGTAAAAAGTTATTGGATCACTGATTTGATTGATGAGCTAGTTATGAACACAGCCAAACTGAAGCACCCCTTTATTCCAAATAGAAAATGTAGTACAACAGAATCAAATTACATACATTTTTTTGAAGTAAAATTACAGGCATTATTGTGAAATAGCCCACTGGCCACTGCTCTGAAGATCCAACACTTATAAACATGCTAGTAGGACAGCAGTGGACCAATATATTCTGTGTGATACAAAGATGTTTTGGCCATTGCTTTGAGCAAAAAAAACATGGGAACATGGGTCTGCAACCCCAGAAACTACAGGGAGGAAAGTTGTTTACACATCCTAATCCTGTTTTGCTAGGTGCAGCTAGCATATCTATTCTGCAAAGCTAATTCTTAACTGAAGAAAAAGCATAACCTAGGTGCAGCTAGCATATCTATATTCTGCAAAGCTAATTGTTAACGGAAGAAAAAGCATAATCGAGCAAAGGGACAGAAACAATAACTACAACAGAGGGGAAAGATACCTCTTGTGTAGCCGCCACAGGAGACAATGCACGGCTCGACGGACGTTCTTGTCCCTCCGGCGAACTCGGCGCTTCTTCCTCCGACGAAGCCAGCGTCGACATTGAATGTTTCGTCCAAAAATGCAATTTCGACAGGATGATGGAGATTATGGTCGAAGGGCAAAACCTGATAAAGAATGGATTGAGAGGGAAAGAGATGGCATGGTGGCTAGGTACCGATGCATGAGTAGGCTGTTCCGTAGGAGATAAGGCCGGAGGAGGGCGGAGGTGGCAACGTGCGCCACGGTCTCAGGTCCGGCCACGTTCGCCAGCCGCCGCCCACAGCGCCTCACCATGACGCCCAGCCAGCGCCTCGCCGTGTCGCCGGCCGAAGAGCTCCCGCGCGCCTCGCCGTGTCGCCGGCCGAAGAACTCGCTTCCGCGCGGCTCGCCGCGTCGGCCGACCATGCAGCGAGAAGATGAGACGGCGGTGGCTTGGCGGTTGGGAGGCACAGGGGCGAGGCCGAGAAGAGGCAGGGGAGGTTACGGCATCGGCGGCTGGGGGAGGCGGCTCCTGCGGCTAACGGCGGCGCGAGGAACGGCGGGGCGGCGAAGGGCGCGGGAGGAGGAGGGGGCGAGAGACGTGCGTGGAGGAGAGAGAGGTCGTGCGGTCATGCGCGGGCACCGTTTTTTTCCCTAAACGACGGGGCAGATTAGGGATCGATGAATTAGCTTAATGCGTGGCTTGTTGTGTTAAACACGGGAGGATTATTAGCCATCAGATATTATAGATGGACGGTTAATATTATTTGGATCTGCCCCTCTCTTCTTTTTATAGTGGTAGTAGATTAGTCGTCAACCCGTGCACTTGCACGGGCTAGGGTGCTAATTGTTATGTTTTTTATCAGTCTTTACTAACAATTGCAATGACATAATAGTTTGAGAACATGTCCTACTGGAATGATGATAATGATGATCTCACCAAACCTACACACTTGAAGCCGAATCAGTTCGCTTCAAGAATAATATTAGATGAACCATGTTGCCACATGGATTTTTTCATAAGCAAATGGTTTTCCTTATTAAACAATGTCTTGATGAGAAACAGCAATATAACTTCTTAATTGTAGTACAGCGGTAGTGCTCGTATCTGTCCCCGTAATTTCTCGAGACACGCCATTTGTTCACTTGGCATTGCATCATGCATCAGTATTGTTGCACCTCGACTCTTTGCCGCTGCTAAAGAACTCCTGCATTGTGTTGTCATCACACTCCAGCCCGACAAAGTTGTCACCTCCCGTCATCACATCATGATAGTATGCGTAAAATGATAGTAGTGATCTAGTGATTGAACAACCATCTAATCTTGATTCACAGGCCCGTCTAATTGTTTAGCTACACCCAAAATAACCTTTTATAGTGATTTTCATGTGACATTGTCTCCTCTTTCATTCATGTTTAATTGTGATGAAAATAATGAGACATATCGAATTGCTCGGAAAAAAGACTAAAATAACAAAATGTAGTATAAATCCATTGTGTTGTACATGCTTTTATGCTGAAACTAATGTGCCAGAACTGTGTTCTACTTCATGCAATATCTAAGCAATAAAGGGATAGGTCAAGAAAAGAGATAAATCAAACTCGATGATAAATGGGTAGATATCTTCAGCTCTTCCCTAGATGCGGGTTAGAAGACCAAATAGTTAATTGATCAGAAGCACCTAACGCCATCCAAAGGAAATACTAAATGATCAAACTACTAATTAAATCTAAGGCTCTTCACTCTTCTATCTAGAGTTTGTCTAGTGGTTAACATACATCGAGCATCTTTGGCGAGTTCGACTGAACAAAATTTTGGGCTGAATGAAATCTTAATGTTGATCTATCTATCTTGTGTGCTGACATTGTAGGGTCATTAATCTGAACATGTTAAATTTGTGTCCTTTTTATAGAGTCACCTTCCATGGTGGCTCCTCGGCAATCATTGAGTTGAACTATTATATCCTGTAGTGGGTGTAGCAGTCACTATTTTATATCACAATCAGCAAGTATGATTTCCTGTTTAATAACTTCATGGCATCCTAAGTTTAAATGCTCTAGCATTTACTTTTTGATTCTTGGTCCCATGGTTAATTGTACTAACAACTCAAAGTGTTATCATTATTTTAATGAAAAAGACAACACTTCTTGATTTTAGTAAGAAAAATAAAACAAATCAGTACATCAATTGTGTTCTTGTATGTCACCTACTACTAAAGAAATGGAAATCGCAAAATCTACTGTTCTCAATATTTAAAACTTCCAAAGCTAAAAGACGAAATTTTCAAAAGGAAGTTTCTCTAACCTGGTGTATATTAGATATAATCTTGAGTTTGTGTCTAGCCCTGGTTAGCAAGTTAGGTACAGTACGTGTCCAGGGTTGGAGTCTAGTCCGGCCAGGAAACTGAAAGCAGCGTGAGTTGCAGTTGTCCGGCTAGGATTAGTCTACGTACTTGGCCGTATTGATTAGCGTTTGAGTCTAAGTACTAGTAGAGTAGTAGTCCGTCCGTGTAGGCTTTGGATTTTAGACCGGAGTCGGCTTGCTACCTATGCGTGGCTAGCTTATATATATGTAAGACGTGAGAGTTTTGTAACCGTGAGTTGAGAAAAAGAGAAAAAGAAATAAAGAGAGGAGAGGCACGACACGTGCCTTTGGCAAAAGTTTCTGTGTGCGCGTGTTCATCGTGATTTGATGTGATCGATCCTGAGGGCAGAATCCAACAATTGGTATTAGAGCAAGGTTCGAGTGAAGCTGCGCTTGCCCCGGGGTTGCGACCCGACTAGCGCCTCGGGGCGGGCAATGAAGTCGCTGGATGATGCGGCGAAGAGGAGGATCCGACGATCGTCGTTCGACGGAGCGACATGGAGGGAGGCGACAGGTTGTCGTCGGCAAGGTGATGGAAGATGATCGTTGATGGGAGCAGTGGTGCCGAGGTGCGGTGCCGGGGGGCTCATCAAGATCGTCGTCCAGGGGAGTCGGATGAACAAGAAGGCGTGCGAGTTTGCACGTTCAGTCGTCGTTGCGTCTGTGAGTCGTCATCGTGTCCAAGTGCTCGTCTTGGTGATGACTCGTTCGAGTTGAAGCAGTGCGCACGGTGTTCCGTGAGTCATGTCCATGTCCTCGTGGAGCGTCCTGGTTGCGGCCAGTGTGGATTCGGTGTGATGCCGAAGGCGGACGATGGTAGGCGAAGCCATCGTAAAGCGAGGAGGTGTGCGAGCAGTGGAGAGTGGATCTATTGCAAGCAAGTACAAGGAGTATGGTGCGAACCGAGTGCAAGGCAGCGGCCAAGCAATGGCGGTGGCACAACATGGCAGCACAGGAGAGGCGCTGCATGTTTCCAGGCGGGTCATACTCAGTGTACGGATATGACAGTTGAAGATCAAACTCGGCATGTAGTGGGACAGTGACCAGTTAAGTTGAACGACGTGAAGACTGATGATGTGACCAGTCTTGCACGTTGCACGCGTAGATGCGACCGTGTGGGCTGGTAGTCTGGATCATGTGTCGGAGTTTGGATCAACAAGCTGCGAATCAACAACGAGTCAAGATCAGAAGGAGTATGAAGAGATGACAAGTCAAGATTAGGGGGAGAATATTAGATATAATCTTGAGTTTGTGTCTAGCCCTGGTTAGCAAGTTAGGTACAGTACGTGTCCAGGGTTGGAGTCTAGTCCGGCCAGGAAACTGAAAGCAGCGTGAGTTGCAGTTGTCCGGCTAGGATTAGTCTACTTGGCCGTATTGATTAGCGTTTGAGTCTAAGTACTAGTAGAGTAGTAGTCCGTCCGTGTAGGCTTTGGATTTTAGACCGGAGTCGGCTTGCTACCTATGCGTGGCTAGCTTATATATATGTAAGACGTGAGAGTTTTGTAACCGTGAGTTGAGAAAAAGAGAAAAAGAAATAAAGAGAGGAGAGGCACGACACGTGCCTTTGGCAAAAGTTTCTGTGTGCGCGTGTTCATCGTGATTTGATGTGATCGATCCTGAGGGCAGAATCCAACAGTGTAAGCAATGATGCTGCTTGTCAAGAGAGAGAAATCTCGGCAGTGATCCCATGTTAAGAATGAGCTTAGTTTTGGACCAACCATCCTACTGCTTCTTTCTGGGCCGTGTACCGCATGATATGTAGATAGATCAATATTATGAACATCCATTTGGTGCCTATGAGACACCTCACAACTGGTCAAACAACAACTTGCAGCTGTGTGTCTCACTGAAGAACAGACTCTTGTCCATCTAGGTGAAAGCCAAGGCATGGACAGAATAATCCTAGAAGCAAAACAATCATACAATTTAGAAACCCGATAGAAAATAGATTATAATATTCAGGGGATAGACTATGAGGAGAAGAACAATCTGACAAACAAACCTGAAAACGGGACATGTACCCATGAACCATTTAGGATAGAATCTGAAAAAAAGAAATCAGATCCAAGTATGTAATATGATAAAGCTAACTGATCTGGCTGACCGTTCCTTGTAAATAGCTAATATCCTAATTCATCAAGTATTGTTGGCAAGTAGAAAACAAAAAACTAACCACGTGCTGCAGGATCTATAAATTTCTAGTTCAAATTTTTTCCAGTACTTGTAGAGTCGCAAACATAGGTAATCTTCTTGTAGGTATATATAGTAGATGTAAACAACTTAAATATATAATGTCTCCTGCGGGGTGCAGACTATCTGAAAAAATAAAAATATGAATCAAGCGTATAAATATCTTGAGATTGAGCGATCAGAAGAAATTTATGGTCCTACAAAAAGGAGAATACATACGTATCAATGTGATATTGTATAGCTCTTGCCGTTGTGCTGTTTGTGTGCCTGAAGCCTTGCAGCTCGCCTCACGCCTCGTATTAGCAGACCGCTCCAAGGTGCCGAGGAGCAGCAACACCACCAGCTCTCCCTGTCGAGAAGCAGTACCGCCGGGCCTTTGAGCACTGGAGCACCCTATAACTGGTCGATGACCACCACCGTGATATTGTAAACTAACCACGTGCTGCAACAACTATAAATTTCTAGTGTAGTCACAAATATAGTAATCTTCTTGTAGTTATACATAGTACATGTACACCACTTAAATATATAATGTCTCCTGCGGGGTCCAGAATATCTGAAAAAAGAAAGTATGAATCAAACGTATAAATATCTTGAGTGATCAGAAGAAATTGATGGTCATATGGAAAGGAGAATATATACGTACCAATGTGATATTATATAGTTCCACTTAAATATATAATGTCTCCTGCGGGGTGCAGAATATCTGAAAAAAGAAAAATATGAATCAAGCGTATAAATATCTAGAGATTGAGCCATCAGAAGAAATTTATGGTCCTACGAAAAGGAGAATACATACGTATCAATGTGATATTGTATAGCTCTTGCCGTTGTGCTGTTTGTGTGCCTGAAGCCTTGCAGCTCGCCTCACGCCTGTAAAATAAAACATGACAAAAACACCTCAACTCGGATGCAAACAGTATATACACACATGTTTCTTTTATTACATTATATTATTATTTCTCCAATGCACGCATGCTATGCCTAATCAAGAAAGATCGTGTGCAGACTGGAGATTCAACATATACCTACACCAAGAGTTATTCATACGGGCACCAGGATTGTTGTTGCATACTGGCATGGCGCCAAACACATGCCAGGATGAGAAGCAACAGAGCAGTTGGTATTGGACTCGGCACCACCAGTATTGGACTCGCAATAAACCCAGTCTGGAGGATGAACAATTTTCTTTCGCATGAGCCAAGATGCATCCGTAGATAACTATACGTGAGCTGTGCCACTGTAATAGTAAGAATGGTTCAAGTAAATATGCATGTGACAAATCAGCATAGAGAAATCAGCACGTGTGATCAGAGAGAGAGTAACTAATCCATCAGATCTTGGTCAAAACTCGCCAGGGACTAAAAATTTGAACGAAATTGCATATGAAGCCAGGAGCTATCATGGACTGTTGTCTCCTTTGCTCCAAATCACACAAATAAGCAATACCTGTACATGTTAAGCCATGGAAACAACTCAGAATTATACGGTTTCATCCAATCAAACTGGGGCCGCTAATGCTAGTTGAAAGAACAGTGGAGGGATAGTCGATGGAGTACTGTACCTTGTGATGGGTGGATCAAATGGAGAGCCAGCGATGTAGGCTTCAAGCTGGAAGGTGTCGTTCCTTGGTCGTGCTCTAGCAGGAGGAGGGAAGAACGATCAACTACCATCGATCGGAGGTCTTGGACAGTAGAAACCATGGAAGGAAACGGAGGCTGCTAGGTTAGATCTAAACCTGTACCATAACAATTTGACAGATTTGGGTCTCTGGAGAGATATACGCGAGAGTTTTATCCCTTTTGGAGAGTTATTGGTCAGAGATGGTTAGAGTTGGGTCGTGGGATAGACATGCGTACGTGACAATTTTGGAGAGATTTGGAAATTCTGGTCGTGAGGGTATCCATGATTTTTTTTTATTGGGAGATATCCGGGAGATTCTTTTTTCTTTTTTGAGAGATACATGAGAGATTGGATCTGAACCATAGTTTTGGCCATGAGGGACATATCAATGAGATTTTTTTTTCTTTTTTGAGAGATACATGAGTTTTCCTTTTATGGGAGATAGTACATGAGAGATTGGATCTGAACGTAATTTGGGCCATGAGGGACATATCAATAAGTTTTTTTTTCTTTTTTGAGAGACACATGAGAGATTGGATCTGAACCGTAATAACTCGGTCCCACCAGATTAACGGCTCATAAAATCCAACTAATGTGGGAATTTCTAGGAAGTCAAGAATTAGTTTTTTTTCTTTTTTGAGAGATACATGAGAGATTGGATCTGAACCGTAATAACTCGGTCCCACCAGATTAATGGCTCATAAAATCTAATTAATGTGGGAATTTCTAGGAAGTCAAGAATTAGTATAGTTATAGTTAAGAAGTTTCCTTGGTCATGCCGGTTTTTATAGGAGGTTCATTAAGGACTTTTCTAAAATCTCTATGCCTCTGACTAATTTATTGCAAAAAGATATTCATTTTGTCTTTGATGATGATTGTGTAGAACTATTTGAAATACTTAAGAAAGCTTTGATCACTGCACCTATTGTTCAGCCACCTGATTGGAATTTACCCTTTGAAATTATGTGTGATGCTAGTGATTATGTTGTAGGTGCTGTTCTAGGGCAAAGAGTTGATAAGAAATTAAATGTTATCCAGTATGCTAGTAAAACTCTTGATACTGCCCAGAGAAATTATGCTACTACTGAAAAAGAATTCTTAGCAGTTGTATTTGCTTGTGATAAATTCAGACCTTATATTGTTGATTCTAAAGTTACTATTCACATTGATCATGCTGCTATTAAATATCTTATGGAAAAGAAAGATGTTAAGCCTAGACTTATTAGATGGGTCATCTTGCTCCAAGAATTTGATTTGCATATTATTGATAGAAAGGGAGCTGAGAACCCCGTAGCAGACAACTTATCTAGGTTAGAGAATGTTCTTGATGACCCACTACCTATTGATGATAGCTTTCCTGATGAATAATTAGCGGTCATTAATGCTTCTCGTACTGCTCCTTGGTATGCTGATTATGCTAATTACATTGTTGCTAAATTTATACCACCTAGTTTCACATACCAGCAAAAGAAAAAGTTATTTTATGATTTAAAACATTATTTCTGGGATGACCCACACCTTTATAAAGGAGTAGATGGTGTTATTAGATGTTGTGTACCTGAGCATGAACAGGAACAGATCCTACGCAGGTGTCACTCCGAACCATATGGAGGACACCACGCTGGAGATAGAACTGCACATAAGGTATTGCAATCCGGTTTTTATTGGCCTACTCTCTTCAAAGATGCCCGTAAGTTTGTCTTGTCTTGTGATGAATGTCAAAGATTTGGTAATATTAGTAGATGTCAAGAAATGCCTATGAATTATTCTCTTGTTATTGAACCATTTGATGTTTGGGGCTTTGATTATATGAGACCTTTTCCTGCCTCTAATGGATACACACATATTTTAGTTGATGTTGATTACGTTACTAAGTGGGTAGAAGCTATTCCAACTAGTAGTGCTGATCATAACACCTCTATTAAGATGCTTAAAGATTGGAGTCCCTAGATATTTAATGACTGATGGTGGTTCACATTTTATTCATGGTGCTTTTCGTAAAATGCTTGCTAAGTATGATATTAATCATAGAATTGCATCTCCTTACCACCCGCAGTCTAGTGGTCAAGTAGAGTTGGGCAATAGAGAGCTCAAATTAATTTTGCAAAAGACTGTTAATAGATCTAGAAAGAATTGGTCCAAGAAACTTGATGACGCATTATGGTCCTATAGAACTGCATATAAAAATCCTATGGGTATGTCTCCATATAGGACGGTTTATGGGAAAACATGTCACTTACCTCTCGAACTTGAACATAAGGCATATTGGGCTATTAAAGAGCTAACTATGATTTCAAACATGCCGGTGAGAAGAGGTTATTTGATATTAGCTCACTTGATGAATAGAGAACCCAGGCCTATGAGAATGCCAAGTTGTTCAAAGAAAAAGTTAAAAGATGGCATGACAAAAGAATACAAAAGTGTGAGTTTAACATAGGTGACTATGTGTTGCATTTCAACTCTTGTTTAAGATTTTTTGCAAGAAAACTTCTCTCTAAATGGGAAGGTCCTTACGTTATCGAGGAGGTCTATCGTTCCAGTGCCACAAAAATCAACAACTTCGAAGGCACAAATCCGAAGGTGGTGAACGGTCATAGAATCAAACATTATATCTCAGGTAATCCTATCAATGTTGAAACTGAAACCGTAACCCCGGAGTACATAAGGGACACTTTCCAAAACGTTTCAAACTCCAAAAAGGAATAGGTATGTGGTACAGTAAGTAAACCGACTCCAAAACAGTTCTAATGGCAATTTTTTCTCTGTTTTGAAATATTTAAGAATTTTGGAAAGCTAGAAGTAATCAGGGAAGGACACGAGGCCTCCACGAGGGTGGAGAGCGCCCCCCCCCCCCTACTGGGCGCACCCCCTGTCTCGTGGCCACCTCGTGTACTTCCCGAACTCCGTTTTCTTGCACGTTACTTCTTTTGGTCGGTAAAAATTCATTATATAATCTCCCGAAGGTTTTGACCACCGTATCTTGCAAATATCTCCTGTTTTCATTGCGAGCTATTTTTCTGACAGATCTAGAGCACCATGACGTCTCCAAGCGCTCCCAAGGACAAGTTTTTCGAGAGGGTTGTCAACCCCTATCTCGCGGAGGTGCTGCAACACCCTCAAACCATTGAGATGCGTGAGGGGGTGCTGCACATCCGCGATGTGGAGGGACCAAGGCGTACCAGAAGTGTGGAGACAAAGCTCGAAGCTATGGAGCAACAAGTTTTCAAGTGCCAAGGGATGGTGGAGCGTGGACTCCACGCCAACCAGATGATGATCACGGAATTCACCAACAACCACAAGCTAGACGCCGAGAACATTGGGGATACCATCTTCAAGCTTCATGAGAAATCGAGCACCTCCAAGCCCAGATCTATGACCTGCAAAACCAAAACTATGAGTATGAATATAGATTCAAGATGATGAGTTTGGCTGCAGATTTGAGGATCCCGGAGACTCGATCATCTTTCTATGATGGTGAGCCTATGCCTTGGAAGACGGACGACAAGCCTACATCATGAACAACTCCTTCACCGCCTCCGAGGACATAATCACATGGGTATGGGCACTCCCCTTGGCAACTGCCAAGCTTGGGGGAGGTTCCCCGGTATCGTATCATCATCACACTCCTATCTTTACCGTTTTTCTTAGTTCGATCCTTTTAGTAATATCTTGATCTAGTAGATTGAAGTTTTGGTATGAATTAGTTTTGAGTTTTGCTTTGTGATCCCTTTTATGTAATCGTGTCCGTGAGCTATCTATAATATAGATTAGTGTTGAGTCATGGGCTTTGCTATCTTGCTATGATCTTGAGAAAATAGAAAGAATAAAAGGAATAAAAGAGTTTATATTGATCTTACGGATAGTAATGACTTCACATATAAAGAGTACGAGGCATAAAAGTTGTTGAGAGTTGACAAACATAGTTTTGGTCACCGTTGCAATTAATAGGAAGTAATAAAGAAAGAGAGGTTTTCACATATAAATATACTATCTTGGACATCTTTTATGATTGTGAGCACTCATTAAGTATGACATGCTAAAGAGTTGATGTTGGACAAGGATGAAGGAAATATGCCCTAGAGGCAATAATAAAGTTATTATTTATTTCCTTATTTCATGTTAAATGTCTATTATTCATGCTAGAATTGTATTAACCGGAAACATAATACATGTGTGAATATATAGACAAACAGAGTGTCACTAGTATGCCTCTACTTGACTAGCTTGTTAATCAAAGATGGTTATGTTTCCTAACCATGAACAAGGAGTTGTTATTTGATTAACAAGATCACATCATTAGTTGAATGATCTGATTGACAAGACCCATTCCATTAGCTTAGCACCCGATTGTTTAGTATGTTGCTATTGCTTTTATCCATGACTTATACATGTTCCTATAACTATGAGATTATGCAACTCCGTTTGCGGAGGAACACTTTGGTACTACCAAACGTCACAACGTAATCGGGTGATTATAAAGGAGTACTACAGGTGTCTCCAAAGGCGATGTTGGGTTGGCGATTTGAGATTAGGTTTTGTCACTCCGATTGTCGGAGAGGTATCTCTGGGCCCTCTCGGTAATACACATCACTTAAGCCTTGCAAGCATTACAACTAATGAGTTAGCTGTGAGATGATGTATTACGGAACGAGTAAAGAGACTTGCCGTAACGAGATTGAACTAGGTATTGGATACCGACGATCGAATCTCGGGCAAGTAACATACCGATGACAAAGGGAACAACGATGTTGTTATGCGGTCGACCGATAAAGATCTTCAGAGAATATGTAGGAACCAATATGGGCATCCAGGTCCCGCTGTTGGTTATTGACCGGAGACATGTCTCGGTCATGTCTACATTGTTCTCGAACCGTAGGGTCCGCACGCTTAAGGTTTCGATGGCGGTTATTATGAGTTTATATATTTTGATGTACCGAAGAAGTTCGAGTCCCGGATGTGATCACGGACATGACGAGGAGTCTCAAAATGGTCGAGACATAAAGATTGATATATTGGAAGCCTATATTTGAGTCCGGAATGGTTCCGGTGAAATCGAATTTACTGAGTACCGGAGGTTACCGAACCCCGGGAACTAAATGGGCCTTAGTGGGCCTCGAGGGAGAAGAGGAAGGGCGGCCAGGGGTGGCCGCGCCTCCCCTAGTCCGAATAGGACAAGGAGAGGCGGCGCCCCCTCTCTTCCCTCCCCAATCCTACTCCAACTAGGAAGGGGGAGTCCTACTCCGGTGGGAGTAGGACTCCTCCGCAGCGCCCCCTTGGGCGGCCGCACCTCCCCCCTCCCTCCTTTATATACGGGGGCAGGGGGGCACCCTAGAAGACACAAGTTTGATCTACGGATCGTTCCTTGGCCGTGTGCGGTGCCCCCCTCCACCATATTCCACCTCGGTCATATTGTCACGAAGCTTAGGCGAAGCTCTGCGCCGGTAGAACATCAAGATCGTCACCACGCCGTCGTGCTGACGGAACTCTCCCTCGACACTCGGCTGGATCGGAGTACGAGGGACGTCATCGAGCTGTACGTGTGTCAAGAACTCGGGGCGCCGGATCGGTCGGATCGCGAGGAGAACGTCGACTACTTCCTCTACGTTGTGATCGCTTCGCTTGGTCTCACGAGGGTACGTAGACAACACTCTCCCCTTTCGTTGCTATACATCACCATGATCTTGCGTGTGCGTGGGAAAATTTTTGAAATTACTACGTTCCCCAACAAAGGGCATCCGAGCCTAGGTTTTTATGGTTTGATGTTTTGCACGAGTAGAACACAAGTGAGTTGTGGGCGATACAAGTCATACTACCTACCAGCATGTCATACTTTGGTTCAGCGGTATTGTGAGATGAAGCGGCCCGGACCGACATTACGCGTACGCTTACGCGAGACTGGTTTCACCGCCACGAGCACTCGTTGCTTAAAGGTGACTGGTGGGTGTCTGTCTCTCTCACTTTAGTTGAACCGAGTGTGGCTACGCCTGGTCCTTGAGAAGGTTAAAACGGAGTCTATTTGACGAAGTATCGTTGTGGTTTTGATGCGTAGGTGAGATTGGTTCTTGCTTAAGCCCGTAGCAGCCACGTAAAATTTGCAACAACAAAGTAGAGGACGTCTAACTTGTTTTTGCAGGGCATGTTGTGATGTGATATGGTCAAGACGTGATGCTATATTTTATTGTATGAGATGATCATGTTTTGTAACCGGTTATCGGCAATGGCTGGAGCCATATGGTTGTCGCTTTATTGTATGAAATGCAAGCATACGTAATTGCTTTACTTTATCACTAAGCGGTAGCGATAGTCGAGAAGCAATAGATGGCGAGACGACAACGATGCTACGATGGAGATCAAGGTGTCGCGCCGGTGACGATGGTGATCACGACGGTGCTTGAAGATGGAGATCACAAGCACAAGATGATGATGGCCATATCATATCACTTATATTGATTGCATGTGATGTTTATCCTTTATGCATCTTATCTTGCTTTGATTGACGGTAGCATTTTAAGATGATCTCTCACTAAAATTATCAAGAAGTGTTCTCCCGAGTATGCACCGTTGCCAAAGTTCGTCGTGCCCGGACACCACGTGATGATCGGGTGTGATAAGCTCTCGTCCATCTACAACGGGTGCAAGCCAGTTTTGCACACGCAGAATACTCAAGTTATACTTGACGAGCCTAGCATATGCAGATATGGCCTCGAACACGGAGACCGAAAGGTCGAGCGTGAATCATATAGTAGATATGATCAACATAAGATGTTCACCATTGAAAACTACTCCATCTCACGTGATGATCGGTTATGGTTTAGTTGATTTGGGTCACGTGATCACTTAGATGACTAGAGAGATGTCTATCTAAGTGGGAGTTCTTAAGTAATATGATTAATTGAACTTAAATTTATCATGAACTTAGTCCTGGTAGTATTTTGCAAATTATGTTGTAAGATCAATAGCTTGCGTTGTTGCTTTCATATGTTTATTTTGATATGTTCCTAGAGAAAATTGTGTTGAAAAATGTTAGTAGCAATGATGCGGATTTGATCCGTGATCTGAGGTTTATCCTCATTGCTGCGCAGAAGAATTATGTCCTTAATGCACCGCTAGGTTACAGACCTATTGCAGGAGCAGATGCAGACGTTATGAACGTTTGGCTAGCTCAGTATGATGACTACTTGATAGTTTTGTGCACCATGCTTTATGGCTTAGAATTGGGACTTCAAAGATGTTTTGAACATCATGGACCATATGAGATGTTCCAGGAATTGAAGTTAATATTTCAAGCAAATACCCGAGTTGAGAGATATGAAGTCTCCAACAAGTTCTATAGCTAAAAGATGGAGGAGAATCGCTCAACTAGTGAGCATATGCTCAGATTGTCTGGGTACTTCAATCGCTTGAATCAAGTGGGAGTTAATCTTCCAGATAAGATAGTGATTGACAGAATTCTCTAGTCACCATCACCAAGTTAGTAGAACTTCGTGATGAACTATAGTATGCAAGGGATGACGAAAATGATTCCCGAGCTCTTCGTGATGTTGAAATCGACGAAGGTAGAAATCAAGAAAGAGCATCAAGTGTTGATGGTTAACAAGACCACTAGTTTCAAGAAAAGGGCAAAGGGATAGAAGGGAACTTCAAGAAGAACGGCAAGCAAGTTGCTGCTCAAGTGAAGAAGCCCAAGTCTGGACCTAAGCCTGAGACTAAGTGCTTCTACTGCAAAGGGACTGGTTACTGGAAGCAGAACTACCCCAAGTATTTGGCGGATAAGAAGGATGGCAAAGTAAACAAAGGTATATTTGATATACATGTTATTGATGTGTACTTTACTAGTGTTTATAGCAACCCCTCGGTATTTGGTACTGGTTCAGTTGCTAAGAGTAGTAACTCGAAAATGGGAGTTGCAGAATAAACAGAAACTAGTTGAGGGTGAAGTGATGATGTGTGTTGAAAATAGTTTCAAGATTGATATGATCATCATCGCACACTCCCTATACTTTCGGGATTAGTGTTGAACCTAAATAAATGTTATTTGGTGTTTGCGTTGAGCATGAATATGATTTGATCGTGTTTATTGCAAAACGGTTATTCATTTAAGTAAGAGAATAAATTGTTGTTCTGTTTACATGAATAAAACCTTATATGGTTACACGCCCAATGAAAATGGTTCATTGGATCTCGATCGTAGTGATACACATATTCATAATATTGAAACCAAAAGATGCAAAGTTAATAATGATAGTGCAACTTATTTGTGGCACTGCCGTTTAGGTCATATTGGTGTAAAGCGCATGAAGAAACTCCATGCTGATGGGATTTTGGAATCACTTGATTATGAATCACTTGATGCTTGCGAACCATGCCTTTTGGGCGAGATGACTAAAACTCCGTTCTCCGGAACAATGGAAACAGCTACTTGACTTATTGGAAATAATACATACCGATGTATGCGATCCAATGAGTGTTGATGCTCGTGGCAAGTATCGTTATTTTCTGACCTTCACAAGATGATTTGAGCAGATATGGGTATATCTACTTGATGAAACATAAGTCTGAAATAGTTGAAAGGTTCAAAGAATTTCAGAGTGAAGTGGAAAAATCATCATAACAAGAAAATAAAGTTTATGCGATCTGATCGCGGAGACGAATATTTGAGTTACGAGTTTGGTCTTCAATTAAAACAATGTGGAATAGTTTCACAGCTCACGCCACATGGAACACCACAATGTTATGGTGTGTCCAAACATCGTAACCGCACTTTATTGGATAAAGTGCAATCTATGATGTTTCTTACTGATTTACCAATATCGTTTTGGGATCATACATTAGAGACAGCTGCATTCACGTTAAATTGGGCACCATCTAAATCCGTTGAGACGACACTATATGAACTGTGGTTTAGCAAGAAACCCAAGTTGTCGTTTCTTAAAATTTGGAGTTGCGATGCTTATGTGAAAAGTTTCATCCTGATAAGCTCGAACCCAAATCGGAGAAGTGCGTCTTCATAGAATACCCAAAGGAAATTGTTGGGTACACCTTCTATCATAGATCCGAAGGCAAGATATTCGTTGCTTAAGATGGATCCTTTCTAGAGAAGGAGTTTCTCTCGAAAGAAGTGAGTGGGAGGAAAGTAGAACTTGATGAGGTAATTGTACCTTCTACTGAATTGGAAAAATAGTTCATCACTGAAATTAGTTCCAGTGATTCCTACACCAATTAGTGAGGAAGCTAATGATGATGATCATGTAACTTCAGATCAAGTTACTACCGAACCTCGTAGGTAAACCAGAGTAAGATCCGCACCAGAGTGGTACGGTAATCCTGTTCTGGAAGTCATGATACTAGATCATGATGAACCTACGAACTATGAAGAAGCGATGGTGAGCCCAGATTCCGCGAAATGGCTTGAGGCCATGAAATCTGAGATGAGATCCATGTATGAGAACAAAGTGTGGACTTTGGTGGCGTTGCCCGATGATCGGCAAGCCATAGAAAATAAATGGATCTTCAAGAGGAAGACGGACGCTGATAGTAGTGTTACTATCTACAAAGCTCGACTTGTCGCAAAAAGGTTTTTGACAAGTTCAAGGTGTTGACTACGATAAGAGTTATCACTCGTATCTATGCTTAAGTCTGTCCGAATCATGTTAGCAATTGCCGCATTTTATGAATCTGGCAAATGGATAAACAAAACTGCATTCCTTGATGGAGTTATTAAAGAAGAGTTGTATGTGATGCAACCAAGAGGTTTTGTCAATCCTAAAGGTGTTAACAAAATGTGCATCTATGGACTGCTGCAAGCATCTCGGAGTTGGAATATACGCTTTGATAAGTTAATCAAAGCATATAGTTTATACAGACTTGCAGTGAAGCCTGTATTTACTAGAAAGTGAGTGGGAGCACTACAAAGATTTCGATAAGTATATGTGAATGACATATTGTAGATCGGAAATAATGTAGAATTATTCTGCAAAGCATAAAGGAGTGTTTGAAAGGAGTTTTTTCAAAGAAAGACCTCGGTGAAGCTACTTACATATTGAGCATCAAGATCTATAGAGATAGCTCAAGATGCTTGATAAGTTTTTTCAATGAGTACATACCTTGACAAGATTTTGAAGTAGTTCAAAATGGAACAGTCAAAGAAAGAGTTCTTGCCTGTGTTACAAGGTGTGAAATTGAGTAAGACTCAAAACCCGACCACGGCAGAAGATTGAAAGAGAATGAAAGTCATTCCCTATGCCTTGGCCATAGGTTCTATAAAGTATGCCATGCTGTGTACCGGATCTATTGTATACCCTGACCGAGTTTGGCAAGGAGTACAATAGTGATCTAGGAGTAGATCATCGGACAGCGGTCAAAATTATCCTTAGTGGAATAAGGATATGTTTCTCGATTATGGAAGTGACAAAAGGTTCGGTAGTAAAGGGATTACGTCGATGCAAGTTTTGACACCGATCCGATGACTCTAAGTCTCGATCTAGATACATATTGAAAGTGGGAGCAATTAGCTAGAGTAGCTCCGTGCAGAGCATTGTAGACATAGAATATTTGCAAAATACATACGGCTCTGAATATGATAGACCCGTTGACTAAGATTCTCTCACAAGCAAAACATGATGACACCTTAGTACTCTTTGGGTGCTAATCACATAGCGATGTGAACTAGATTACTGAATCTAGTAAACCCTTTGGGTGTTGGTCACATGGCGATGTGAACTATGGGTGTTAATCACATGATGATGTGAACTATCGATGTTAATCACATGGTGATGTGATCTAGATTATTGACTCTAGTGCAAGTGGGAGACTGAAGGAAATATGCCCTAGAGGCAATAATAAAGTTATTATTTATTTCCTTATTTCATGTTAAATGTCTATTATTCATGCTAGAATTGTATTAACCGGAAACATAATACATGTGTGAATATATAGACAAACAGAGTGTCACTAGTATGCCTCTACTTGACTAGCTTGTTAATCAAAGATGGTTATGTTTCCTAACCATGAACAAGGAGTTGTTATTTGATTAACAA
The DNA here is from genome assembly GCA_021437245.1 of Aegilops speltoides. Classification (NCBI taxonomy): domain Eukaryota; kingdom Viridiplantae; phylum Streptophyta; class Magnoliopsida; order Poales; family Poaceae; genus Aegilops; species Aegilops speltoides. The sequence goes on from CM038147.1 coordinate 502,597,724, forward strand.
GATCACATCATTAGTTGAATGATCTGATTGACAAGACCCATTCCATTAGCTTAGCACCCGATCGTTTAGTATGTTGCTATTGCTTTTATCCATGACTTATACATGTTCCTATAACTATGAGATTATGCAACTCCGTTTGCGGAGGAACACTTTGGGTACTACCAAACGTCACAACATAACTGGGTGATTATAAAGGAGTACTACAGTGTCTCCAAAGGCGGATGTTGGGTTGGCGATTTCGAGATTAGGTTTTGTCACTCCGATTGTCGGAGAGGTATCTCTGGGCCCTCTCGGTAATACACATCACTTAAGCCTTGCAAGCATTACAACTAATGAGTTAGCTGTGAGATGATGTATTACGGAACGAGTAAAGAGACTTGCCGGTAACGAGATTGAACTAGGTATTGGATACCGACGATCGAATCTCGGGCAAGTAACATACCGATGACAAAGGGAACAACGTATGTTGTTATGCGGTCAGACCGATAAAGATCTTCGTAGAATATGTAGGAACCAATATGTAACACCCCGGATCCGATGCGCCAGGTGTCCGTCAGTTATTCGTCGTTGTTGCCATGTCATTTGCTTGCGTGTTGCACTTTGCCATGTCATCATTTGCATTTTATCATGTCATCATGTGCATTTCATTTTGCATACTTGTTCGTCTCATGCATCTGAGCATTTTCCCCGTTGTCCGTTTTGCAATCCGGCACTCCTATGTCTCCCGGCGTCCCCTCTTCTCTCTTTTCATGTGCGGGTATTAAACTTTCTCGGAATGGCCCGAGGTTTGCCAAGCGGCCTTGGTATAGCACCGGTAGACCGCCTGTCAAGTTTCGTGCCATTTGGAGGTCGTTTGATACTCCAACGGTTAACCGGGTAACCGCAAAGCCCTCTTTTGTTTCAGCCCAACACCCCTTCCAAAGTGGCCCAAAACCCATCAAACTCCTCTCCATGCTCTCGGTCGTTCGATCACGATCGCGTGGCCGAAAACCGCTCCTCATTTGGACTCTCCTAGCTCCCTCTACCTATAAATATGTCTTCCTCCCCGAAATCTCGGGCAAACCCTAGATCAAACTCCACCCGCCGCCGCCGGACACGTCCAGGCAACGCCGGACACGTCCGCCGCCGACCCCTCGCCCAATCAGGGAGCGCCACGTGGGCCTCCCCGTCGCCAACCGCCGCCCATGCCGCTCGCAGCATGGCCAGGCCCATGCGGCCCATCCGCCGCCGCCGCCCGTCGCCGTCGCCAAGGCCGCGACCGGCGCCTTCGCCGCCGCCGCCGCCGCCGACCGGCGCTTCGCTTCGCTCTTACCTCGTCCCGCGCCGGCCGGGACCTCGCCGCCCGGCCGTGGCCGCCCGCCCCGTCAGTCTCGGCCTCGCGCGCCGTCCGCCTTGCCGCCGGTCGGGTCCCCGCCGCGCCTCTCCCGGCGGCTCCCGCCGACCTCCGGCCAGCGCCTCGCCGCCTCTCCTCCTTCCGCCACCGGCCAACTCCGGCCGCCATCCTCGGGAGGCGCGCCGCCGGATCCGATCCAGATCCAGATCCGGTTGATCTCTCCCCCCCGTTTTTTCACTAAGTCCTAATTCTGCAATAATTTCATGTCATTTTCATCATGTCACATCTCCGCACCCGTGGCTCCGTTTTGCGCGTATAATATGTCAAATTGTTCGTCTAGAAGAGTACATCATTTCATTCCATTGCATCATTTTCATTTGAGTTCATTTTGATGCCCGAAATGCTGTTGGAAAACGGCTTCAGATCGTTAGTTTCAGAATCTTATCAGCTCGAGCTCTTTTGTCATTTTTGCCATGATTTATGTGTGCATCCTATGAGTATGAGCTCTACATGAATGTTGGACTAGGACATGCCATCTTTCCAGAGGTGTTGGCCTTGTATTTTTGTGATGCTTGTAGTGAGTGCATTGAGCTTGTAAAGTAGGGTAGTTGCTGTTGTTGTTTTGCTAGACAGATTCTGTTATAATTTGATGCCATGTTAACATGCTTCTAGTAATCATTCTATGCATAATCTGGAGATGCTCTATAAACATGATTTGATATATATGTCTTGCTCTATCCATTCATGCCCTTGGTTGCATTTATAGCCTGCTGGAACATGTTCATTTCTTGATCCAAAGTTGCTTGGAAATGTTTCCTGGCAGATTGTTTGCATGAGATTCAATTTTCACGAGGTCGTTGTAGTTGATCCGTGTATGCTATGACCTTGCTCTTGCCATGCTTAGCTTCATATTCATGCCTTCTTACTGTTGGTTGCCTTGCCATGCCATGTATTGCTCTGTAGTGAGTGCATCGAGCTCACGAACATGCCTACCTGTTAACTGTTTTTTGCCATGTCCTGATATTTCACTAAGTCTGAAATCTGTAATAAAACTTGCTATGTTTACATGGGTGCCATCATTTCTTAAGGTCCTTTTAGGCTTATGGTCAGTAAGGGACTATTGAAATATGCTTTGAGTAGAATCATGTCATGCCTTGCTTTGCTATTATAAGCTCCTGTAGCATGTTGTTTGCTTGCTCTAAACATGCCTTCCTGATGTTAATTCCTGCCATGTTAGTATTTTCACTAAGTCTGTGAACCTGATATTTTGAGCACTTTCTCCATGCTTGTTTGAACATGTTATGATGTGATTTAGCCGTAGCTCAGTGTTCCTCTTTTGTTAAGCATCTCCTGTAGTTCGTTGCCATATGCTTTGTTTTTATGTTGGGGTGCTGTAGCATAGTTTCTTGTTGCGTGCTAAGTAGCATCGGGCTGTTAAACGCAGTTTTGCGTCATTCTTGTTTTGCTTGTCATTTGCAAACCGTGCATCCGATTCCGGTGATCTTTATATCGATTTCAACCGAAATCACCCCATCTTTCCAGCGGCATACTTGGTTTGCCAAGTTGATGCCCGGTTCATCATTTTCCTTCCGGAGCATACATATGCATTGCATATCACATCTCGCATCGCATGTCATGTATTGCATCATATTGCTTGTGCATTGTTCCTTGTTTGATTGTGGTTCCGTGGCTTGTGTTCTTGCTTTGGGTAGAGCCGGGAGACGAGTGCGTGTACGAGGAACCTGTTGAGAACGCCTCTCGAGGATCAAGCCTTCGACAACTCTGAGAACCTTGCAGGCAAGATGATCATACCCTCGAAATCACTACTATCTTTGCTATGCTAGTTTGCTCGCTCTTTTGCTATGCCAATGCTACGATGCCTACCATTTGCTTGTCAGCCTCCCAAACTGCCATGTCAAACCTCTAACCTTTGACACCATTCCTAGCAAACCGTTGATTGGCTATGTTACCGCTTTGCTCAGCCCCTCTTATAGCGTTGTTAGTTGCAGGTGAAGATTGAAGTTTGTTCCTTGTTGGAACATGGAGATGTTGTTCCTTGTTGGAACATGTTCACTTGTTGGGATATCACAATATATCTTATTTAATTAATGCATCTATATACTTGGTAAAGGGTGGAAGGCTCGGCCTTATGCAGTGTTTTGTTCCACTCTTGCCGCCCTAGTTTCCGTCATATCGGTGTTATGTTCCCGGATTTTATGTTCCTTACACGGTTGGGCTATTATAGGAACCCCTTGACAGTTCGCCTTAAGTAAAGCTTCTCCAGAATGCCCAACATTGGTTTTACCATTTGCCTCACCTAGCCCTTTTCTTTCCCTTGGGTTCTGCAGACTCAAGGGTCATCTTTATTTTAACCCCGGGCGGTGCTCCTCGAGTGTTGGTCCGAACCGAGATACTCTGCAGGGGCCACCTCGGGAAACTTGAGGGTTGGTTTTACTCGTAGCTAGACTCATCCGAGTGTGCCTGAGAAAGAGATATGTGCAGCTCCTATCGGGTTTGTCGGCACATTCGGCGGTGTTGCTGGTTTAGTTTTACCTGTCGAAATGTCTTGTTGTACCGGATACCGAGTCGATCGGAGTGTCTTGGGTGGAGGTCTATTCCTCCGCTGACCGTGAGAGCTTGTCATGGGCTAAGTTGGGACACCCTGCGCAGGATTTGATCTTTCAAAGCCGTGCCCATGGTTATGTGGCAGATGGGAATTTGTTAACGTCCGGTTGTAGAAGACCTGAAGTTGACCTTAATTAAAATACATCAACCGTGTGTGTTACCGTGATGGTCTCTTTCCGGCGGAGTCCGGGAAGTGAACACGGTGTTGGAGTTATGCTTGACGTAGGTTGCTATAGGATCACTTCTTGATCATACTTATATCGACCGTGCTTTGCCTTCTCTTCTCGCTCTCATTTGCGTATGTTAGCCACCATATATGCTAGTCGCTTGCTGCAGCTCCACCTCATGCCTTTACCTTACCCATAAGCTTAAATAGTCTTGATCTCGTGGGTGCGAGATTGCTGAGTCCTCGTGACTCACCAGATACTTCCAAAACCAGTTTGCAGGTGCCTATGTTACCGAGCAGATGACGCAACCAAGCTCAAGGAGGAGCTTGATGAAGATCTTGCCCTTTGTGTTGTTTCGTTCTAGTTGATCGAGAGTGGAGCCCGGTTGGGGTCGATCGAGGACCATTTGTCGATTTGGGGTTCTTCTTTTATTTTGGTTCCGTAGTCGGACCTTGATTGTATCTGGATGATGTAATGCTTTATTCATGTAATTGTGTGAAGTGGCGATTGTAAGCCAACTATGTATCTTTTCCCTTATGTATTACATGGATTGTGCGAAGATTACCTCACTTGCGACATTGCTTTCAATGCGGTTATGCCTCTAAGTCGTGCTTCGACACGTGGGAGATATAGCCGCATCGAGGCGCTATGTTGGTAATCGAGCCTTCCCGACCTTAGGAGCCCCACCGCTTGATCGTTTTAGTGGCGAGTTGTGTCTAGAAAAATGTTTTGAGTCATTTAGGATTATATATATCGGAGAGTTTAGGAATTCTTTTTACTCCCCAGTCCCTTCGACCTTCTGGTGAGGTATCCTGACGTAGAGTTTTGACTCTTCTCTTCTCAAATTTCACTAAAATTTTTTTAGGATCACGCTGGTATCTTGGGATCGTTCGATATTCTTATGACGAGAACATTGTTCTTGGTGCCTCCTGTCATTTAGGGGTTGTGGCGGTGTCCCGGGAGTTGAGCTCCGAGGTGTTGTCGTCATAATTTTATCGTTGCGATTCTGGAATACCGAGTTTAGTACGCCGACATCGAAAATCTCTTTTATGCAGTTGTTGGTGAGATAACCCCGCTAACCCAATCTTGAGGTGAGTACGGAGTATTGCCATGACTTCGTATAACGGATGCTTTTCAAGGTTGAGGTACACGATTTCGAAGGTTTCTTGGTTATGTGTTGACGGATGGATACAATTGGATGTAGGGATTGTTAGTTTGGGTGAGATATATATTGCTCCCTGTATCCCCAACACCGATTGCATAACCGGAAAGTTTCGGAGTTTCATAGGTGGGAATTCAAGTAGCTCTTAGGATATCTTTCCGACGGAGGTATGATATGAAATTGGGGTTCGACGTCTAGTGGTCCGCCTATTCACGGTTGGTTTTACTGATGGTCTCGTTGTGTCTTAAAGAGTCCTTGGCTATGCCGACTGGGGGCGCTTCAGATGTCATGTGCACTGCCTTGTACATGATGGTGCTGTCGATTGAGCCCGTAGGCCCCACCACGAAAACTTCGGACGAAATCTCTATCATATGTTTGTTCCGCTTATTCTGCAAGCCATCCTTTGTTTTGTTTTGATTTGTGGTATTCGAGTTGCTTCGAAGTCAAATGTTGAATCCATCCTTTCCTAAATGGTGTTCTCATACTCCGATGTGAATACCAATCCTTCTCGACAATCGAAATTGTCATGTCAATCCTCTTCAACCGATGTGCTTCTCTTCAAATGGATCCGATCATTTCAACATCCGCAAGATCAATTCTAAGTTTTCTCAACGGTGTTTGTTTCATCCGTCTCCAAGTTGCCTTTGTTTTTCCCGCCCACCCACCCTTTTTCTTCAAGGACTAAGATTTCTTAATCAAGTATCCACTTATTCATGTGAAGTTTTCTCCATTCTTTTCCGTCAATGTTCTTACCCGGTGGTTCTCTAGAAGATGTTCTACTAGTTCGTCATTCCTCATTCTTTTCTCTTCTCCGGTGGATTCAAGTCAAGTTTTGTTGATCATATCTTTTTCCTCATTTCAATGTCTTCTCTTACCGGTGCACCTCTTAATCATTCTACTTCTCGCTATTTGTTATTCCGGAGTGCTCAAGATATCTCGAAGATTCGTGTTTCCACTCTGCATTCGGTCAAGCTCTTTTGAGATTGGTATCTCATGCAAGTCATTTAATTCAACCGGTGCAACATCTCTTTTAAATCTTTTCAACGGTGTTCTTTTGAGTGGGCCCTAACCCACAGGTCTTTTCCCAGGATCTTACCTGACTCTTCTATTTTCCCGGAACTACCCTAAATTCTTCTCCAAGTTTGACGTAAGAATGAATTTTCATCAGTCAAATGCTTTTCTCCAAGATCTTTCAAATTCTGTTCATAGTTGGCTCCACCTCTTCGCTTTTGATTATTTCGGTGTGCCTCAATAATTCTTGGTGGTGTTTTTCGTTGTCATTCTCATCATTTGAAGACCGAAGAAGAGTTTCTCTTTAATCTTGCTCTATTCTCTTCAAGATTCATGGTTCTAGCTTCATGCTATCCTCATAATTGTTTTCGATTGTGAGAATCTTTTTCACCCATCCGGAGCATTTCATGAGTTGTTTCAATTTCTTTCCTCCGAAGGTCATCATGTCATAATTCCTCATTCTCAGATTCAGCTCTCGTTCTCCAAAAATCATACCGGTGGTTCGTTCAAGATTTCACCTCTTTTGTTATCATTTAATTCATTTGTTGTTCCAATCCTACCGGTGGTTCGTTGAAGACCTTCTCAAGTTTACGCCATATCTCCTTAATCCTTCTACGAGAATAAGTAGTATGCCAAATCCGTTGATTGTCATCAATTTAATTGGTGAAGGATAAGCATAACATAATTCTTGTTCTTGTTTCATCCAAGTGATTAATTCCTTCTTTCGGAGTTTGTTCATGATGAATAAATTCTCGGTTCTAGTGTTTCATCTATTCTTTTTCCGGAGTTCCAAGTTTTCCGCATTATCTCGTCGCGAAGCTCATTCTAAATTATTGCAAGGCTTCACCTTGTGTTTTCAACTTCTCTTTCTTTTATCATCCTTTTATTACCGGATTTCTTCATGGAGGCTCTACATGGTGGTTCCTCAAGGATTCTTTTCATTCTTCAATTGTTCTTCAAGATTTCTCTCGGAGTCAAGATCCGCCAAGCTATACTCAAAATTAAACATGGTGCTTAACACATGTTTTGTTTTGAGGAGCTCAAGTATTCTCCGTCTTGCATTCCAAAGTGCAATTCTTTCTACCTTATCTTTTGAGGTGGTGTTATATCACTCTTGACAATTTTCCTTCATGTTTCATGATTCATTTGTTGTCAAAAGTGAGGTATTTTAAATCCATCAACTTCTTCATTGGAGTTATCTTGGGTTATATTTCACCTACAGCCTTCCCTAAGGAATGTAGCTATTTGTGGTGCTTATCAATGATCCAATTTTCTCCTTCTCATCTCGGTGAAAAAGTTTTTCATCTCTTTGGTGCTCTAAATCAAATCAATGGTTTTCCGTTAGTGGCCGGTTGTCACCTCATAATTTTGAGATGTTTCCATAAGCCCACTACAAGCTTGTTCTTTTCGTTGTTGGTTTTCCAACAACTCCGTTCTAACCTTCTTGCAAGGATGCTTTCCAAGTTCAATTGTGGTAGAAGTTGTCATTTTCTTCTCCGTTTTTCATTTCAATGATCTACTTCTATTCTTTCTTACGGAGGCATTGTGATGTTGCTCTCTTCACTCATCATCTCCAATTGTGAGCATCGTGTTCTTTTCATCCTTATCCATTTAACCGGAGTGTTGTATCATCTCTTCAATATTTTTTTCATCTCATCAAGTTTTTCTTCTTCTTTCAGTCGGAGTGCTGTCCAAATTATATCAATCTTATTCCTTCTCTATCTAGTTTTAACCGGAGTGGTTTCAATATCTATCTTATCACTAAACCTCTTGGTTCTCGTTGTATCCCTTGTTCCTCTTTCCTAACGAAGTGTTTCAACTTTGCTCATCTTCGTTATTTTCCTTCCTTTCATTTTGTTCAACCTCTCAAGGTTCGTGGTTTCACTCGTTCGTCAAAGAAGCAACTTAGTTTTACCTCTTCTCTTTCTCTTCCGTTTTCCCTCCGGTGCCATCCTAGATCTCGGGACGAGATCCTCTTGTAGTGGTGGAGTGTTGTAACACCCCGGATCCGATGCGCCAGGTGTCCGCCAGTTATTCGTCGTTGTTGCCATGTCATTTGCTTGCGTGTTGCACTTTGCCATGTCATCATTTGCATTTTATCATGTCATCATGTGCATTTCATTTTGCATACTTGTTCGCCTCATGCATCGAGCATTTTCCCGTTGTCCGTTTTGCAATCCGGCACTCCTATGTCTCCGGCGCCCCTCTTCTCTCTTTTCGTGTGCGGGTATTAAACTTTCTCGGAATGGCCCGAGGTTTGCCAAGCGGCCTTGGTATAGCACCGGTAGACCGCCTGTCAAGTTTCGTGCCATTTGAAGGTCGTTTGATACTCCAACGGTTAACCGGGTAACCGCAAAGCCCTCTTTTGTTTCAGCCCAACACCCCTTCCAAAGTGGCCCAAAACCCATCAAACTCCTCTCCATGCTCTCGGTCGTTCGATCACGATCGCGTGGCCGAAAACCGCTCCTCATTTGGACTCTCCTAGCTCCCTCTACCTATAAATATGTCTTCCTCCTCAAATCTCGCAAACCCTAGATCAAACTCCACCTGCGCCGCGGACACGCCCAGTAACGCCGACACGTCCGCCGCCGACCCTCGCCCAATCGTGGAGCGCCACGTGGGCTCCCGTCGCCAGCCGCCGCCCATGAGCCAGCGAAGCGGCTGGCCCATGGGGCCATCCGCCGCCGCCGCCGCCGGTCGCCGCGCCGCGACATGCCAGGCGCCTTGCCCGCCCGCCGCCGCCCCGGCCGGCGCGGCGCTGCCTGCTACCTCGTCCGCCGGCCGCCGGACCTCGCCGCCCGCCGTAGCCGCCCGGCCCCGCTGGTCTCGGCCTCGCGCCCGTCCGCCCGGCCGGCCGGTCGAGGTCCCGCCGCCGCGCCTCTCCGGCTCCGGCTCCCGCCGACCTCGGCCAGCGCCTCGCCGCCTCTCCTCCTTCCGCCACCGGCCAACTCCGGCCAGCCATCCTCGGGAGGCGCGCCGGATCCGATCCAGATCCAGATCCGGTTGATCTCTCCCCCCTTTTTTTCACTAAGTCCTAATTCTGCAATAATTTCATGTCATTTTCATCATGTCACATCTCCGCACCCGTGGCTCCGTTTTGCGCGTATAATATGTCAAATTGTTCGTCTAGAAGAGTACATCATTTCATTCCATTGCATCATTTTCATTTGAGTTCATTTTGATGCCCGAAATGCTGTTGGAAAACGGCTTCAGATCGTTAGTTTCAGAATCTTATCAGCTCGAGCTCTTTTGTCATTTTTGCCATGATTTATGTGTGCATCCTATGAGTATGAGCTCTACATGAATGTTGGACTAGGACATGCCATCTTTCCAGAGGTGTTGGCCTTGTATTTTTGTGATGCTTGTAGTGAGTGCATTGAGCTTGTAAAGTAGGGTAGTTGCTGTTGTTGTTTTGCTAGACAGATTCTGTTATAATTTGATGCCATGTTAACATGCTTCTAGTAATCATTCTATGCATAATCTGGAGATGCTCTATAAACATGATTTGATATATATGTCTTGCTCTATCCATTCATGCCCTTGGTTGCATTTATAGCCTGCTGGAACATGTTCATTTCTTGATCCAAAGTTGCTTGGAAATGTTTCCTGGCAGATTGTTTGCATGAGATTCAATTTTCACGAGGTCGTTGTAGTTGATCCGTGTATGCTATGACCTTGCTCTTGCCATGCTTAGCTTCATATTCATGCCTTCTTACTGTTGGTTGCCTTGCCATGCCATGTATTGCTCTGTAGTGAGTGCATCGAGCTCACGAACATGCCTACCTGTTAACTGTTTTTTGCCCTGTCCTGATATTTCACTAAGTCTGAAATCTGTAATAAAACTTGCTATGTTTACATGGGTGCCATCATTTCTTAAGGTCCTTTTAGGCTTATGGTCAGTAAGGGACTATTGAAATATGCTTTGAGTAGAATCATGTCATGCCTTGCTTTGCTATTATAAGCTCCTGTAGCATGTTGTTTGCTTGCTCTAAACATGCCTTCCTGATGTTAATTCCTGCCATGTTAGTATTTTCACTAAGTCTGTGAACCTGATATTTTGAGCACTTTCTCCATGCTTGTTTGAACATGTTATGATGTGATTTAGCCGTAGCTCAGTGTTCCTCTTTTGTTAAGCATCTCCTGTAGTTCGTTGCCATATGCTTTGTTTTTATGTTGGGGTGCTGTAGCATAGTTTCTTGTTGCGTGCTAAGTAGCATCGGGCTGTTAAACGCAGTTTTGCGCCATTCTTGTTTTGCTTGTCATTTGCAAACCGTGCATCCGATTCGGTGATCTTTATATCGATTTCAACCGAAATCACCCCATCTTTCCAGCGGCATACTTGGTTTGCCAAGTTGATGCCAGTTCATCATTTTCCTTCCGAGCATACATATGCATTGCATATCACATCTCGCATCGCATGTCATGTATTGCATCATATTGCTTGTGCATTGTTCCTTGTTTGATTGTGGTTCCGTGGCTTGTGTTCTTGCTTTGGGTAGAGCCGGGAGACGAGTACGTGTACGAGGAACCTGTTGAGAACGCCTACGAGGATCAAGCCTTCGACAACTCTGAGAACCTTGCAGGCAAGATGATCATACCCTCGAAATCACTACTATCTTTGCTATGCTAGTTTGCTCGCTCTTTTGCTATGCCAATGCTACGATGCCTACCATTTGCTTGTCAGCCTCCCAAACTGCCATGTCAAACCTCTAACCTTTGACACCATTCCTAGCAAACCGTTGATTGGCTATGTTACCGCTTTGCTCAGCCCCTCTTATAGCGTTGTTAGTTGCAGGTGAAGATTGAAGTTTGTTCCTTGTTGGAACATGGAGATGTTGTTCCTTGTTGGAACATGTTCACTTGTTGGGATATCACAATATATCTTATTTAATTAATGCATCTATATACTTGGTAAAGGGTGGAAGGCTCGGCCTTATGCCTGGTGTTTTGTTCCACTCTTGCCGCCCTAGTTTCCGTCATATCGGTGTTATGTTCCCGGATTTTATGTTCCTTACGGTTGGGCTATTATGGAACCCCTTGACAGATTCGCCTTAAGTAAAGCTTCTCCAAGAATGCCCAACATTGGTTTTACCATTTGCCTCACCTAGCCCTTTTCTTTCCCTTGGGTTCTGCAGACTCAAGGGTCATCTTTATTTTAACCCCCGGCGGTGCTCCTCACGAGTGTTGGTCCGAACCGAGATACTGCAAGGGGCCACCTCGGGAAACTTGAGGGTTGGTTTTACTCGTAGCTAGACTCATCCGAGTGTGCCACGAGAAAGAGATATGTGCAGCTCCTATCGGGATTTGTCGGCACATTCGGGCGGTGTTCTGGTTTAGTTTTACCTGTCGAAATGTCTTGTTGTACCGGATACCGAGTCGATCGGAGTGTCTTGGGTGGAGGTCTATTCCTCCGCTGACCGTGAGAGCTTGTCATGGGCTAAGTTGGGACACCCTGCAGGATTTGATCTTTCAAAGCCGTGCCCGCGGTTATGTGGCAGATGGGAATTTGTTAACGTCCGGTTGTAGAAGACCTGAAGTTGACCTTAATTAAAATACATCAACCGTGTGTGTTACCGTGATGGTCTCTTTCCGTGGAGTCCGGAAGTGAACACGATGTTGGAGTTATGCTTGACGAGGTTGCTATAGGATCACTTCTTGATCATACTTATATCGACCGTGCTTTGCCTTCTCTTCTCGCTCTCATTTGCGTATGTTAGCCACCATATATGCTAGTCGCTGCTGCAGCTCCACCTCATGCCTTTACCTTACCCATAAGCTTAAATAGTCTTGATCTCGTGGGTGCGAGATTGCTGAGTCCTCGTGACTCACGGATACTTCAAAACCAGTTTGCGGTGCCTATGTTACCGAAAGCAGATGACGCAACCAAGCTCAAGGAGGAGCTTGATGAAGATCTTGCCCTTTGTGTTGTTTCGTTCTAGTTGATCAGTAGTGGAGCCCAGTTGGGGTCGATCGAGGACCATTTGTCGCATTTGGGGTTCTTCTTTTATTTTGGTTCCGTAGTCAGACCTTGATTGTATCTGGATGATGTAATGCTTTATTCATGTAATTGTGTGAAGTGGCGATTGTAAGCCAGCTATGTATCTTTTCCCCTTATGTATTACATGGATTGTGCGAAGATTACCTCACTTGCGACATTGCTTTCAATGCGGTTATGCCTCTAAGTCGTGCTTCGACACGTGGGAGATATAGCCGCATCGAGGGCGTTACACAATATGGGCATCCAGGTCCCGCTGTTGGTTATTGACCGGAGACGTGTCTCGGTCATGTCTACATTGTTCTCGAACCGTAGGGTCCGCACGCTTAAGGTTTCGATGACAGTTATTATGAGTTTATATATTTTGATGTACCGAAGAAGTTCGGAGTCCCGGATGTGATCACGGACATGACGAGGAGTCTCGAAATGGTCGAGACATAAAGATTGATATATTGGAAGCCTATATTTGGAGTCCGGAATGGTTCCGGGTGAAATCGGGAATTTACCGGAGTACCGGGAGGTTACCGGAACCCCCCGGGAACTAAATGGGCCTTAGTGGGCCTCGAGGGAGAAGAGGAAGGGCCGGCCAGGGGTGGCCGCGCGCCCCTCCCCCCCTAGTCCGAATAGGACAAGGAGAGGGGGGCGGCGCCCCCCCTTCTCTCTTCCCCCTCCCCCAATCCTACTCCAACTAGGAAGGGGGAGTCCTACTCCCGGTGGGAGTAGGACTCCTCCGGCGCACCTCCCTTGGGCCGGCCGCACCTCCCCCCTCCCTCCTTTATATACGGGAGCAGGGGGGCACCCTAGAAGACACAAGTTTGATCTACGGATCGTTCCTTGGCCGTGTGCGGTGCCCCCCTCCACCATATTCCACCTCGGTCATATCGTCGCAAGCTTAGGCGGCTCTGCGCCGTAGAACATCAAGATCGTCCTGCCACGTCGTCTTGTGGAACTCTCCCTCGACACTCGGCTGGATCGGAGTCTGGCGACGCCATCGAGCTGTACGTGTGTCAAGAACTCGGGGGCGCCGGAGTAACGGTGCCGGGATCGGTCGGATCGCGAGGAGAACGTACGACTACTTCCTCTACGTTGTGATCGCTTCCGCTTCGGGTCTACGAGGATACGTAGACAACACTCTCCCCTTTTGTTGCTATAAATCACCATGATCTTGCGTGTGCGTAGGAAATTTTTTGAAATTACTACGTTCCCCAACAAAGGAAGACAACATAATGGTTTATGTTTTCTCACATCTCAGTTAAAGTATATTGTCACGGATCATTCAAACATGTTGAGCTTGCCTTTCCCGCTCATGCTAGCCAAAATTCCCTACACCAAGTAGAGATACTACTTGTGCTTCCAAATATCCTTAAACCCAGTTTTGCCATGAGAGTCCACCATACCTACCTATGGATTGAGTAAGATCCTTCAAGTAAGTTGTCATGTTGCAAGCAATAAAAATTGCTCTCTAAATATGTATGACTTATTAGTGCGGAGAAATAAGCTTTATACGATCATGTGATATGGAAGTAATAAAACGGCGGACTGCATAATAAAGGTTCATATCACAAGTGGCAATATAAAGTTACATTCTTTTGCATTAAGATTTTGTGCATCCAATCCTAAAAGCATATGACAACCTCTGCTTCCCTCTGCGAAGGGCCTATCTTTTACTTTATGTCTTTTACTTTATGCAAGAGTCAAGGTGATCTTCACCTTTCCCTTTTTCATTTTATCCTTTGGCAAGCACTTCGTGTTGGAACGATCCTGATACATATATCCAATTGGATGTAAGTTAGCATGAACTATTATTGTTGACATCACCCAAAGGTGAATACGTTGGGAGGCAACACAATAAGCCCCCATCTTTCTCAGTGTCCGATTAAAACTCCATAACCATAAGTATTGCGTGAGTGTTAGCAATTGTAGAAGACTAAATCATAGTTGAGTATGTGGACTTGCTGAAAAACTCTATTCTTGACTCTTTCTGATGTTATGATAAATTGCAATTGCTTCAATGACTGAGATTATAGTTTGTTAGTTCTCAATGAAGGTTTTGAACCATACTTGACATTGTGAATAGACTGTTACTTGAGCATGAGAAGTCATATGACAAAATCTATATATATATGTTGTTGTTATAAGAATGATCATGATGCCCTCATGTCCGTATTTTATTTTTATCGACACCTCTATCTCTAAACATGTGGATATATTTTTTGATATCGGCTTCCACTTGAGGACAAACGAGGTCTAAGCTTGGGGGAGTTGATACGTCCATTTTGCATCATGCTTTTATATCAATATTTATTGCATTATGGGCTGTTATTAAACATTATGTCACAATACTTATGGCTATTCTCTCTTATTTTACAAGGTTTATCATGAAGAGGGAGAATGCCGGCAGCTGGGATTCTGGCTGGAAAAGGAGCAAATATTGGAAACCTATTCTGCACAGCTCCAAAAATCCTGAAACTCCACAGAAGTCATTTTTGGAATTAGTAAGAATTATTGGGCGAAGAAAATACCAGAGGGGGCCCACACCCTGGCCGGGAGGGTGGGGGCGCCCCCCCCCCCCCTTGTTGGGCATGCCCCCCTGTCTCTTGGGCCCCCTATTGGCCCTCCGGTGCCCACCTTCTGCTATATGAAGGCTTTTACCCTAAAAAATCATAAGCAAGCTCACGGGACGAAACTCCGCCGCCATGAGGCGGAACCTCATGAACTAATCTAGGGCTCGGTGGAGCTGTTCTGCTGGGAAACTTCCCTCGGGGGGGAAATCATCACCATCGTCATCACCAACGATCCTCTCACCGGGAGGGGGTCAATCTCCATCAACATCTTCACCAGCACCATCTCCTCTCAAAACCCTAGTTCATCTCTTGTATCCAATCTTGTATCAAAACCACAAATTGGTACCTGTGGGTTGCTAGTAGAGTTGATTACTCCTTGTAGTTGATGCTAATTAGTTTACTTGGTGGAAGATCATATGTTCAGATCCTTAATGCATATTAATACTCCTCTGATCATGAACATGAATATGCTTTGTGAGTAGTTACGTTTGTTCCTGAGGACATGGGTGAAGTCTTGCTATTAGTAGTCATGTGAATTTGGTATTTGTTCGATATTTTGAGGAGATGTATGTTGTCTCTCCTCTAGTGGTGTTAAGTGAACGTCGACTACATGACACTTCACCATTATTTGGGCCTAGAGGAAGGCATTGGGAAGTAATAAGTAGGTGATGGATTGCTAGTGTGATAGAAGCTTAAACCCTAGTTTATGTGTTGCTTCGTAAGGGGCTGATTTGGATCCACTAGTTTCATGCTATGGTTAGGTTTACCTTAATACTTCTTTTGTAGTTGCGGATGCTTGCAATAGGGGTTAATCATAAGTGGGATGCTTGTCCAAGAAAGGGCAGTACCCAAGCACCGGTCCACCCACATATCAAATTATCAAAGTACCGAACGCGAATCATATGAGCGTGATGAAAACTAGCTTGACGATAATTCCCATGTGTCCTCGGGAGCGATTTTCTCATTATAAGAAATTGTCCAGGCTTGTCCTTTCCTACAAAAAGGATTGGGCCACCTTGATGCACCTTACGTATTTTCTTTGCTTGTTACCCGTTACAAATTATCTTATCACAAAACTATCTGTTACCTATAATTTCAGTGCTTGCAGAGAATACCTTACTGAAAACCGCTTGTCATTTCCTTGTGCTCCTCATTGGGTTCAACACTCTTACTTATCGAAAGGACTACGATAGATCCCCTATACTTGTGGGTCATCATCCTCTTCCTCCTCCTCTTCACCCTCGTCGCTGGAGTCGATCTGCTACGCCGAGTCTTCACCATCCGCCGGGTTCAGCCCAAACCACTCCACCGGCAGAGCAGCACCATCGTCGTTCAGCTCGGGGATGAAGATGTTGGTGTCAGTGTACTCGGAGATCGCCGCAGCGCGCCGAATGATAGCCGGCCGTACCGCCACCAGCTCCTCGTTGGCTTCCTGCTGAAACGTGGCCAGCTAGGACAAGTCCAGCCCAGGATACCACGCTCGGACGAACTCCAACGCCCGCCTGGCGCCTGCCTGGGCTGCAGAAGCCTTCCAAGCCTCGAAGCGGCCGGCTGCCACCTCCAGCCAGTCGGCAGTCCAACTGGGGGTAAGGGGAATCACTTTGCCAAGCCAGAGGGCGGATAGCACCTGGGCTCCAACGCGCTGAAGGTGGCGGAGCATGCGGTGAGCCGGTTGGAGACGGGCCTGGATGGCCAAGAACTGCTCCTCAAGCGTCCGGCGAGCGTCTGGCGCAATCTCGGTGCCAGCCTGCCTCTGCATGTTGCGCGGGCCTCGATGACTTGGCTGGCGGCAACAGAGTAGGCGGGGAAGTACTCTGCACGAAGAAGAAAAGGGAAAATGTGAAGTCAGAAGTCGGACCAAGCAGCAGGCGGCGAACAAAGGGACGAAGAGGAAGGCAGCCTACTGTCAACCATGTCTTCAATATGGCCATAGCCGTCACTCAGCGACTGCCTCGACTCGGCCCAGTTCCCCACCTCAGTCTCGGACTCGGCTTGGAGGGCGGCCTCGATGTCTTTCACCGCCTTCAGGGCCGCCTTATGGCTCTCCTCCTAGTCAGCCAGCTTCTTGGCCAGGCGGTCGCGCTCCTGAGCCGCGGCGCTACACTCAGCCTCCTTGGCACGCAGCGCGGTCTGAGCTTCACCCAGTTGGTGCCGCAAATCGGCATTGGCCTTTGCAAAGATGCCAAAAGAAGAATATGCAATAAGAATGAAGTTGCCAGAAAAGATCCGGCCCGATTGCTCAGCAGTCGGCCCGAATCTCGGGGACTACACCCAGTGGGTGCGCTGACGCGCCCCCACGAGAGATAGAAGATGAACACTTACTCTGGCTTTCAGACAAGTCAGCAGTCTTCTGAGTCAGCTCCCGGACATCAGAGTTGAAGGCGGCCGCACGGAGGTTATGATAGTCCTGCAAAAATAACAGACGAGCAAATAAAGACAAGTCAGCACCTGAGCCTACTTAGACGTTCCAATCCACCTGCTCAGCAGCCGACTCGGAACTCCGGGACTACAAACAGTGGGTGCGCTGACGCGCCCCCATGGAAGAATACAAGAGCAAGAAGTAAGAGGCGAAGGGCTTACCCGGATGGCTGACCGCGTCGCCAGGAACTCCTGGTTGTAGTTCTTCAAGGCGGCGGCCTGAGACCGAAGCCGAGTCCGGATGTCCTACGCCGCCGCGTTCAACACGGCCGTCCCGCCCCCCGGCGTCTAGTCCGACGATCTGACACTTGCCTTCTCCAACTTTGGGGCCGACGAGCTTGAGCCCCTGGCCTTCTGTGGGAATGGCGTCGAGGCCTCCTTCCCCACGCGCTGGCGTGCCGGAGGTCGAACCACAAGGTCCTCCCTCACAGCCAGCTCGCCCCCAGCCGGCGGCACGAGTGGCACGCTCGACTGGCCGCCTTGGTCAGCCGCAGTCGGCGCTGGCGGAGCCACCTCCTTCTCCGAGGCGTTGGTGTTTCCCTGCTCCCTCTCCATAACCGGTTGGTCGCTGCCAGTTCCTTCTGGCTGCGCCACCGGGACCTCAGGCGTCACGGAGCAGATGGGAATGATGAGCTGCGGGGGCTGGTTGCGTAGGGCCTCCTTCGCCTGCGTCGCCGTTGTGGCATCCGCTTCGGCCTTGGCCACTGCGTCGGCCTGCGCCCTTGCAGCCGCCTCTGCCGCCTCCTGTGTCGCCTTGGCGACAGCCACCCTCTGCTGCTCCGCCTCCCGCTCCTCACGCGCCTCCCGCGCGTTCCTCTCCATCGCCGCTTGAAGCTCGATGCAGGGGTCCATGCAATGGGCGCTGGTGGAGCCTCCCGCTTCCTCAACCACGGAGGGGGCGACAGACTGCTCAAGAGAGAGCGGAGCTCTGTTTTCGAACAAGATAAAGAAAAATCAGAAGAATATTGGCAAGACAGAAGAAAGAATGCATGAGGGAGTCGGCACTTACGCAAAAACCATCTGTGGCTCCTTCACCACCTTGCGGAAGCGGGTTGCCTTTGGGGCCGCCTCGTTCCGCTTGGTTGCTGCGACGGAGCCCTTGGGCTTCTTCGGCCGGTTGCCGAACATAGACGGCGTGGCCCGGCATTTTTGTGCGCCGCCTCGCGTGGCCGGCACGACAGACGAGCTCACCCTATGCTTATCAGACGCCGGCTGGCGACACAGAGCGACCTCTCCCTTGTCGTCATCCGGCCAGTCCTTGAGGCTGGCCTCGAGCCCAGAGCCGCCTGTGTCGCTGCCTCCTCCAGTGGCATCGTCGTCCAAGGCGTCTGCCCCCAAGTCGGGGTCGTCCACATCGCTCTCCACCCGGTCAGGGAGGAATTGACGCTCCGGCCTCGCGGCGCCGGCTGCCGGCTGGAGGAAGGCACTCCGTTTCATAGACGATTGGTTAAAGCCGGCCAAAAAGAACTCGGCATCAGAAGAAAAAAGAAGAGAAGAAAACTTACCATCAGCGGCAGATTCGCGCGTGAGTGCGGCTCCTTGCTGAACCCCCACTCCTCCTCCGGGAGCTTGCAGTTTGAGAAGTGATTCACCAAGTGGGCTACCTCAGCGTGAGGCATCTCCTTGGTGCATAGCCAGCTTGGGTCCAGATGCCCGCTCATCTGGCATATCATGTGAGGGCGTCCCTAGAGCGGGAGCACCCGGCGGGCCACAAAGGCCTTTAGAAGGTCAGGCCCGGTCAGGCCCTCCGACTTCACCATCACCCGAAGCCGTGAGACGGCGGCGGCTCCCGAGGCCGACAGCGATCTGGACCGGTACGACCAGTTCGGCCGCTTCTCAGCAGGCGGGCCGGCTACGTAAGTCGGCAAGTTGACCCAGTCGCCTTCTGGGAAGATGCTCCTCACGTAGAAGTACGACTGTTGCCACATCTTCACTGACTGGATCAATGTGATGGGGGGAAATGGGTTCTCGGCTGCCGACCTCCGCACCATGATGAAGGCGCCGCACTGCGCCGGCACGCTCTTGACGACGGTGCCGAGCTTGGAGTAGAAGAACTCCCCCCAAAGCTCAATGGTGGGGAGGACACCGCGATAGCCTTCGCAGAGGGTGACGAAGGCGGACAGCAGCACCACCGTGTTCAGAGTGAGGTGGTGCGGCTGGAGGCCGTAGAAGTCAAGAAAGGCGCGGAAGAAGCCGCTTGCCCGTAGGCCGAAGCCGCGTAGGCAATGCGTCCGGAAGATGACGTGCTCGCCCTCCTCCGGCGCCGGCGAGATCTCCTCCCCCGGTGTGAGGCAGACCTTCATGTAGTCCTCGCCGGGCAACCGTCGCGTCTCGCGGAGGAAATCGATGTTGTCTTCATGGACGTTGGAGCCATCCTAGGCTTCGGCGCGCGCCATGAAGACGAGAAGCTAACGGACAAATCGCGGCAACGGCGAAAGCGCGACCCCGCGGCGACGAGGTACAGTGCAGCAAGGTGGCCGGAGTTGCGGCACGGCGGCGGACAGCAGCGGTGGCGAAGAAGAAGAAGAGGAATATGGTGGAGTAGGGGACGAGCGTGCTTGCGTCTGCCGCTTCCCCTCCTCCCCCTATTTATAGACCCGGAGCGACAAAGCCGAGGGGGCGGGACGTGGGGGTCATGGGATTAACTGCGCCCACTCCCCATGACCCGCGATTATTGCGCCTTTACGGCATGCGGTAACTGCCACTAGAATGCCAACCGTCTGCCTCGCGCCAAGAGGATCCACGCGTGGGCCGAGCCGTGGTAGTGGCGGGCCCTAGCCTGCAGCGACGTCCCGTCACGCACGTGGGCTGGCAGGCTGGTTCGGCCGATGGGAGCCACGTGGCGCATTGACCGCGGGCGGCCGGCCCGACGCCCGGCGTGTGCGCGCCATCTGGTTCCCGCCTCAGACTTCAAAACTTTCCAAACGGCGCGACTGATTGTGGCCGACTCCTAGCTCTCGGCTTTTCAAGATAGGAAGCTGCTCGGGCTTCTCGTCCTCCTTTCAGCCGCGAAGCCCGACCAGCTTCGGGGACTACTGCCGGAGCAAATGACCACAGGTAGCCTAACCGGCTCTCCTGGCTCTTCAAAAAGTATCGGGCCGACTGAGCCCTCGAACATCCAAGACGCATGGCCGCCTTCTCTTGGTCGGCTGTCTCACCGGCCGGCTGCAGGAAGGCGGCGAGGCTCTAAGAGCTCTCTCAAGGAGGGCCGACTCCTAGTAGCCGGCCACCAGAGTGGCCGACTCCTAGCAGGCGGCCTGACCCATACCCTCAAAGTTTGTACCCACATAATAGCGATGAGACAGAGCATGGCTAAAGTGAAACCTGCCACCCCCAAATCCCGGAGCGAGCGTGGCCATAGTGTGCCATACGGGGTGGCCACTCACCATCCGGTGCGGCACTGTTGCCACGTTGACCCTGACATCGCCCACAACAGGCTGACAGTACGGCCCGCAGGCGGCGGGCCCCTCCTGCGAGAGAGATACCAGAAGGCGGCTGGACTTGACAAGTCGGCCTGGGGGGGAGGCCGGCACCCCAGCAGTCGGCCTGCCCCCGCTCTGGAAGTTTGTGCGCCATTAAGCAAATAAGATGGGGTAAGGCTACAGTGAATGCCCGCCAGGCGGCGGCACTATAGCCATGCTTACCCCGATAAAGCCATCGTCACCAAGATGAAGGCTACAGTAACCAGCAGCCGACAAGAACCTCGGGCGGTGGGCCAGGCCTGTCGGCCAAGAGGCCGGCAGCCGATGGGCCCCAGCGGTCGGCGGAGAAGCCAGCGAGTACAGACACTGACGGCCTGGACCCACGTCTAGCCGGATTACCATTGTACCCCTGGGGAGTAGGCCTATATAAACCCCCCCAGGGCACCCATGCAAAGGGTTGATCTCTTAGAGTTTTAGACACCACATAGAGAGAAGAGGAGAGCTAGCCTTGCCCTTCTTCTTCCTCTAGCAAAACAGCTCAAGGAGCATCTTGTAGCTACTTGTTGATCTAGTGATCATGGGGAGACCCTGCAGAGCAGGACTAGGGGTGTTATCTCCTAGGAGAGCCCCGAACCTGGGTAAGATTCGCCGGCGTGCATGCCTTCGCCTTATCGCGTTTCCAGGCACAGTCGATGTCTTACTGGCTCCCACAATGATTAGCCACCCGTTGGCATATGTTGCACGTACCACCCGACACTAGGTCACGGGTTAGAGCAGCAACGAGGATAGGAGGAGTGGGGACTACGGCAGCGGTGTAGAAGCGGACGGCCTGTGCGGCGGCCGTAGAGTCACACGAGGAGGCCCTAGGTTTTCCTAGGAGAACGGAGATGCGATGTCTACTGGTTTTGTTGGTACGAGCTCGGGGGAAGAGGGTCAATGAAAAAAATTGATAGAGATGGGACATGGGGTCGGAGATGGACGAAAGCTCAGCAGGACACGGTCCTTTGGCAGGAAAAGGAACCTTAGGGTTTTTTTAGGGATACCTTAGGTTCTTTTTAGATGGTAGAGAAGTAGAGATATAATAGAGAAGAGATTTACTATGAAGCATTGCTACGACGACACGTGATATGGAAATTACTAGGAAGACCAAGAATAGTTTTGAGATGTGAAATGTGATCGGAGCCCGGAAGACCAGCTCGAAAATGAAGCTCCGCCATCCACTCAAAGCCGCTCCTACGAGAAAGAATCCTAACCCAAACTACTAGCTAGAGTCGCTTCACCGGGATCGCCTTCCCGCCACCGGTCGCCGGAGCGGTCGACAGAGGGGAGGTGGACCCGCGAGCTTGTCGATGAAGCTTAGAGGGGATGAGTACCCTAGTCACTGCAATTGTGAAAAGAAGAGAAACCCTAACTCAGATGGGGTATAGCTTGTCCTTTCTTTCGATAAAGGGTGATTTTATTATCTCACAATGTAACATCAAAGTGATACAAAGCTTTAAGAGTATCACCCGGCCTCTGCATAACTAGGATGCATGCAGCCAAACACCAGTATTCTAATAAACAAAAAGATAAAAGACTGACAATTTGGCAATAGTAGAGTCCATAGACCGACACTATGCCTATGTCGAAGGAGATGGTGGACCGATCCGGAGATTATGCTGCCACCCATGTTGGGTAAAAACTTCTGTAACCACCTGCTCCAAAAAAGTACACTCCGCCTTGAACAGTGGTTGGTACTTCGCTCGTTCTAATGTACACCACGTACAAAACGAGGGCGTACAATGGAAAATAACCTGCAAAGGAGAAGCATTTTTGTCATTAAACACAATATCATTTCTACATAGCCAAAGCGACCATAGTATGGCATACGCTCCCACCCTTATTAGCATTTTGTACCTATTTGTAATACCGTCCAGCCAATGACGAAAACTATTGGCTACACTTGTGGGCGGATACAAATTTGACGTTATTTGGATGGCTGACCACGTAGAACATGCAAACTTACAGTGAAAAAAGAGGTGTTTAATTGTCTCATCGTGAGTACAAAAACAACACTTCTTACTTCCCGACCAGTTGCGTCGTGCGAGGTTGTCTTTTGTTAGGACAACTCCCGTATGCAGATTCCACATGAATATTTTGAATTTAAGTGGTACCTTCACTTTCCCAAATATTTTTGTTATTACTCACCGGTACCTCAGAATGAGTGAGTGCACGATACATAGAGTCTACTATGAAAGACCCTGATGTAGCAAGGTTCTAGTGAATCACATCACGACCTTGTGTCAGGTTAATCGAATCCGGACGGGACAACATATTATTCCATGATATAGTCAGGTGCCAATCAAATCCCGCCTGAACAAAATATTTGGTGGGGATGAGCTGAGGACTTGCACAATAGTATTATTCTTATCGCGAGCAATGTTGTATAAGGCTGGGTATTGTTCTCGGAGACTAGCATTGCATAGCCAGATGTCTTCCCAAAAATGAATCTCTGACCCGTCCTTTATTGTGAAAGACCCAAAGAGAAAGAGATGTTTCTTTGCCGCCATTAGGCCGGCCCAAAAGTGTGAGTCTCCAAGTTTCCAATATACCTGAGACACTGTCTTTTGGCCTATATACTTATTGTGCAGCGTGGTTTGCCAAAATTCATCCTCGGTAAGAAGTTTGAACAACCATTTAGTAAGTAGTGTCCCATGAATGCGGAGTCCCAAGCGAGACAAAAAGAGATTCTTGTCCTTATTGAAAATCTCTTAGAGCAAGAGGAGATCTACTAGTTACAAAGGGGCCGCGCAAACTGGTTGTTACATGGTGATCGCAACACTTCCTTTTTCCATAATGCAGCAACGGCTAGAAAAAAAAAGAAATCAGATTAAAAAATTGCTTGATGAAAACGGTAATTGGGTGCAAGATACAGAGATGAAGAACCATATTATGTGGTATTTTTCAAATCTCTTTACCTCAGAAGTTGATCAACCGAACCCGGAGGTTCTATCTCTTGTGAGAAGAAAAGTGATAGATGAAATGAATAATTCTCTCCTCTCCCCTTATACAACTGAGGAGGTCTGGAAGGCTCTATTTGATATTGGAGATTTAAAAGCGCCGGGTCCGGATGGGTTACACGCTATTTTTTATAAAATATTTTGGTCTATGTTGGGGGATGATCTGACCGAGGATATACTCCAGGCGGTGAATACTTGTACTATACCTGATGGGTGGAATGATACGGCAATTGTAATGATCCCAAAGGTTAGTTCTCCAGAAAAGGTAAATCAATTTAGACCAATCAGTTTGTGCAATGTGGTGTATAAGGTTATTTCAAATATGATTGCGGCTCGTTTGAAGGTAATTCTTCCAGATATTATCAGCATGACTCGGAGTGCATTTGTACCGGAAAGAATGATTACAAATAACATTTTAGTGGTGTACGAGTGTCTCCATACAATAAAGAAAAAATGGAATGATAAAGAGGGTATATGTGCCATCAAATTGGATATGCACAAAGCGTACGACCGGGTAGAGTGGTCTTTTCTAAAGGAAATTATGTTGAAATTGGGATTCCAAGAGAACTGGGTAAATTTAATTATGCAATGTGTATCTTCGGTGGAGTATCGGGTTCGCTTTAATACTGAAGAGACTGAGAGTTTTAAACCTACTAGAGGTTTGAGGTAGGGAGATCCTCTCTCTCCATATTTATTCTTGCTATGTACGGAGGGGCTGGCGGCTCTTCTAGCTAATGCGGATGAGAATGGTAATATTTCTGGAGTTAAGGTTTGTAGATGCCCCATCGATCTCAGACCTTCTCTTCGCCGATGATTCTTTGATCCTTATGAAAGCAAATGCTATGAATGCGGAGGCGTTGAAATCAATTTTGGATTCTTATTGTGCTGCCTCGGGGCAAATGGTGAGCATCGAAAAGTCGAGTATTTTCTTTAGTCCCAACACAAAAGTGGAAGACAAGGCGCAAATTTGCACAATTTTGGATATTATGACTAAAGCTCTCAATGACAAATATTTGGGTTTGCCTGCAAATGTGAGTATGGACAAAAGCGAGTGTTTCCAATTCCTAATTGATCGCATTATTACAAAAATTAGTGGATGGAAAGAAAAATTGTTATCCGCTGGAGGAAAGGAAGTTCTCCTCAAAGCTGTTGTACAAGCTATACCAACTTATGCTATGTCCGTCTTTAAAATTCCTAAAAAAAATTGCAAAGGAATCATTGACGCGATGTCGCAATTTTGGTGGGGTGAGGAGGACAATCAGAAGAGGATGCATTGCATGGCGTAGTCGAAGATGTGTGTCCCAAAAGACCAAGGAGGCATGGGCTTTCGAGATATACATTGTTTCAATCTGGCCTTGCTAGCCAAACAGGTGTGGCGTTTTCTTGATAATCCAGAATCGTTATATGCTACAATCTTGAGAGCAAAATACTTCCCAAATGGTGATTTAATGAATGCAAATCTAAAGAAGGTTCATCTTTTACCTAGCAAAGCATTATGGCAGGAGTTAATTCCCTAAGGAATGGTTATATCTGGTGAGTTGGAAATTGACAAAAGATTGATATTTAGGAAGATGCATGGATCCCGAATTGTACAAATAGGAAAATTATTACTCCTAGAAGGAGGCATCTTTTCTCAAAGGTGTCTGACCTTATTGACCCAATCATGAATTGTTGGAATGAAGACTTGGTGAGACAAACGTTGTGGCCAATTGACGCTCAAAGGGTGCTCGCAATTCCCCTCCCGATGCATGATATGTCGGATTTCATTGCTTGGACTTATACAAAAAATGGCGTGTTCACTGTTCGATCAACTTATTTGGAGGAATGGAACCAACAACATGGGAGGAAATTGCAATATACAAATGGTATGGGTAGAACTAATGCTAATCCTATCTTGGGTAAGATCTGGAAACTATCTTGTCCGGCAAAGGTAAAAAAATTCATCTGGCGTACATTGCATGGAACTCTCCCGTGTCGTGTTTGAAAGATCGTGGATGTCGCCTAGAGGGGGTGGATAGGCGTTTTAAAATAATTACGGTAGAGGCTTGAACAAATGCGGAATGAACCTAGTGGTTAATTTCTCTAGCACAAAACCTACAACAACTAGGCTCACCTATGTGCACCAACAACTTATGCTAAGCAAGATAAGCAACTATGTGATAGCAAGATATATGACAAAGAACAATAGCTATCACAAAGTAAAGTGCATAAGTAAAGGGCTCGGGTAAGAGATAATCAAGACACGCGGAGACAACGATGTATCCCGAAGTTCACACCCTTGCGGATGCTAATCTCCGTTTGGAGCGGTGTGGAGGCACAATGCTCCCCAAGAAGCCACTAGGGCCACCGTAATCTCCTCACGCCAAGACAATGCAAGATGTCGTGATTCCACTAAGGGACCCTTGAGGGAGGTCATCTTGAACCCGCACAAATGGCGACCCTTGGGGACAGTCACCAACCCATACACTTTGGCAACCCTTGGGGGCAGTCACCGGTACCCGTCAAATTACTCGGGGCGATCTCCAGAACCTAATTGGAGACCCCGACGCTTGCCCGGAGCTTTACACCACAATGATTGAGCTCCGAACACCACCAACTGTCTAGGGCACCCAAGCACCCAAGAGGAACAAGCTCAAGGGCACCAAGCACCCAAGAGTAATAAGCTTCTCAACTTGTAACTTCCACGTATCACGTGGAGAACTCAAACCGATGCACCAAATGCAATGGCAAGGGCACACAGAGTGCCCAAGTCCTTCTCTCCCAAATCCCGACAAAGCAACTAATGCTAGGGAGGAAAATGAGAGGAAGAACAAAAGAAGAACACGAAGAACTCCAAGATCTAGATCCAAGGGGTTCCCCTCACTTAGAGGAGAAAGTGATTGGTGGAAACGTGGATCTAGATGACCCTTGAGCCATTTTCGAGGTGCTCAAAATCCTCAAGGAGTCTAGCATGAGAAACTTCCATCTTAGCATTTTTAGTTTGAAATCATTGGCCACCTCAAGAGCTCTATCACAAGATTCCCTCACTCTAGATAATTCTAGAGCAAAAGTCTCCTCAAGAGATTCGGAGGGGGTTTGTTCATGTTCAAGAGCTTGAGATAGCTCCGCGATCTCATTTGCGTAATCACGCCCATGAGCTTCCATTTTCTCAATGGTGACCTCATGCTCCTCGAGATGAGATTCCAACTCATCAATATATTTCTTGCTCTCAATAGCAATCGACATGATTTCCATGAAGTTGGAACGAGCAATATTATTCTTAAGAGCTTTAAAAATCATTTCCCCCTTAATTTTTAAGGAGGCAACATCATCATTATCTTCATCATAATCAACATCATCATCACTCTTGCCATCATCAATATCATCACAAGATATATTGGGATTCAAAGTGGGACATACCTTTGAAGCCTTGGCCATAAGGCAAAAAGCAATAGATGATGATGTAGGATCCCTTGAAACACCATTCAAGACCACATCTTGTTCCATGGAATGTTGGGTTTCCTCTACATTGTTAGCACAACAATTCGAGGAAATACATGCATTTTTATCATGGCAACAAGATATAGCAAGCATATCATCATGAGATTTAGTCAAGCAATTTCTACATGATATGCAAGGACTATCAACACAAGCATGTGAAACATTTGGAGTGCTCAGAGTGTTAAATCCCAAAGAAGGAGCATTGCAATAATATAGTGATGAAGAATCATCCACAATAAGCACACTATCATCATTGCAATGACCAACACTACTCACCATGTCATTACCTTGTGGCAAACCACTTCACTACAAAAAAATACACTTCCGTGATGATACGTGTTTGTCACAGTAGGTCATGTTTTTTGTCATGCATGTACATCCATGACAAATTTATGACAGAATCAAGATAGTCATACACGGTCGTCAGAGAAGTGTTCCATGACATTACCAAAATTATCATCACGGAAGTGTCCACTTCCATGACGATAAATTGCACATCATAAGTGCTTTCATCAAGGGTGACCGACACGTGGCATCCACCATAACGGAACGCTGTTAAGCTATCGGGTCGGATTTTGGATCCGATAACCCGTTAACAGCCACGACCAATGCCGATTTTCCATGTGTAAAATTCTCATTGGCTGACGGATCCACGTGTCACCTCCGTGTTGGCACAGGTGTCACTCATCCAACGGTCGAGATGGGCCTATGATATGTTGACACGTGGACCGGCCCAAAAGTGGCCCACAAAGCTTAAATGGTCCGGCCCAACCGAAGGCCCATAAGATTTAGCGGACCATAATGGGCCGGCCCAGCTAAAGGCCCACCAAATTTAGCGGACCATAATGGGCCGGCCCAGCTAAAGGCCCACAAGATTCTGTAGACCATAATGGGACGACCCAGCTAAAGGCCCAACATTCTCTGTCAAATCGGCCCATCAACAGCCTACTCTAAACATGTCATCAATGCGGCCCATGGTCACTTCTGGCCCGTTAACAGTCCGCTAAGTAATTGGGCCGAATTACGGCCTGCTGTATTTCCGGCATGTTAAAGGTCTGGCTTCATTTGGGCCCATTTACAGACCATCAAAACTTTCGGCCCATAAACGACCGTGAAGGATTTGGGTCATATTCGGCCATGTCTGTCATTCAGCCTGTTAGAGGCCCACTATAGATCTGGCCCACTTTCGGCCTGTTGTCATTTTTGGCCCGTTAACGCCGGATGTAAACCATGGGCCATATGTGGCCCAACGTCATATTGGGCCCATTAACGGCCCATATAAAAATGACGATAATCTAGCCCGATCGAAGTTCCGGCCTGTTAAAGGCCCGTGTATTAGGTCGGCACATTTACGGCCCGTCCGAATTTCGGCCTGTCAAATATCCGCATCATAAATGGGCCACCATTTTGGCCTGCTAAGTCCAGTGGGTTATTTGGCACAATCAGGGCCCAATCTCACTTTCGGTCTATTAAAGGCCCATGTTTTTTATTGGCTCGACATATTTACACCTGTAAACGGCCTACTTTTACAGAGGGCCCAAATTATGTTTAGGCCTGTTAAAGGCCCACTATGGGCACAGGCTTACCAGAAAAATTTGAAAGCTTATGCTAATTTAGGCTCGGATATTTTTAGTGGGCTACATGCCAATTTCGGCCCGTAATCATTTTTATCCCAATTGGAATGGGCCCGACGAATGTTGGCATGTTGGGCTCCTACTAAGCTTTCGTCCGAATACATTACTAAGATAAACCTACACTATACAAAAATAGAGTCATAATTACTGCAGCCTGTGGCAGCATCATAAATGTTTTATCACAACAAAATATATTCCAATCATACAACAAAAGGCCTATTGGCATAAAGTTTACAGTCCTTCCAGATAAAAGCACCATCAGATGTATAGAAGCACAGATCATTTGACCTGAGTCCTAATGTTTCAGTGTAGAATCGATGGAGCAAAGACGATCTCAACCTTTTTCCGCCATTGCTCTTCAACAACGGTTTAATGTCCGATAGTCCGTTTCAAAACCATTCATATCTTGACGGCATTTCTCAACCACTATTCTTGTTTCGAAAAACGCCCATTAGGGATTGGACTTGTGTCCGAGCACGATATATCACTCTGTCTGGCGGGAAGATTTTGTTCAAGAGGGCGATTTGGACGAGGTTACCTTGACAACCAACCCAGAATTACGCAGGAAGGTGCTTTTTGCACTGTTAGTGGAGAGATACTGGCACTGCAGCAAGAGGTGACATTGTGCCTGTAGTAGCCTCGTCACCTTTAGGTGGTTGTGGTAGTTCAATCATTTGTTCCATAGCTTCCTGAAAGTTTGAACTTGTAGATTAGTGTACCAGTGAGTTTAATGAGATAAAAACAAACAAAGTAGGTTAAACGTTTATACATAACTTATTTTGGTGAACTACTGTAATACATTAGCATGTATTGTAGTGCCAACTACATAATAAAATCACTATCGGAACATATGTCCATGTAGCATGCCTACTGTATTGTCTATTTCCTCACATTCGTTGACATCTAAGCATAAAGAGACATGGTTTAAAGTAGGATGAATATAGTATGACATCATTCATATCATGGGCAAACAGATATAAAACAAACAGGCTATCTTATCATTGTGTGCGCACGTGAACATAACAACTAGATTACAGATCAAGACCAAAAGAATATCCTTCATCTCTTTTAAACCATGTAAGGTGAAACGATACGTTAAGACAACTGTGTATAAAAGTGAACAGAGTAACTGACATTGGCTGCAAACCAAGTAGTTAAATGAACACATCATAGTACCAATCAGTTCAAGGCAGGAGGAGTAAGGACTTACAACAGCGGCTTGAACTAGTGTGCTCATGCCCTTCATCTTGCTGGTGTGGCAATCCTTGAAGATTTGCACTGCATTCGGTTCAGGTTCTTTTTGGTCCGCACCGGCTTTCCGCTGTATTTGGAACAAGTCAATATAGATATGATAATATGGAACAAAAAAAGAAGGAAGTAGCAGCTATTTACAAGAGCCTCGCGGTGTGCAATATAGCTATGAGATCCTGTTGTCTGTTGGAAATTCACTTTAGAACGGTTGGTTTTGTTCTTCAAACAGTTAGCCTAGAAGAAGATACACTTGTAAGGCACATACATAAATACAAGTTCAATATGTGGTCTGATCAAATACATATAGTCTACCTGATACTTTGGATCAGACCAGTGTTTAGCGAGGGCTGTCCAGTCTTCATCTGTACTATATTCCACTGGAGATGTTTGGGCGATTTCATTGTTAGCCTTGCCTTCAAAGTGAGATTTTCTAAGGTGGTACCGATAATGTCGCAGAAAGCGGTCGAAAAACATGAGTGCATGCTTGTTTAGTTGCATCATCTTTCGGATCCAACTTGAACCTCATCAGTTGAAAAAAGAATGTGAGTCTTATTAGGAGGAAGCTAGAAAGTATGGGACAGAGCAAGACAATATTACTAATTGCGATGAATAACATTACTTACAGATAAATGGTCAAGGAAGGTGTTAAACTGGGTATTTTCTTTCTCATTCCTGTACTAGATCCACGTTGGGAAGATACGCGCATGACACCTAATGGCAACGGCTGCCTCTAATACTAACTTGGCTGACTCTGTAGCATCACGTGGCCTTTTTAAACCTGCCTCAAAATGGATCTCCATTCTTCCTCCTTTAGATTTTGTTAAGCTGTCAAGCATTATCCTTGATGTCTGTTTCCGCTTGCGCCATGGTGCTAGTTCAACAACGAATATGGAAAGTGTTAGTGTACATCAAACTGTGAGAGTACATATAAAGGAGCATGCAACTGCAACTTGACTCGGTCAAGTACCGTCTTGGTGTTGATGCTCATGAGGTTCATCTGATCTTGCCAAGTACTGTTGTGTCAACAGTGCTTCGGAAGTAGTGTTAGGTGTGAAGGCAGCTTGGGAACTGGCCAGTTTCGAAGCAAACGAACGAGTAACCGGTTGAGATGCTGGTACACTTGAAGCGGATGCTGCAGCTGGTGGAGCAGGTGATATTGTGTTTGTAGATTTAGCCGGTGGACCTGGACCTTCTACTGCACTATAAGTACCAGCATAATCTTGACGGCAGAGCCTTTTCCGTTTCACCCGACGAGTAACAGCACTCCCTACTATATTATTTTCCTTGCTCTTTTTTGACTTTGCCATGTCAAGCTGTACCCACAACACAAAAGAATAAAATAACTCTTCAGAACCCATTGATGCATGATACAGACAAGCAATACTTTGATGTAAGACAACCGTATGAGGATGGAATATGTAAGAAAAATAGGACGGCATGACATATTCACAGCTACGATGTGCAAACTAAGCAGAAGGATTTTCAAGAAAATAGAAGTAATGCAAGCTAGACACCATATAAAAGATGCAACCAATATTACTCTGCCAAGTTAAAAGTGTCTTGTCATAAGTGGCAATTCGAAAAATTAGAAGCAGTACAACGTAGAAATCAATGCAAGATGCAACCACTATCAAACTGCCATGTTAAAAGTGCCCAATCATGAGTTACTGATGCGGGATACACAATAGCAGTACTTTGATGTAAGAACATGGTAAGATAGATAGAGATGCAGTGTATTCTAGACACAGAAAGCCATGTCATATGCACATGTATAACGTATAAACTCAGCAGGTGCAATTTAATCAAAATAGAAGAAATACAGGCTAGACAACATATGCAACATGAAAGCAATTATCACACTGTCAACTTAGAGCAAGCACCTGCGATGCTGGAGTGTGGGAGATGAACTCATCATGTAGACTTGAGACTTCAACTTCATTAGCAGTAGTAGTGGAAAATCTAGAGAGTCTCTGTTTGCGTCGGTGCGGAGTACCACCAACATCCCCTAACTTACTCTTTTCCTTCCTATTTTCTGATATTGCCTTATGAAGTCAAAACCACAAGAAGATGAATAAAATTAGCTCTACATAACTGGTTGATGCATGATACGATTTAACACTACTTTGATGTAAGGCAAGCACGGAGGATGGAATATATACAAAAAAAAGAAAGCGTTTCATATTCACACGCATTTATAGGAGGATGGAATATGTATGAAAAAACAGTAAGCAGAAGGCATTTCAACAAAATTAGAAGAAATGAAAGCTAGGCACCATATGAACATGCAACCAATATCACTCTATTAGGTAAAAACTGTCTCGTCGTAAGTGCCATTTCAAGAAATTAGAAGCAGTACAAGCTAGAAGACAATGCAAGATGCAACCTACATCACAGTCCCAAGTTAAATGTGTCTTATGGGTAAGTGATCGTTGCAGGTATAAGTTGTAAGCTTCGCAGATGCAATTCAACATAATCAGAAGCAATACAAACTAGACATCATACGGAAAACGCAACCACGTATAACAGTTCCAAGTAAGAGCAAGCACCTGTGATGGTGGAGTAGGGAAGATGTGCTCATCGTGTACACGTATGTTCTAGAAACAGGAACACGTGTCATATTCACAGGCATGATGCAATTCAAGTTAGAAGCAATACAAGCTAGACATCATACGCAACATGCAACCACATATAATAGTGTCAAGTTAGAGCAAGCACCTGTGATGGTGGAGTAGGGGAGATGTGCTCATCATCTACACAGCTACGTTAACTATCCAGCCTTGTGTTGTCTTGCGAATCTTGTTGGGAGGATGGCAGAGTAGAATCTGTAGAGAACCCCTGTTTGAGTTGCTCCGAAGGACCACCATCATCCACTGCCGGACTAATTTCCTTCAGCTGTAATGATTTTGCATTGTGAAGTCAAACCGATAAGAAAAAGGAATAAAATTCGCTCTTCAGAACTCATTCATGCATGATACTGACAAACACTACTCGGATGAAAGGCAAACACATGATGCGAGGATGGAATATGTATGAAAAACAGGATGGTGTGACATATTCACACCTATGATGTGGTAACTAAGCAGAAGGCATTTCAACAAATTAGAAGAACTGCAAGCTAGACACCATATGAAAGATGCAACCAATATCACTCTGCCAAGTTCAAACTGTATGGCGTTTCAACAAATTAGAAGCAGTATATGCTAGAAATCATATGCAAGACACAACCAATATCACAGTGGCGACTTAAAGGTGCCTTATCATAAGTGACTGATGTGGGATATGCAAGAATAGTAGTCTGATGTAGAAACAGGAACACATGTCATATTCACAGGCATTATGTGTAAAGTAAGCAGATGCAATTCAACAAAGTTAGAAGCAATACAAGCTAGACATCATACTCAACATGGAACCACATATAATAGTGCCAAGTTAGAGCAAGCACCTGTGATGGTGGAGTAGGGGAGATGTGCTCATCATCTACACAGCTACGTTGACTGTCTAGCCTTGCGTTATCTTGCGAATCTTGTTGGGAGGATGGCGGAGTAGAATCTGTAGAGAACCTCCATTTCAGTTGCTTGGAAGGGCCACCATCATCCAATGCCTTGCCAATTTCCTTCAGCTTTATTGATTTTGCATTGTGAGTTCATACCGACAAGAAAAAGGAATATCATTCGCTCTTCAGAAATCATTCATGCATGATACTGACGAACACTACTCTGATGAAAGGCAAAGTCATGATACGAGGATGGAATATGTATGAAAAAATGGACGGCTTGACATATTCACACCTATGATGTGGTAACTAAGCAGAAGGCACTTCAACAAATTAGAAACACTACAAGACAACATATGGAAGGTGCAATCAATATCACTCTGCCAAGTTAAAACTGTCTCGTCATAGGTGGCGTTCATCAAACTAGAAGCAATACATGCTAGAAATCATATTCAAGACACAAACCAATATCACACTGCCAACTTAAAGGTGTCCCATCATAAGTGACTGATGCAGGATACACAAGAAGAGTAGTTTCATGTAAGAACATGGTGTGATAGACAGATATAGTATGTACCAAAAATAGGAAAGTGTGTCATATTCACATGTATCATGTGTAAGCTAAGCAGATGAAGTTTACACTAATTAGGAACAATACGAGCTAGACACCATATGCAACATGCAACCAGATATCACACTGCCAAGTTAGAGCAAGCACCTTGGATGGTGGAGTAGGGGAGCGGAGACTTGGAATATGTAATGCACTATCAGTACAAGGAGAATCGGTACAGATGCTCCGTTTACGTTCTGCAGAGGACCACCATCATCGCCTTCCTTACTCTTTTCCTTCCTCTTTCTTGATTTTGCCTTGTCAAGTCAAACCCACAAGAAAAAGGAATAAAATTTGCTCTTCAGAACTTATTGATGCATGATACTGACGAACACTACTTTCATGTAAGGTAGCCGCATGATAGGAGGATGGAATATGTATGAAAAATAGGACGGCGTGACATATTGACATGTATGATGTATAAAGTGTAAACTAACCACAAGGTGCTTGAACTTGTTAGAATTGATGCAAGCTAGAAACCATATGAAAGATGAAACCAATATCACTCTGCCAAATTAAAAGGGTGCCCTAACAAATGTATTTGACCAAATTAGAAGCAATACATGGCAACATGCTAGAAATAATATGCAATATGCAATGAATAAAGGTGACTCATCGTAAGTAATTGATGCAGGATACAGAAGAGAGGTAGTTTCATGTAAGAACAAGGTTAACACATAGATGTAGTGTGTACCAAAAATAGGAAGGCATGTCATATTCACAGGTATAGTGTGTAAACTAAGCAGATGCAATTTACCCTAATTAGAAGCACTACAAGCTAGACACCAGATGCAACATGCAACCACATATCACATGCTGCGAAGTTGGAACAAGCACTGTGATGGTGGTGTAGGGAAGTCTTGTCTTCAGTCTGAGCAATGTTCAATATCTTCATTTAGGCTTGCTGTTTCTTGAGAATCATGTGGAGAGGATGAAATTGCATTCTTTATAAGAGTATTGCGTCTCATATTAACCCACGCACGTGACTGTCTCATCATAAGCGATAGACGCAGGATACACAAGAACAGTAGTTTGATGTAAGAACATGGTGTGATAGGCAGATGTAGTATGTACCAAAAACAGGAAGGTGTGTCATATTCACATGTATAATGTGTAAGCTAAGGAGATGCAATTTAACAAATTAGGAGCATCGATGAGGGATACACAAGAGAAGTAGTTTGATGTAAGAACATGGTTAATAGAAAGACGTAGTATGCTCCAAAAACAGGAAGGCATGTCATATTCACAGGTATAATGTGTTAACTAAGCACATGAAATTTACCCGAATTAGAAGCATTACAAGGTAGACACCATATGCAACATGCAACCACATATCACACTGCCAAGTAAGAGCAAGCACATGCGATGGTGGTGTGGGGGAATTGCGGTGATCAACTAGAGAGCTACATTGACTATCTTCATTTAGCCTTGTTGTTTCTTGAGAATCATGTGGGGAGGATGACACTGCACTCTTTAAACGAGTAGGGCATCTCACAGTAACCCACCCGGGTGACTTTCTGATCATAAGTTATTGACGAGGGATACAAAAGAGCATTAGTTTGATGTACGAACATGGTTAATAGACATATGTAGTATGTATCAAAAACAGGAAGGCATGTCATTATCAAAGGTATAATGTGTAAAGTAAGCAGATGCAATTTAACCAAATTGGAAGCAATACAAGCTAGACACCATATGCAACATGCAACCACATTTGACAGCGCGAAGTTAAAGCAAGCACCTGGGATGGTTGTGTGTGGCAATTGAGATCATCAACTGCAGAGCTACTTTTACTGTCTCCAACTGCTGACACTGCACCCATTAGAGCGTTGAAACGCTTACTGCTTATCTTCGAATTACACTGGAGTGACTTCTGTCTTTTCTTTTCTGCATTCATCAACACTGCGTCAGAGTCTGAAATACCCATGCATAAAAAACAATAGTGTGAGTATGGGTGAAGTGTGTGCACAATTAGTACAGTGTAAAGGTAGCAGATAGCAGGTCGGTGAGAAATAAATGACGGGAGACATATGATAGCTCTACAACATGCATGGCACACTCAATTACTACAGGATTCTATGAAAATAACAGTCGACTGAAAGCAAATAGGTCAGTCCATTTTTTCTGCACCGTCCGATGTACAAAGAACGGGGAGATCGCCTTCATCTACCTCCAGCCAGTCAGTGTTGACGATCTTCCTCGAAACGCCAGCGACCACCGGCCCAGTATTCCTCCCCTGCCTGCGCCCTCCCCTCGACGTCACCGCACCGCCATGCTTGGCCCCCCCGGCCATCCATTCAAGCCCCGTCGACCTCCAGATCGGGCGCAAGCAGCTCCTACGCCCCACACCCCTATGGTAGACACCGAAGCGCCGCTTCCCCGGGGAACAGGAGGACTAGGTGCTCCACACGCCTAAGCGGATGATGCTTCTTTTAATTGCGGTTCGACTGACCCTGAATTCAAATACAGGCGGGCTACTGACCTCTAGCAAAGGTGAAATAGTAAAAGGGAGGAAACCTTGTGCATTTAGTATCACGAAGAAGATGCAGTAAGAAGCGCTCAACTAGTTTCTTTCATGGGATGAATACGGCGTGAGCGGAAACGTAAGATTTGCATGAATAAGGGAAGAGGAGTACCTCTTTCTACTGGCAGTGCTGTGTCCTCCTTCTGTTTTTCCGACCATCTTGTTGTTCGCTGGAAACCAGAAGTTGTGGAGGACGGTGCAGCCTTGGACGAGCCCATGGCCAAGTTGTTGAGTGTGGTGCGGTGGCCGTCTGTCGGCGGCGGGGAAGCAGATCCGAGGCGGCGAACGACGGCGAAGCGAACAGCTCGGTCGCGGTGGGCGGTTGCGGCAGTGGAGCCGCAGCGATGAGGCGCAGGGCGGCGTGGTCGGAGTGGTTCGATGCAGCGCCGCGTCGGCATCGGCGTCGTGGAGGCAGCTCTACCTCGGCTTCAGCTGCTAAGTCCTTGAGGGTGTTGCGGTTGCGGTTGCATTGGACGACGACGTCGGGGTACCGGCTCCGGCGTGATGGAGGAGGGCGGCGGTGGATTGGCCGCTATGGGGTGGAGGGCGGAGGAGGTTGGGGCTTCGCGGCTGGAGGAGAGGGCGTTTTCGCACCCACGGAGTATGAATGGGGAAACGGAGGGAGGCGGGAACTAAGGGGAACAATGTTTGGTTTGAGACGCTTGTTTGAAATTTGGGGAAAGTTACAAACTTTGCCCCCATCTAAAATTTCGGACATATTGCGGGTTGGGGGTAGGACAGTCATGTCAGGTGTCCCAAATGTGGGCGGGATAGATTTCGGCCGAGCGCATGGGTGTTTAGTCGCCCACGGCGTATCAATGCTTCTCGGAGGCGGTTGAGACCGGCGTCTTGGTGAAGTTACAAACCTACCCCGGTTTAGACCTTTGGACATCGGGCCGATAGGCTACACGGGCCAGAGTCAGGACAGTAATTTCCTACCACCAAAACATTAGTCTCGCGCGGTTTCGGGTGACCAGAGGCCTATTTGGCGCTTCGTTCAATTTTTGGGAGCAGAAGCATTAACGTTTTCGGTTCTCTTGAATTGAACTTTCAGGATTTGTCAAACTTCACAAATCTTTACTCTTGAAAATCCTAAAGCTACGATTATTTTGGAATGGAGGGGGTACATTTTAATATACATTGTACACGAGTATATTTTAAAAATATGCAACTTACCTCAGTTCATGCATGGTTCCAGGTATAATCTCCTTTGGTTGCAAAAAAAGTTAGATATGCGTATGAATATATATATACCAAGTTCAAACTCACAACAAAGATTGATGCCCCCTTTTACATCTGATTTACAAATGCCATTATCTCGGGTTCAAATAGATGAATGCACTTCCTATGAATTCGAATCTTCGAAACCCCCTTTATGTTGAATTCGACATGTATTTTATTTCGTAGGTAGCAATTTGGAATGTATCCATGCAAGTGACAAATGTATAAAGTGCTTCACACTAACAACATGGAGTGCACTAATTAATGTTTATATATGAATTGCAAAAGCATCCATTGCCTGTATTTCAAACCGCTCTCACTCTATGGATCAATAATATGAAATAAACACATGCACATGCTAGAATTCAATAGAGTATGGGTGTCTGATAGACCGATTTTCGTCCATACGCAATTTTGCAGAATTCATGATCTCATCCGAAAATAATAATGCCATTTATATTTTAATTTAATGCATAGAACCGCCTTTTACACGTAGATATCTCTCTATCTAATGCATAAGTGCACACACTTTATAGGCATCGGCATTTCTCTTTCACACATGCTCACAATCTCTCTCAGGGTGTCGGGGTGTCTCACGCACATGCTCTCTCTGTTTCTCTATCTCTCTTTCTGACTACTATGTACCACTCTTTTCACTAATCTTAGTTGGAAAACACTATTTCTCTCACATGCATATATACACATGCACGGTCTCTACTAGCCCTCTATACGCACATATATGTTTCTACGTGTCTCCTGCACGCACATTATCTTTAGGCCTCTCTCGCACACATTGCCCCCCCGACACACCTCTCTAATAGTAGTTGGCAGATATGATTTCATCATATCATTCGGTAGGATATCCTTGGCTGTTAGGCTAGATGGTAATACGAGGCAAAGTTTTACCCTAGTTCGGATCGGACCCTTGTAGTTGAAGAAAGAGCCTACTCCTGGTACTGTATATTAGTGTTAGGGGTGTGTACAAAGTACACGTGAATACCAGGCATTGTGCGTGTGTGTATACTATCGACGAACTAGCCCCCAAGCTTGTATAACATACTAAGGGCCTAGGGTTACAAATCATATATAGTCGGCTTATCACCAGTGGGGATAGAGTCCTCCGCGACTTTGGTAGCTTCGTGTTGTACGTCGAGTCCTCCACATGGGTCTCCGTATAACACGTCTCGGTCCAACCTATATGTGGCGCAGGATGGAACCGACCCATGCGTCTTCATGTTGACCCACCACAACTACAAATGATGTGCCCACCACACCACACACGCAATCGGCCACTAAGAAAATAAGCATATACAATAGTACAACGGTATCTAGCTCATGATACGTCTCCATATTTTGTTGATGACACTGACGGACTTTACATTTGATGCGTGCTCTGTATTTTGTTGACGACGCTTACGGTCATTGTATTTGAAGCGAAAGCACAATATGGTCACTGGACTTCAGAATAAGCTCATCACGGTCACCACATACATTTTGTCGTGCTAACCAACATGTGGTTGGATGGTTAGAGGACAGTGGTTTCTCGATACCACCAAGGTTAAAGTCCCAGTGCTCGCATTTATCTTGTGTTAATTTAAGTATTTTTCGGCGATGTATGTTCAGTGGGAGGAGACGTTCCACTCGACTAAGAGGCACCTATGGTGACTTCGTAAAATCTCAAGATCATATATGCTGGCCCACTCTCTCGAAGGTGCGGCGGCAGACCGGCGGTGGGGAGTGGTTTCGGGGAGGGTGGGCTGGCCGCGGGCGGCGGGGGCGGGCGGTTCGTCCGGTGGTGGCTGGCGGCTCAGGGGGGGTGGAGTTTGATGATAAACTGGAGGCCCTTGATTTCGTATCCAACGGCTAGAAAATCTAATGACCACAGATAAAAAAGTCAGTCGACTGACGTGTAGCCTCACCCCGCACGTACACATGCACACACGCAAGACACGCACGCTTGTAGGTGTGCAACACTGACACGCATACACATACGCATACACGCACGCATCTTTGGCGTGCAACATCGACTGCGCACACATGCACTCACGAACACACGCACGTACGCACCCATGCATGCAACACTGAAAGGCACCCTTGCACGCACGCAACACTCGCACGCCTGCATGCACACAGCACACGACGCAAGACACACGCTTAACTACATGAAAAAGATGACGTCACACTCAATGAACAATCATCGGTTTATGAAATGCCCGCTTCTGATCGCCCTGGCCCACCAAAGTTTCCTCTGCTGTGCGCTGCCTGTGCTGGGTCACTGACATGCAGGCCATGCACCCAAAGAGCCCACACGTCAGTGGAAGAACGGTGCGGTGTCCTAGGTCAGAGTCGAGGGCGCCACTCGCGGCACGCCCGGCTGAAGACGCCTCCGTGCCGCATTCAAACGCCTCCATGAAACCCGCCCGTGTGGAAGCCGAGAAACCCACTCTGGACACACGTCCGTTCATGATCGGGCCGGCGTTAAACGCAACGCCGGCCGAGCTCCTCCTGTCCGCCATCTATTTAATCTCCTATTTAAACGAGGCCAAACGCCGGCAAAGAATTGATAACCTCCGCCGCTTCCCTATCTCCTACACCATTTTGTCCACTCTTACAATGGCTTACGAAGAGTAGTTATTCCACATCCAAGCTGGCTAGGTAGCCCGCCGGATACGAGGTATGCAGCTCGCTGATCCACCTCCCACCCCTCGCCCGACGGAGCCAGTTGCCGCCCCAAGCCGGAGCGCGGTTCAGCAACTCGCCGCTCGAGGCCAGATCGACGCGGAGCGGCGCACGGGCGTCGTTGCTGCCGTCCACGCCGCTGCCTCGTACCGCGTCTCCCGTTTCAATGGCCGAGACTCCCATGCCGGCGGCCGCGCCATGCAAGCAGTGATGGAAGCCGGGTGCGCGGAGAGCGACGAGTCGGTGGCCAGCGCCTCCGCGTCCGTCGCCATCATTGAGGAGAAGTAGAACACGGGAGGCCGCCGCCGCTTGGGTCCCATGAGGGCCACCGTGAAGGCAACGCCGGCGTACACAGCAGGTGTCTTGCCGAATCCTTTTGTTGCGAGGACCTTCGTCGACCCCGCATGGGCTCCACGGAAGAGGTCAATGTTAGGATGAACTTGAGCCGGTGCCGGCCATGGCGAAGTAGTGGACGGTGATGAACTCGAACCGGTGCCGGCCACCATCATATTCGGCACCAGCCAATGATATCAGTTGGGCAGTGGGGAAGCGAGCCATCCTTTGCGCTGAAGCATATACCTCCGGGGCTCCCGGCAGTCCGGTGATCGTGCTGCCGGACATGAGGAACACAAATCGATCGACGGGCGACCATTTAGGCCATGTATTATATACATGTGCTGTCCAGAACTAGCACCGCGTAGTTCATTTGAATGTAATGAAATCTGTCATGTTTGTGTGAAAATCCGGTATTTTGTATGATTTCCATCGTTGTTTATATGAAATACTCCGGTGGTTGCGTGAATGAGTATCAGTTTGTCTACGTGTTTGCGTGAATTTCGTCCGGTTGGTTGAGTTGTTGTCATAATGTGTGCGGCTACAGTTGGATGGCGTAATTTGCGGGTCGTCGGTCAGCCTGCAGGCGGCTCGGGCGGCATTGTGGGACAAAAAAACACAGCTCATGCGAGCT
Organism: Aegilops speltoides; assembly: GCA_021437245.1. NCBI lineage: Eukaryota > Viridiplantae > Streptophyta > Magnoliopsida > Poales > Poaceae > Aegilops > Aegilops speltoides. The sequence continues at coordinate 502,639,279 of CM038147.1, forward strand.
CGTCTCCAACGCGCGCGCTGGAGGATGCATGACAGCATGAGCACCCGAGCCGTTCCTCGTTCATCGGTGGCAAAGGCACCGGTGGACAAAAGGGTCGCCAATATTTTGGCTACCCCGGGCAAGATCCAAACAGCCCCTCCCAACAGATTCAAATCCCTCGTTCGCCGCGGAATTTTGTCATGTGTTGTTTTCATGGACTAGCAAGATGCCCGTGCATTGCACGGAACATCAAGATGCATTTTTTTACAAACTCCCGCATGCATGCAAGGGATAATTAATGTCCTCCTTTGCTAGTACCACAAGGCAAACACCATTAATATTGCATCAATTAGTGTAGGTGGCCTTGTATATCTGCAAATTGTAATTTTGATAGTGGCCCCTTGTATATAAAAATGGAGGGAGAAATATGAGAGATTAGGTGAGGAGGAGTGGGGCGTGGTGCCGTGGTGGTGACTGGTGGTCGGACTTGGCGGAGGCATGGAGATGGACAGCGCGTTATGTCTAGGTTTGTATCTCTCTCACACACACCCACGTAGGTGGGGGACGTGCACGAAGAGAAGAGGTGCACGCACGGCGCACGTACTCCCGTCTCTTTCCCATCCACACCCGGGCGGGTACACGATGGAGCTCATTTCTGTACGAAAAAGGCAGCCCACGTGGTAATTTGGCACGTGTACTGGTTGTCCACTTGGTAGAGGGAGGATCGTCTACCACAGGTGAACAAACAAATTGCGACTTGACGCGTTATGTTAAATTAAAAAAAGAGGCAAACCATGTGGGGCCTACCTTAGAGGCAAGGCTCTATACACTGGAGTACTTTTGATGTGTCCCGTCAACTCGCAGAACGAGGAGAAACTTGCTTAGTACGCCGTCTCCCCTCCCACGGGCGCGGTGGCTCGCAGGATGACGTGAAGCTGGAGTACTCTTCAGACGCCTTCGCCCGCTCCTCGCCGACGCCCTTGTGGCTCGCATAGACCTGAGGAGAAAATTTTGCTACTCCTCCGTTTACTCCTCGTCCCTACTACGTACTTTGGTTAGTACTCCCTCTATTTACTTATAGAAGGCCACTATAAAAAATACATTTTGCATCTATACAAGGCATGTATACTTTTATACAGTAGTACTCCACTATCGATGGATTGCGCCATGGAGCAAAAATTGAAATTTTAAAAAAAGGTGGTACATATAGAGAGCGCTCGTCGCCAAATTATGCATATATTACTATTAAAAAAGCTAGTACGTGCTTAATTGGGGTGCTAAATTCTATTAAAGAAATACTAGTACTAGTATGTACATACTGAAGAGTTAAAGTAACAAGAAGAAACCTAACATAGTTCTGCTGGGGGCTCAGCACAACACACCCCTCAAATTAAACTAAGCACAACTAAAATTAAACTATGCAACTAATCCGGTAGACACTGCATTGGAAGTTTAGAACCGCTATGAGCAACGACACTGCCACCTTACTCGGAGTCCTCGTCCACGTCCTCGACTTCGTCCTTGTCCCTCTTCCTCTTGGCCGATACTTCTTTGCTTGAACCGCCAACTTGGCTGTTGCTCTTCATCCAACCCTTTTAGATATTGAAACAAAGGTAGCCATCCATTGCAGCGTACTAGATGTGGTCTATATCTAGTACATTCCGCTGCCATGCATGACGATGAAACGTGTAATGAGGTTTCTCCAGTTTGCGGTACGAAGGATGAACCATGGCTCCTGCCAGGGTCAGCAATGAGGGCCTATGGGTGAATATCCTATCCCGGAGGGTTATTCTTAAAATTTTCAGCAACTTAGCATGCGATCGTTTGATCTCAGATCCAAGGGCTGCCAGCAGCCCGTATCATGGTCGCGCCTACCACGACCATCGCGTCGCTCGCGTGGTCGCGCCCTTGGAGATTTAACACGGTGCGTTAGGCTATATGATGTTGGCATGTCATACATAGTCATCACTTAGTCACTCATACTACAACAAGGTTGGCTATAAGTGTTTTTTTACTCCTCTCTATCTCTTTCTTCGTACTCCCTCCATCCCATAATATAAGAACATTTTTTACACTAGCTAGTGTAGTGTCAAAAACGTTATTATAGTGGGACACAGGGAGTACTAGTATTTATTGCATTTGCGAAGGAGTGACCTCTTCCAATGAAATGGTGTTGCTAAGTTTGCTTCATTTAATTAGCTATAGACTCAAAATTGTCTTTTCACCTAGGTACACGCGCTTAGCACCGTTTCTTCCTTGGGTCACCAAACTAGTCTCTCTCTTCTTGATTAACTTGCCACATCAGACTTTATGCCTATGTGGCAAGCTTAAGCACCTGTAGGAGCAAGTAAGTACAATACTCCCTCCGTCTTGGTGAGTAAGTCATCTTAGGATGTGCACCGTGACCAAGGAGGAGGAGAAAACGGGAAACGTTAACGTTTATTTGCTAATTAATAGTATTGCATGCAATGAACTAACCACTGCATGTCGTGTTTGATAGTCTCAAGTCATTAAAAGCATGCACACCCTTTATCTCTTATTGGTTAAGGAAAAAGGGGAGAAGTGGGCTCTCATGCAAGAGCCAGCCTCTACTACTACATGGTGGAGCATTGGGAGAGGCACCTGTATGGAGGTGGTCAGGAATCGGGAGACTCACGCCGGTCGTAGTGCCGCAGTTAAAATGATAATGGCAAGTCAAATCATGGGGCCCCACCTGTCCAGCAGTAACTCGCTGTCAAATCACACAACCCTACGTTTGCAGTAGCCTACTCCCTCGTCTTCTCGCGTCTCTGTCGAGTCGACTAGGCGGAACTGTCCCGCCGCCTACCGGGCAGGAAAAGCCCCGCCCTCGACTTTTAAATACAACTACTCCCTCCGTTGGATGCGTTTGGTTGAAGGTATCGTGTGAATGGACTGGGACCATTCAATTTTTTTGGGATTGAACCATTCAATTCATGTGTTTGGCTGAATATAGGAGATGAGCTAATTATTTAAGACGGGACCACCAGTCATGCTCACATAGTCATGCATGCAAAGGGTGGCCATTTGATTCGACCGATTTGGTTGGGTGGAATGGTTCAACATCTTCAAAACATATTCTCTTTTTTTGACTCGAACCATTCATGTGCTTTATAACCAAACATGTCCATTTTCTGAACGATCCCAACCCATTCATGACCACCCTTGCAACCAAACGCACATCTTACGAAAACCAAATAATCCCACAATACTAAGGCGCGGTGCATTAACTTCTACCTCGTTTCTTGTTTCTTCACATATCAACCAATAAGAATCCAATGATATACTTTTTGTGACATAGTAACTCATATTTAGTTAGTCAAATGGATGACCTAGAACTACGTGTAGACCCTATAAACCGAGACGCCTACAAATAAAAAACCGAGACGGAGAGGGTAGTTCAGCATGTATCTTTTTAGATCAATATAGTCGGGATTCACCAAGGAGCAAAACCAAGTGGTAGGCTGCTCTTGTCGTGTTGGCATAGCAACTCAAGCAGGGTCATTCCGCACACGAAATGGCGACACATTTAACAAGACCCCTTTGGCAGACATGTGGCTCATCCACCGTCTTGTTCCACGTGCGATGCACTAAATTACAGTTCGGAGCAGCGGTTGGAATTGGAGGCACCCCGGTCGTAGCGCCGCAGTAGTAGAAAATGAGCGATGAGGGGTCAAATCACAAAGCCCCACCTTTACCGCATTAAGCTGGACGGACGAAGCAACCATCATTTCACTCTAGCGTGCAAGAGCATAAAGAAAACAGAAAACAATGATGCGTGCGGCAGCTACCTAGGGCACCCTAGGGTAGGGGTCTCCACTACAGATCCTTTTTTTGAAAGCGCCTCCACTACAAATCGGCTTCTCCCTCGTCCTCTTGAAGAAAACCAATGATGAGTGTGGCGGTAGGGTTTGTAGGAGTACTACGGCGTGCGGGGCCACGTCATAGTAAACGGATTCGAGTGATCGAGTCGATGCCTTAAATATGTGTGGGCCACTTGGTTTTACAGGAACGAGGCAGCATTTTGGGTTCGGGGACCAGTGGAGATATAGCACGTACAAAAATTTGTGGACGTAGGTTTGACTGAAAGGCAATGATGCATGGGCAATGCATTTTGATATACCCGGGGCCACGTAAAATTTGCTACTCTACTCAAAACTAGTAAGGTACACATGTATTGAACGCATGAGATTTTGAAACCAAATTATGAATAAATACACACTATAGCATGTAAAGCTTTGAGTCATATATGCATGATGTAGATGTTTGTTTAGTTCTTATAGTTCATCTCATTCAAAATAAATTAGTTTTATAAAAATGTTAAGATTCATGGGGTTGTGCATTGTAAATCATAAAGTAAAAACAAATAATGGCAATTCATTTAGAAAAAAATAATCAATTATGATACAGAAGATTCTAGAACAAAGGAGAAGTGCTTGTGTTTTGAGATTTGTTCATTATGCTTAAGTTCAACCATGGAGTCTTCTAAATTGAACATGTGGCAGATGTGGTGGAATGTTGATGATATCCAACGGCTAGTAGTGCTCGGATTTGCCCATCTCTGCACTGTCGGGTTAGCTTCATCCAGCGACCATCTTTCAAAGTTATTGGCACACTATATAGTTCTTGTGCCATAGTTGCATGTTTTGGAAAAAAGCTACTAGTGGGTTGTACTATCTATTTAGGAATAGAAGATGCATACGTGGAAGTTGTAGGGAAAGAGATGACATGGAGCATCTCAATTCCTATGAGTAGGGATTGGAAAATAGATGTCATTTGGTTCACATCATAGGAACTTTTCTATTGAATCTAGAGATGACATGTATCTCAATTCCTGGATTAGTAAAGAGATGTAATTTGGTTCATATCATAGGAACTTTTCTATTGAATATACGCTAATGTTTATTTTCCTTTGAAATTAAGGGAGTATAGGAATCTATTCCTATGAACCAATTGGCTCTAAAGGAAAAAATCCTATAAAAATCATATCATATAGAGTTCCTATGATATTCCTCGACACTAAAGGATGGTTGAAATTGCTGCGGGTGATACGATGGTCTTTCTTTGTAGACTCCTCACCCATCTTTATAGTTACCTATCGAAGATGAATGAAATGATATATACAGGGTATTCTACATGTGTAATTTGGTACACGAAAACTCGGTAAAAGTTTGCGAGGTTCTAGTTTTCAATAAAGCTATATGCACTGCATTTTGGAACGGAGGGAGCATACGGCAGTTGCTAACAATCACGTGGAAGATTTGTGTGTAGGAGGAGTGGCTGTTCTCTTAAATGACATGGCAAAACTGACACTGTCGGATGCCGGTCTAACGGTTCTTCCAGCGTTCGTCAGGAAAAGGCTTGTGGCGAACGTTTGTCGGATAATGATTTACGGACACATGCATTGCATTGATACGTGCCCCCCTCTCTCTCACACACACGCACCCTCACGAGTCACGACTCTCCCGAGTCCTTTCGCAGACTCGCACGTCTCACCCATCCTCTATCTGCAGGTAGACATCACGCACATATGTGCTCTTCACACCCTACCCTCAGAACTTCTAAACATCAAAAGACGGCGTGCACATTTTATTTTAGCTGACACGTCACACACTTATACTATTACTCTTGCGGCGAACGTTCTTTGGGTATAGTATATATTGTACTCTCACGAAGAGAAGCGGTGCACGCACGCACGCACTAGTTCTGTCACACCCACTCGCGGGTACACGTAGGAGCGCATTTTTTTGAAGTCGGTACAAAAAAATCACTCCACTATATATAAAAGCAGGAGCCTTAGCGCTTGCTTTACTAGGGTTCCTCTCGTTCACTCTCTCATGCTCTCCAGATCTAAGCAAGACATAGGTAGCCACACTCTCTCTCTCTCAGCTCACGGCTGGTCACAAATCCGGCCGAACAACCACGACCGGGGCAGGGGGTATAGGTGCATCGTTCACGCTGTCGTCGGCGGTGAGGGAGGAGACCAAAGGTTGCCCGTGTGTCCCGATCGGCGGTCGTGTCGTTCTCTCCGAGAGAGCGCCGGCTCGGGAGGGCCTCCGACCCCTTCTTCCTCCCTGCGGTATTGTGGCCAAGATGCGGCCTCCCGACGCTGTCTTTGCCACATGCTGACGACCCTCAGGTATATATTGCTTCGAAACCTGCCTTGCTCTACTACTCCAGCTCTTCCCCCTTCGTGTGGATCCTTTTCTACTTCCGTCCGCTGTTACAAAACCACCTAGACTTCTACACTACAAGAAATATGTCAACTAGTGACCTTCTGTCAGTGACCCTGGAAGAATTGGTCATAGATCTATGACCATTTCAGACCAATTGGTCAAAAGCTGTTCGAGGGGCTCCAAACCCTAAACCATTGCGACCATTTTGGTCAGAAAGGTCGTAATTTCCTTACATGAAAAGGTCATAAAGCAAACAGCGCTAGTCCGCTGCCTTATTTCTAGTTGTTAACGACCAATATATATGGTCATAGCCTTGTAAATTGTGGTGGGTTGCTATGACTAGGCGCCACCTCATTAGTTTTGCCTATGTGTCATGTCCATGTGGCAGTTTTTTCCCTATGTTGTGAAGCAACCTATATTTCTGTCATTCCCAAAATTCCCAAAAAAATCTCATAAATTCTTTGGGTCATATCTTCGTCAAATATGTAAAAACCTTCCTTGCCTAGTTCAAAAATAATTCAATAATATCCATTTTCCTATTCTGTTCAGAATGATAGTTTGTGAAGGAAGTACCACTTTGGCATGTCCAGATAGTATCCATTTTCTACAGTGCTTTTCTATGCCCAAATAACCATCCTCCGCCAAATGCCCTCTCAATCCATTCATTATTTTGAGCCGAGCTTTAACATTCGTATTTATATCTAGTGTGGTAGTTTGCAAAGCAAGTACCACATAGGCTCCTCCTTTTGAGCTGAAAATTTGTGAAGACGGTCTTCTTAGTAACTGATCATCCTCAGCCAAAACTCACGCCCATTATCCATGTGCATTTCCCGTACCGCGAATCAAACACTTGGCTGCTTATTCATGTTTGAGCATTGATCGGTCTCCTCGTGAGAATCTTATGTTGTGATTTTCTTCCTAGCCCCTACCTGGGGAGTGCCCAACCCACTAGACATACCTAGGCCGCCCAAAACACATGGCAACTCCACGGTCACGCGGTGACCACGCGGCGGGCATGCGAGTTTACGCGCTCTAGAGTTGGGGCCCTCGGCCACCGCCCAAACCTCGACGTATCGCCACCAAATCATGTATTTATGATTAAATAGGTACTTATTTAACTAGAAATGATTTTTGGAAAAAATAAATAGCAAACTATGAGGCAGCTGCAGTTCAAATTTGACCCGCTTCCAACTGAATCGGCGGAAATTTGTCTTTTCCACGAGAGGTGGATCAAAACTTTTTGCACCCAATCGTTTTGTCAATTGTGCATTAAATATGTCCTAGTATTTTAGAAAATTGATTTGGTCCAATTTTGCAACAATTATTTGGTAGTTCCTTCACAAAAAAACCTCCTTTTGGGCACTCGGAAAATGAAAAATGGTTTTTTCGTCCAAAGAAAATGAAAAGTTCCTTACGCAACATTGTTTTCCATTCCAATATGCACCCTTGTGCACAATATGATATCATTTGAACAAACTATGCCATGAATGTGGCCATAAGATTGATCATTTGGCTTGAAAGCCATGAATCTTCACACTTGATAGCTCATTTCTGAGAACACTTTTTTAAAATAATTAACGTATTACAAGTTTATTATTTTCCCTGGAAACTTGGTCACATATAATGACACAATGCGAAGGTTTTCCAATTTTTTGATTTTTTTATGCCCGTTTCAAAATGCAGTCAAAACGACGGGCTTGACCGTTCCTAGCTAGTGGTTGAATCTTGGAATTTTTTTGGTGTTTATCTGATTAAATAGATACTTATGTACCTAGAAATGATTTTTCCAAAAAATAAAGAGCAAACTATGAGGTAGCTGCAGTTCAAATTTGACCCGCTTCCAGCTGAATCGACGGAAATTTGTCTTTTTCATCAGAGGTGGATCAAAACTTTTTACACCCAACCATTTGGTCAATTGTGCATTAAATACGGCCTAGTATTTTAGAAAATTGATTTGGTCCAATTTTGGAACAAATATATGGTAGGTCCTTCACAAAAAAAACTCATTTCGGGCACTCGGAAAATGGAAAATGTATTTTCCGTGCAAAGAAAATGAAAACTCCCTTAGGCAACATTGTTTGCCATTCCAGTATGCACCCTTGTGCACAATATGAGATCATTTGAACAAACTATGCCATGAATGTGGCCATAAGATTGATCATCCGGCTTGAAAGCCCTGAATCTTCACGCATGATAGCTCGTTTCTGAGAACACTTTTTTAAAATAATTGTCGTATTTCAAGTTTATTATTTTTCCTGGTAACTTGGCCACATATAATGACACAATGCAAGGGTTTTGCAATTTTTTGAATTTTTTTGAATTTTTTATGCCCGTTTCAAAATGCGGTCAAAACGGCGGGAATGACCGTTCCTAGCTAGTGGTTGAATCTTGGAAAACTTTTGACGTTTCTCTGATTAAATAGATACTTATGTACCTAGAAATATTTTTTGGAAAAAATAAAGAGCAAACTATGAGGCAGCTACAGTTCAAATTTGACCCGCTTCCAACTGGATCAGCGGAAATTTGTCTTTTTTATCAGAGGTGGATAAAATCTTTTGACACCCAGCTATTTGGTCAATTGTGCATTAAATATGGCCTAGTATTTTAGAAAATTGATTTGGTCCAATTTTGCAATAAATATATTGTAGGTCCTTCACAAAAAAAACTCATTTTGGGCACTCAAAAAATGAAAATGTTTTTTTCTGCAAAAAACTCATTTCCGACGACACCTTTTTAAAGATATTTATCTCATTCCATGTTGTTATTTTTTCTGAAAACTTGTTCAAATTTTGGTGACACAATGAGAAGGTTTTCCATTTGTTTTAGAATTTCTCAGATCATAAAGTAGCTTAAATGATTTTAACACATTATTTTAAGTCAACTACGACCAATTTAGATGGTCATAAAATTGTAGTGCATTCTGATTGGTCCGTAGACATATCACGCGGATCATGCATCCAACACCGTCGGATGCTCGGGGATCCAACGGTTGTCCTCGACCCATCCACACCAACCCCGAAACCCTAGCTATGTCCTCCGGGTCAATTTCCACCCCCCCCCCCCCCGCCTCCTTTCTTTCCCTCGCTCCCCGATCCCCTCCCTTCCTCACCAGCGCAAACCCTAGCACTCGTCCCTTCCAGATCGTCCCTTCCAGATCGCAGCCGCCACGTCCTCCCTTCTAGATCGTGGCCGCCACCTCCCTCCGGCGGAGCTCCCAGCTGTCCATGGCCTCCCATGCCCTCCTCTCTCCTTCCCTCCCTCGCGCCGCCACCACCACCACTCCTTCCGAAAGTGCCGCCCATCGTCCCTCCTCTCCTCTCCTCTCCTCCTATCGCGCCCCATTCATCCGAGTTAGTGCTTCTTTGGAAGGGCGGGGCACACGAGGAGCAGCAGCAGCACCACCACCACCACAAGCCGGAGGTCTAAACCGAGGTCTTGGCGCGCTTCCACACCGCCAAGAGCGCGCCCGGCTTCAACGACAACCACCGGAGCCACTTCAACCGCCTCCCGCACGGTAACGTGCCTCGCCTCTTCCCGGCCCCTCCTGCTGACGGTTGCGACGCGGCGGTGCTGATGAGTGATGATTCTTGATTTTGGCGTTTCGGGTTTGTGTCCAGCTACGCGATGGATGTGAACGTGGAGAGGGCGGAGGACGTGCTCACGCACAAGCGCCTCCTCGACCTGGCCAAGGATCCGGCGCAACGCCCGGCCTTCGCCGTCTGAGCTTCGGGGACCGTTGGTCTTCATCAGCGACATCCGCAACTGCCACAACAAGGAGCAGGAGCGCCTCCGCGTTGACAAGGAGCTCGGCAACATCCGCACCCGCTTCAAGAACAAAAAGGTATTCCCCTCCATCCCTCCATTCCGCGATCTAGGTAGCGGAATTCAGCCCTGCTTCCGCTCATCGGGTGGGCGGACCTGCGAATTGGGTCCGACTCCTCGCCAGCGTCGCACTAGTAGTGTAGCGACCCGACCTCAGATGGCCAAGTCTCTGTGCTTCCGTGTCATCCCTGGATCGGTAATGCTGACACACACAATACTCGAAGGATTTATAACAGAGTAGCAATCACACACTTATTACATCGAATGTCTCAAAGGAGAACTTATTACAATAATATGGCTTAAGGCCATCTAATGCGATAACAGCAGAAGGCTTGGAAGATAAAGTGAGTCCATCAACTCCAACGGCATAGCTGAGCTGCACGGCAACGACCTACGAACCTTACTCCTCGTCTGAAAAGTCTGCAACATAATACGTTGCAGCCCGAGAACGGGTCAGCACATGCAATATGCTGGCAATGTAACACAAAAGAGCAATAACAGAATAATGCTACCACTACATGCATGTTTGGCTGGTGGAAAGCTCTATGGTTACAGTTTTTGCGAAAAGCCAATTTTTCCCTACTACAAAGGAATAAATTTTTAATTTAACTATCATGTTGGTTGAAACATCATTTGAGAAGGTAACCCCAACTCAATGATCCCAATTAAAATAGTTAACAACCCAGCAATATTAATTAAGAGTGTTGAGATACATGCGAATACTCAAGTACTAGATACTCAGAATTGTCCATAACCGGGGACACGGCTAACCATGATTAGATTGTACACTCTGCAGAGGTTTGCGCACTTTTCCCCGGAATACTCGATCGCCTCCGTTGATTTCTCGCACTACATGGTGTTTGAGAGACGGATGACCGAGACACAGTCTTTCAGAAACATTAACTCTCTACTCCGGGCAGACCATACCAAACCTACAAACCCACTACCTGCTGATCCACCTCTTCAAGAGCTTCACGTAACTTACTCAACTATGCTAGAGCCCATAATAGCTTGCGGCTGCACACGGAAGTTTCTAGCATGAATAATCTCAGTTCCCTTTGAGCCTGGGTGGCGGTCCATAGGAGAATCACACGGTAACCCCGGGATTTCCAAAAATAAAACAGGCAATCACTGGATACCCCAGGTGCCTCAATCCACCCAGATGTGTATTAAAGTTGCCACCTTAAGTAAACCATTAATTTAACAATCTCACATCTGTCATGGATATCACTCAAACCCAATCCACGTCTACGAGCATAGCATGGCAAAATAAGCAACGTGTAGAAGTAACTCCCAAGGATTTGATAATAAACATGGCAATAGGTTCTACCTCACCAACTACTTCCCAATACCCACATGTTAAAGGCATCCTAGTCATGCAATGTTTGAGGATTGAAACTAATGCATAAAAACTGGGTATGAAAAGAATATGATCAATGTGTTACTTGCCTTGCTGACGTTCCGTGAATCCTAGAGACTCGTAGTAACACGCTTCGCACTTCGGGAATTCTATCGCAAGCAAACAATAACATACATAAGCAACAATCAAAGATGCACAACTAGAACTCCAAATAAAAGAGTTTGACCGGAGAGTTCAACTTAAGAACTCCGGTTTTGCAAAAAGAATCAAATCAAACGGAGCAACGAAACTCAAACGGCAAAAGAACAAGATCCGTTAACTAATCTGAACTAGGGTCAAATTTTACAGAGATAAAAACATGTTTGAGTTGATTATTCGGAAAGAGGGTTTCGAGATGAAACTCCAGGCGCTTGAATCGCCTGATTCCGATAAACGAGCGAAAAGATAAACAGGTTTGAACATCGGGTCAGAAATCGCGATCAGAAAAATCGCGGAATAAATCCGATAAAAAGAAAAATGACGAACAGCTAAACGAACGAACGTTCGTTAACAGAAACTAAACGATGAACACGTTCGTTAGAACGAACGAACGAGCGAAAGCTCGCTAAATAAATAAACCGGAAAAAAATTCAAACCGATCTATAAAAAAACGAACTAGGGTTTTTCAAAAAAAATCGAAGGGGCTTATTTTAAAAAAAACCGCGGCGAGGGGGGGTGGCTACCTCCGGCGAGGTCGTCCGGCGGGGCGGGTGGCTCCGGCGGCTCGGCGAGGGGCGACGGGCTTGGGAGGCGCGGTGGCGGCGGAGGCAGCGGCGGCGCTAGGGCGGCGGCGGCGACTGGGCGACTCGGGGCTCGGCTCGGGCTCCCCGGAGGCGGCGGTGGCGGTGGTGGTGGCTAGAGGGGCGGGCGGCGCTATAAAAGAGGGGGGTGGGCGGCTTGGAAGAGGGGGCAAGCGCGCAGTGAGTCCGGTCGGCGGCGGCGGGCGCGGCAGGAGGTGGCGGCGGCGCGGTGACTGGGCCGGCCTCGCTAGAAAAATCCTAGAAAAATAAATAAAAATCTAAAAATTCCAAAACAAGTTTTCTCCGTCTAAATAAAATATTTAGAACAAGATGAACTTTTCTTGGCCCCCTAAAATGCAATTTTTTAAAACATGCAAATTTTTCTAGGGCAAATAAAATTCCGAATAATCTCAAATAAAATCCAAATAATGATTTTAACATTTTTCCTCCGATATTTCAATTGTTTTGGAGAAGTCATATTATCTCCCCTCATTTATTATTTTAAAATGAAATATTTTTCCGGAGAGAAAATAATTAAAATCAAAATCCCCGTCTTCACTATTTGATAAAAATTTCAAATATGAAAATTGGAAAATCCCCAACTCTCCCCAAAGGTCCTTGAGTTGCTTAGGATTTCGAGGATTGCAAACGAAAAAGCAATAAAATATGATATGCATGGATGACCTATGTATAACATGCCAAATTGGAAATTTGGAATGTTACAAACCTACCCCCTTAAGATGAATCTCGCCCTCGAGATTCGGGTTGGCTAGAAAATAGGTGCGGATGGTCCTTGCGAATATCCTCTTCTCGCTCCCAGGTGACTTCCTCCTCAGTATGATGACTCCACTGAACTTTGCAAAACTTGATCACCTTGTTGCGAGTGACTCGACTATCAAACTCAAGAATCTTTACTGGCTTCTCCTCATAGGTCAGATTATTATCCAGCTGAATCGCCTCCAAGGGTACTGTATCATTCAACGGTATATCGGCCATCTTAGCATGGCACTTCTTCAGCTGTGATACGTGAAACACATCGTGAACTCCTGACAACCTTTCAGGTAACTCCAGCTTGTAGGCAACTTCTCCCATCCGTCCCAAAATACGATACGGTCCTACAAATCTCGGGGCTAACCTTCCCTTAACTCCAAAACGTTTTACTCCCCTCAAGGGTGATACTCGTAAATAAGCTCTGTCTCCTATTTCATAGGTTACTTCCTTGCATTTTGAATCTGCATAACTCTTCTGTCTGGACTGAGCAATCTTTAGTCTGTCTCTGATCAGTTTAACCTTCTCTTCTGATTCCTTGATCAAATCTGGACCAAACAACTAACGATCTCCTACCTCATCCCACATCAATGGTGTTCTACATCTGCGTCCATACAGAGCTTCGAACGGTGCCATCTTCAAACTGGCCTGGTAGCTGTTGTTATAAGAGAACCTTGCGTACGGCAAATTGTCATCCCAACTAGATCCATAATCTAGCGCACAGGCTCTTAGCATGTCCTCCAAAATCTGATTGACTCTTTCTGTCTGTCCATCTGTCTGAGGGTGAAAAGCGGTACTGAATTCCAATCGGGTACCCAAAGTTTGGTGTAACTGATGCCAAAACTTTGAAGTAAACTGGGTTCCTCTATCTGATACGATGCTCCTCGGAACTCCATGTAAACATACAATCCTGGTCATATATATCTTGGCTAACTTTGCACTTGTATACGTTGTTTTCACCGGGATGAAGTGAGCTACTTTAGTTAATCGATCCACAACTACCCATATAGAATCATATCCTGCCTTGGTTCTGGGTAATCCGGTAATAAAGTCCATACCAAGTTTGTCCCACTTCTATTCGGGTATTGGCATAGGCTGTAACAGTCCTGCTGGTTTCTGATGCTTTGCCTTCACTCTCAGACATACATCACATACGGCTACATACTCGGCAATATCCTTCTTCATACCAGTCCACCAGAAACATTCCTTCAAGTCCAAATACATCTTGGTGTTTCCGGGATGAATCGAGTATGGTGAGTCATGGGCCTCCTGAAGTATCAACTTTCTGATCTCCGAATTGTTGGGCACATAAATCCGGTCCTCAAACCACAAGGTATCATGCTCATCCTCGCGAAAACCTTTGGCTTTACCTTCGCCCATCCTCTCTCTTATCTCAGCAATCTCTTTGTCCTCCTTCTGAGCTTCTCGAATCTTGTCCAACAACGTCGACTGAACCTCCATTGCTGCAAGAAAGCCTTTTGGAACAATGTCCAACCAAAGTTCCATGATCTCCGCAGCTAACTCTTTTGGCATTCCTTTGCTCACAAGAACATTAGCATAACTCTTCCGGCTCAAAGCGTCTGCTACGACGTTGGCTTTTCCTAGATGATAATGTAGCTTCATATCGTAATCCTTTATAAGTTCCAACCATCTCCTCTGTCTGAGGTTCAACTCCTTCTGTGTGAAAATGTACTTCAAGCTCTTATGATCCGTGTACACATCACAACGGTTTCCAATAAGATAATGTCTCCAGGTCTTCAGCGCATGCACTACGGCTGCTAACTCCAGATCATGTGTGGCATAGTTCAACTCGTGTGGCTTCAGTTGTCGTGAGACATACAAAACAACTTTTCCTTCCTGCATAAGCACACATCCAAGTCCCAAGCGAGAGGCGTCACAATACACTTGAAACTCCTTATGTATATCTGGCAAGGTCAGCACTGGGGCTGTAGTCAATCGTTCCTTCAGCTCTTGAAAACTTGTCTCGCAATCCTCCGTCCATTTGAACTTAGTATCCTTCTTTAACAATTCAGTCATCGATTTAGCAATCTTGGAAAAATTCTCAATGAATCTCCGATAATATCCTGCCAGTCCAAGGAAATTGTGGAATCTCGCCAACTGAAGTGGGTGCCAACCATTCAGTGACCGACTGAACCTTACTGGGATCCACTGCTATACCCTCTCCTGATATAACATGCCCAAGAAATCCAACTTCTTTCAACCAAAACTCGTACTTGCTGAATTTGGCGTATAACTGGTGTTCCCTGAGTTTCTCAAGAACCAAACGCAAGTGTTCCGCGTGCTCCTCTTTGTTCTTCGAGTATATCATAATATCATCAATAAATACCACAACAAACTTGTCCAAATACTCCATGAACACCTTGTTCATCATACTCATGAAATAGGCAGGGGCGTTAGTTAGTCCGAATGACATGACCGTGTACTCATATAATCCATACCGCGTGGTAAACGTTGTCTTTGGTATATCCTTCTCTCGAATCTTCAACTGATGGTATCCTGATCATAGATCAATCTTTGAAAACACCTTAGCTCCTTGTAACTGATCAAACAGAGCATTAATCATCGGTAAGGGATACTTGTTCTTTATTGTTACTCATTCAGAGCTCGGTAATCAACAACCATCCTCAGGGATTTATCCTTCTTCTCCACCAAAAGTACTGGGGCTCCCCAAGGTGATGAACTTCTACGAATGTAACCTTTCTCCAACAACTCTTTGATCTGCTTCTTAATTTCCTCCAGGTCATTTGCTGGCATCCGATAGGGTCTTTTGTATATGGGCCCTGTACCTGGCAATAGCTCTATCAAAAACTCGATGTCTCTATCCGGTGGCATACCTGGTAACTCTTCGGGGAAAACATCCGGAAAATCCTTTACTACAGGTACTTCCCTCTTGCATAACTCCGTGAGGGCGCTTATTTGCTCCTCCTAGGCACATGCCTAGATACATATAATCCTTTTCCCTCGGGTGGTAAGATAAATTGTCTTACTAGCACACCAATACTTCCTCCATAATTTGACATCCAGTCCATACCTAATATCACATCCAATCCTTGCGACTCCAAGATAATTAGGTCAGACGGAAATACATGTGTGCCAATGATTAGGGGTATCTGGGTGCACCATCTGCTAGCCATGTACTCTGCTCCAGGCGAGCTCACTAAAAGGGGTGTCCTAAGGGTTTGGGTTGGTAACTTGAACTTTTCCACAAATCCCCTTGATATGTGTGAATGCGATGCACCAGTATCGAAAAGAACAATTGTGGTAAATGACAGAACCAAAAACTTACCTATTACCGCGTCCAGCTGCTCTTCAACTTCCTTCACGTTAACGTGGTTCACTTGTCCTTTGTTGAATGGATTGGGCTTCTTCCCTGCGCTCCCATTTCCGTTTCCATTCTTTCCTTCAGAGCAGTCGTTGGCATAGTGCCCTGTCTTCCCGCACTTTGAAAGTGCGTTATATCGACTAGAGGGGGGGTGAATAGGCGATTTTTATGAAATTCTTCACTGAGGAATTTGCCGTGAGGAAATTCCTTAGCGAAGAACTATTTGCAGCGGAATAAGTACTCAGAGGTAAACATAACAGATTACACACATAGTCAGCATGATGAAATGAAGACTAGCACAGAGTACGTGAAGCGTAAACACAGGATAACAAGATGAAGACAAATGATGAAGAAATTGAACGAGGAATTTGTGAAAGTCTTGATCAAAGTCTTCAAGCACGATATGAACAACATGCAACATGTAATGAGGAAATGAGTGAGTTGAGGAAATAGAACCAATCAGTTGGTGAAGACAATGATTTGGTAAACCAGTTCCAACTCGCTGTCTCGGTTATGCGTCTGGTTGGGCGGTTGAGTATTTAAACTCGAGGACACACAGTCCGGACACCCGATCTCGAGCCGCAACTCAGACACCCAGTCCTCACCGTATTCTCCTTGAACTAAGACCACGCAGGCCTCGTCCAATCACTCGTGGTAAGTCTTGGTGACTTCCAAACCTTCACAGACTTGGTCACTCGGCGATCCACAATTCCTCTTGGATGCTCTAGACCTTGACGCCTAACCGTCTGGAAGAAGCACAGTCTTCAAAGGTAACAAGCGTCGGATCCACGCAGGATCAATTTCTTCAGTGATGCTCAATCACTTAGGGGTTTTTGTGGGGGTTTGGTTTTGGATTTTCCTCACTTGATGATTTTCGCTCAAAGTCCTCGGAGGATGGGTTGCTCTCAAATGACAAGTGTCAAGTTCTCTCGGAGCAGCCAACCAGCTAGTGGTTGTAGGGGGCGGCTATTTAGAGCCTAGGGAGCAGCCCGACATGATAAGACATAAATGCCCTTCAATGATATGACCATTAGGTGGATAAGATATTTTGGTTTCCGGCGCGCAGCACAGCAACGGTCGGAAATTTGACTTTCAAAGTCCTCAGGGCTATCATGTTCCTCACTGTGTAGGCAATTTGCCTCAAGCGAATTCCTAACTCCTCGGTCGAGCAAAGTCCTCGATGAATGTAAGAACTGCGTCTCTATCATCGATGAATTTGACTGAATCAGTATGAGATTTCCAATGGCTTCACCGAAGCGATTGGTAGGTGTAGGATTTTGAGTTGAGCATCACATGGAAATTTTTCCTTCAGTATTTCCTCTACCCCTTTAACAAGACGGTGTTTCCTATGACTCAAGAAAGAGAAAATGAAACTACGAAAACAAAAGTCTTCATGCTTGATTCCTCGAATGAATATCAAGTCTTCATGGTCACACCAATTTCTTCACTTTCAAAGTCTTGAAAAGTCTTCGAATATCAAAGTCTTCATCGAAGAACTTCATTTTTAGGGTCGACTTTCTCTGTAAATATCAAACTCCTCATAGACTTATAGACCTGTGTACACTCACAAGCGATCAGTTACTTAACCTATAAGTCTTCAATACACCAAAATCACTAAGGGGCACTAGATGCACTTACAATCTCCCCCTTTTTGGTGATTGATGACAACATAGGTTAAGTTTTCAATGGGGATAAACATATGAAGTGTAAATACTGATATTGAGGAATTTGATTGCAAGATATAGAAGAACTCCCCCTGAATATGTGCATAATGAGGAATTTTCTTTTGAGGCAATGCACATTTGGAGATTTGAATCATGGAGATCTCCCCCTATATCTTGTAATTCATACACGCATTTGATACATGTACTATGAAGAATTTGAAATGCATAATGAAATATGGTGCCTGATGAGATTCAGCATGCATGCAACAGTATTATCTAGGAATGAGCATGCGGAATATCACACCAAAGGTTTCAGAGCTCAAATATCGCATTCAGAGCTTAGTGCTTCAAAAGCATCAGAGCATAACACGTATCAAAATCAGAGCATCAGAAGCACGATTAAAAGTATTATAGCACAGTGCAAAGTCAGCACAATGCACGATCAAAAGTATCAGGGCACCATCGGAGTTAAGATTACAACTCGATCCAATAAAAGTTTGGAAGAACGAGTTGTAACTTAATAAAACGCCCATAGTATAAACCCGCTTGAAGACTAACTCAGATTTCTCCCCTTTGTCATCAAATGACCAAAAGGATCGGCGAGGACTAACGCCTCAAGATATTCAAGTCGATGAAGGAGCACCAGCGTTGTCGGGGTTGGTTGTTGAAGTAGGGCTGCCGCAGATGTCGTCCAAATCTTCATATTCATCGGTTTAGCGATGAAGAATAAGAGCTAGCCACCAAATCAGAACTTTGACTCTCTTGAATTTCTTCGAGGTGGTGCGACCGGTCATAAGCTTCCTGAAGACCCATAGTCTTCAATTCTTCTGCGGAATAGACATGATTCAGAACAGCCCAGGTGCGGTTGAGGGTTTCATGTAGGTAGTACTGGTTTTTCTTCACTGCATTATGCGTTGAAGTCATATTGTGAAGAATTGCAGCAAATTGGCGCTTGACCCATTTCTGATTGCGATCAACCTTCTGATGAAGACTGAGGAGTAACTCACGATCACCATCACCACAGGTCTTGTGGCTTGAGGCTGTAGCTTGGTTGAGGTATTTGCGGCGGATCATGCGTGGCGTAATCGTCATTGGTGGAGTAAGATGCAGCTTTGCGGCCCGACCATCCAATGGACGAGTGCCTTCATCAATTACAGCTGCTGCCTTGCCCTTGTCATCGATGATGAAATTGGTCGCTTGAGGACTTCAACGGGCGGCAGAAAGCTGCCATGATTCAGAGTGTCAGCCTTGTAGTTCAGTGAAGATCTAGCCCGGATGAATCTCATGATCCAAGGCGCATATGGCTTCAGCTCAAAAGGTGACATTGCAATATTGGCCAGAGTCCTCATGAAGAAATCATGGAAGTTGACTGGAACGCCATGAATGATATTGAAAAGCATGTTCTTCATGATGCCAACGACGTCTTCATCGTTTGACTCGTGGCCTTTGATTGGACTCATAGTCTTCATCAAGATCCGGTACACAGTCCGAGGCACATATAGTAAATCCTTGACGAGGAATTTGGTTCGAGGGCTTGGCCGGCTTCATGGCTTCATCAAGACTTGCATGAAGTGATCGACGATTCACGTTCATTGTAGAGGCAACGAGCGATTCATGGGGAGGATCAAGAGGAAGGACACGAAGCAATTCGGTTGCTGGTGCCTTGTAGTGAGTATTTTCAGTCATCCAATCCAAAACCCATGAGTTGATATCTTCAGCATCTCCGGTGATGTGCGGGTGGCATAGAATCAAGAATGAGTTCTTCATTCCACCACATATATCGGTCAGAAATTCAGCAGCCTCGCATCATGAAGAACACGGAGTATGGCTCAAGCACGGCGGTGATTCCATATCAACATGAGGAATATGCTCATGGTCAAGATCTTGTCCTTGTCAAATAGCACCGAGGAATAGAAATTTGCTTGTGTTGGAGTCCGTATGTCTTTTCCTCATTCGAGCGAGTCATAAGGATTGTAGGCGATGAAGAACACATGCTCAGAAAAGAAATCATCAGCCTTGAACTTTTGCTTGCTCGAAAATGGATTCTTTGGCTTGGGCAGAGGAATATCTGTTATTTGAAGCACAACCTCAGGAATCGCAATTTCAGGTTCTTCAGGCTGAGGAATTTCTGGTTCCTCTCCTTGTGCAGTTTGAGGATTGGCAGTTGGTTCTTCAGCGCTAGTGGCTGGAATCTCTTCGTTGACAGATGATGTGGGATGAGTTTCTTCAGAGCCCATTTGAACAGTAGTAATTGGTGACTGAGGAACTTGTTGAAGCGGAGTGAAGAGAGGAGTATTGGGGTGCTGACTTTCCCAAAAGTCATCATTCATTACAGGTGTAGTGCACCCAATATCCACATCTTCATCTTCTTTTTCAATTTCCTCAGAGCCTGCCTCTTCAGCTGTGAACTGAGGCACGGGTGAGGAAGCAACAGGAGTTGAAGGGAACGCTTCCACATCAATTTCTTCATCAAGCTGTTCTGAAGTAGCAACAGATTGATTTTCTTCATCAGATCCGCTTGGGATAGTGTATTCTTCTCCAAAGGGAACAATTTCCTTGGATGACATGGAGGAAATGGGAATGGCATCGATAGGATTTTCAATCGAGCTGGTCATTGGCTTCAATTTCTTCGCAGCCGAAGAATTTGACGCAGCTGATGCCTTCCTTTTCTTCACTGCAGCTCTCTCTGCAGCCTTTATCTTCTTCACTTCATAGGCAGAAGGAAGAATTGGAGTTGGTGTTGGTGCAGGAGAAGCTGAGGATTGTGGTACAGTTTCTTGAGCACAACTAGTGCGATTGCCTGTTTCTTTCAGATTCTTCAGCGCACCACTAGTGGATGCCACAGGAGTTTCTTCAAAGAATGGAATGGAGTCATCAGCCTGGAACTTGTGTTCTCATCAAGACGCTGAAAGTCATCAGCAGATCTTGGCATGTTCTTCAGCAGTGAGCAGATTCTTCACTGAGGATTTTCTTGTTGCGATGAAGCTGCAATAGTTGA
This sequence comes from Aegilops speltoides, assembly GCA_021437245.1. Taxonomy (NCBI): domain Eukaryota; kingdom Viridiplantae; phylum Streptophyta; class Magnoliopsida; order Poales; family Poaceae; genus Aegilops; species Aegilops speltoides. The sequence continues at coordinate 502,660,186 of CM038147.1, forward strand.
CATTCTCTTCGTCGATGTGGCGAATCTCACCTTGGCTCCTTGCCACCGGATTGTAAGCATCAAAATCCTTGCTGAGTGCTTGGATTTCTGATTGAGCTTTAAGAAGTTCTTCAGGAGACAAGTTGATGATGTTTTTCCTCAGAAGCTTCTCTTTTCTTGCTTTTGCTCTCTTCAATTCACGAGCCTTTTCAAATTTCCATTTCTCTTCAGCGATGAAATGATTCAGCATGTGACTTTGACCAGGAGTCAGTGGCAGATCCGGAAGAGGAGTGTGTGGATCCTGATGCCATAGGTTAATGAAGTCTAGGATCTTCTTCGGATCCAAAAGCAGAGGTACACTTGTTCCTTTGGCTCTAGCGGCCTTGGTCAGTCTGTCTCTGATGATTTCTTCAAGTTCTTCATCAGAGGCCTCATCATCAGAGGGAACGTTGAATGCAACCTGTTTCTTCTTCGGACTTGGCCGAGGACCACGTCCAGCAGTTGCTTTTGTCTTCAGCAGAGTGGGACCTGTTGAGGACATTGGTGCAGCAGAGGAACTTGCTGAAACACCAGAAGCAATGGAGAATCCTTGAGTCCTTTGACAAGTTGCAAGATGCACAGGTGTTGAGGACTTGGAGGGAGCTGCTGAGGATTTTGAATGAGCAGCAGCAGTCTGAGGAATTTGCCATGAGGGCGCGGCTGAGGAACTGGGCCGTGAGGGCGCTGAAGGTGAAGTACTTGGCTTGCGTGCAGGCTTCTTTGGCATTGATTTCCTCGGTTTGACCGAGGGCTCAAGCAACAGCAGCAGCAGATCCTCATTGAATTTCCTCACTTTGCTTCCTTGGCCTGTCTTGCCAATTTGGCTTGGCGCTGGACCATTCTTCAGAAAGTCTTCACCATGTTTGACGCTGGTGGGATCGAAGAACTTGGCCAAAAGCGGAGGAGCTCTTGGGCATGGAGGATTCAGTCGAATTTCCTCATGTACTTAGGAGTGACATAGCGGTATTCACGCCATTCTCGTGCCCATCTTCTTTCTATCCTCTGTATCGCACTTTATACTGGTTCTTAGTCTCCTTGCCAAATTTGGATTCATCGGTGTGCGATAGTCTTTGTACATTTCCTCAGGAATTTCAAAAGAAGTCATGAGTTCGGTTTCTTTCCTCCCTTCTGCGGTCTCTTGCCTTCTGCCATTTTCTTCAGGTGAGGAATTTGAACAATAGAGCACTCAAGAAGTATGCAGTTTTTCTTTGAGGAACGCTGCAAATGAGTTAAGTTGATGAGAACCTAGTGATTCAAAGAATGACATGAGTACTGTGAACAGAGTGTAGGTGCGAGGAATTTGGAGAGGTCATATGCGTTCTCAGAAGATGTTTCAAAAGAAGCAAGTTTTGAGGAATTTGACCAGTTTGAGCCTTGAGGAATTTCACTAAGCGTTTCGTCTTAGGTTCCAGAGTTGTACAGATTGAAAAACCCGCACAATTGAGGAATCTTGAAGAAATGAATGCTTAGGGAGATAAATCAAGAACATATAGTGTGTGAGGTGTTCATATGTGAAGATTTTGAAGAGTAAAAACACCTTTGAAGATTTTCAGAAAGATTTGAGAATCAACGCGAGTAATAAAAGTGACTTTTAATTACCCGAATCAAGAACACGACGAACAGAGATGAACTGTAGAAGTTCGTCACGTTAGATCTTCCACGCCCTAACTTGGCAGAGGAAGATGACTATGGCGGCGGAGTGAAGATTTCCGCAGCCGGTAGCGTATCTGACGGCGATGAGGTCGAGGCGGGAAGCTTTTCCTCACCGGCGACGATGGAGTAGCGGCGCGCTTAGGGTTTGAGGAGAGCTCGGCGAGAGACAGCGATCGAGCGGAGTAAATGAAGTGAGGAGGGTAAAGGGGTATTTATAGCCACGGTGAAAAACTGTTCGCCCAAGATTTTGGACGAACATGCCCCTGCCCTTTCTCCTTCACGCGACGTGTGTCACCCACGCATCTTGTGCGAGATGAGATCATGTAAGATCGTGGGTGATTAAAGTAATACATCGTGGGATGCGGAACGGTTTGAGCGGTAAAACCGAAAACTTGGATAAGATTTGTTTAAAAGTTTAGATTCGCAATTTCTTCAAATTGTCAAGGACCAAAGAAGACTTTGAACGAGTTTCAATCGAAACGCACATGAAGAATTTGTGAATAGATTGGATTGAGTATAGCATAGAGGGAAGGGTCCGATCACATTCACTTAGCGTAAATCGCAACTTGAAGAATTAGCAATAAGTGAATGTTTGTAGAGGACATAAACTCATATATATATATATATATATATATAGCCAATGAAGAACGACGACGGAACTATCAAGATTTTGCAAAGTTGAAGAATTTGAAAACTGAGGAATTTCATGAGGAAAAACTCAGATTGAAGATTTTCAACTTTTGTGGTGGCGTAGCCAATCAGTATAAGAATGATGATTTCAGACACGCGTGCAATTGTCGAGGGTTACGAGAATCAAATTCTTCATTGATTTCTTCACACTTAGAGTGTTATTCTTCATTGATTGAGGAACAACGTTTCTTCATGTGTTGCACATCTAAGTCATCAATTATGCATAAGGGTTAGGATGTGTGTCCTTTTCAAAGAACATTCAAGATTCTAAGATATTTAGCTCACACCGCAACTTGCTAAATCTCTTCTCTTCCAAGGGCTTGGTGAAGATATCAGCTAGCTGTTCTTGATCTTCACATGCTCGATGGAGATATCGCCTTCAACACATGATCACGAAGAAAATGATGACGAATCTGGATGTGCTTAGTCTTGAGTCTTGAACTGGGTTGTGAGCAATCTTGATGGCACTCTCGTTGTCGCAGAGGAGAGGCACATTCTTCACGTTGACGCCATAGTCCTTGAGGGTTTGCTTCATCCAAAGCAGCTTGAGCACAGATGACCCAGCAGCAATATATTCAGCTTGGCGATGAGCGGTGATACGAGTTCTGCTTTCTTCGAGGACCAACAGGACCAAAGATCGTCAGGAAATGACAAGTGCCGATGTTGACTTGCGGTCCACACGATCACCAAATAGTCGAGCGTAATATCCAATGAGATCAAAAGCGAGCCCTTGGGGTACCATAATCCTAGTGTTGGTGTGTGAGCTAGATATCGAAGAATATGCTTCACAGCCTTATGGTGTGATTCCTTCGGTGCAGCTTGAAATCGGGCACACATGCAAACACTAAGCATTATATCCGCCTAGATGCACATAGGTACAATAAAGAACCAATCATGGAGCGGTATACCTTGTGATCAAGTCGATACCATTTTCATCGATGCATAGATGACCATGTGTGGGCATAGGAATTTTGACGCCTTTGCAATCTTGCATGCGAATTTCCTCGAGACATCTTTGAGGTATTTCTCTGAGATATGAATATGCCATTGTCTTTCTTGATTTAATTTGAAGACCTAAGAAGAATTTCAACTCTCCCATCATAGACATTTGATATTCTTCACTCATCATATAGGCAAATTCATCACTATATCATTGGTTAGTACAGCCAAAGATAATATCATCAACATATATTTGGCACACAAACAGTTCACCATCATATGATTTAGTAAATAGAGTAGGATCGAGTGAACTGGTGTGAAGCCATTCTTCACGAAGAATTCCTTGATTGTATCATACCACGCCGAGGGGCTTGCTTGAGGCCATAGAGATCCTTATTTAGTCTCAAGACTTTGTCGATTCTTGGGATCTTCAAAACACAGGGGTTGAGCAACATATACTTCTTCCTCAAGCTTACCATTGAGGAATGCACTTTTCACATCCATTTGATATAAGATGATATCATGATGGTTAGCATAGGCAAGTAAAATGTGAATAGCTTCAAGTCTAGCAACAGGTGCAAAAGTTTCATCGAAATCAATTCCTTCAACCTGTGTGTAGCCTTGAGCTACTAGTCGTGCCTTATTCCTCACAACGAGGCCATTTTCATCTTGCTTGTTGCGGTAGATCCACTTTGTGCCAATGATATTATGCTTGCGAGGATCTGGGCGATTGACCAATTCCCAGACATTGTTCAGCTCGAACTGATGTAATTCTTCTTGCATAGCCTGAATCCACTCCGGCTCCAGAAATGCTTCATCTACCTTAGTGGGCTCTGAGATAGAGACAAAAGCATAGTGCCCACAAAAGTTAGATAAGTGTGAGGCTTTTGAGCGGGTGAGAGGACCTGGTGCGCTGATGTCATCGATGATCTTCTCCACTTGCACTTCTTTTGCAACACGTGGATGAGTTGGTTGTCGCTGAGGATTTTGATCAGCATTTTCTTCAGCACCAATTTCCTCATCATGTTCTTCAGGTGCATCAGCTCGACGTTCTTCACGAACAGGAATGAATTCTTCACCAGATTCTTCAGTAGGAATGACATCCTCAGTTGCCTTGTGCTTGATAGCATCCTCAGGTGCTGGTTCATCTAACACAGAAGGTAGGTGCTCTCTTTGCGAGCCATTAGTTTCATCGAACCGCACATCTACAGTGTCAACAATCTTGTGAAGAACAATGTTGAAGACTCTGTAGGTGTGCGAGTCCTTTCCGTAACCAAGCATAAAACCTTCATGTGCTTTCGGTGCAAATTTAGAGTTGTGGTGAGGATCTCTAATCCAACATTTAGCACCGAAGACTTTGAAATAACTTACATTGGGTTTCTTGTCAGTGAGAAGTTCATATGCGATTTCTTGAAGAATTTGTGAAGATATACTCTGTTGATGATGTGGCGGCGGATCAATTGCGTCAATCCAAAAACGCTGAGGCGTTTTGTATTCATCAAGCATAGTGCGAGCCATCTCAACAAGAGTTCTGTTCTTGCGCTCCACGACGCCATTTTGCTGAGGAGTATAAGGAGCAGATAATTCATGAGTAATACCAAGTTCATCAAGATAGGCATCAAGACCAGAATTCTTGAACTCAGTTCCATTGTCACTTATGATATGCTTGATCTTCACACCAAAGTTGGTTGAAGCCCTCGAGGAAAATCGTTTGAAGACTTCCGCACTTCATGTTTGTAAGTAACAATGTGTACCCATGTATATCGAGAATAATCATCAACAATGACAAAACCATATAGAGATGCATCATTAGTGACCGCTGAATAATGATTAGGTCCAAGAGGTCCATGTGAAGCAATTCAATGGACGAGTAGTGGTCATGATAGTCTTCGCCGGATGCTTGGCCTTGGTCATTTTTCCGCTTCACATGCTCCGCATAAGTGATCCTTGAGGAATTTGACATTCTCAATGCCAATGACATGCTTCTTCTTTGCAAGCGTGTTCAAATTCCTCATGCCTGCATGACCAAGTCGACAATGCCATAGCCAGCCTTCTGAGGCTTTTGCAAGTAGACACATGGCTGGTTGTGGTCCTGTAGAGAAATCAACAATATACTGATCTCCTCTCCTAAAGCCTTCAAGACTTTGGAATTGTCAGCTTCCATAATCACAACACAGCGATATTTGCCAAAGACAACAATCATATCAAGATCACAAAGCATTGAGACTGACATGAGATTGTATCCTAAGGATTCAACAAGCATGACTTTGTCCATGTGCTTATCCTTAGAGATAGCAACCTTACCAAGACCCAATACGACTTTTGCCTTTGTCAAGAAATATGATATGCTTCAGAGGTGACGGTGATAAAGGAGCATCCATCAATAGATTCTTGTCACCAATCATGTGATTTGTACACCCACTATCGAGGACCCATTCAAGAGTTTTGGGTTGATCATCCTGCAGATGAATTAGTGTAACTTACAATCTCATATGCTTCATCGGTGAAGAATATGATATCAAGTTCATCGATGAATTTCATCAAGCGATAAAATGATATAGCAAGATGAGGACGTGTGAAATGAAAGTTCATTTCATCATGATTCGCCTACGTCCTTTCAGGCATTTTGTCAGGTCCCCAGCAAATTCTTCAGACGTTCGAGCACGTTTGGAGACCCGACCCTGCAGAAGAGATTAGTTCTTTTTCTTCACCACCCACATCTGGAGGGGTGGCAAAGAGTTCATCATCCTGCGAGCACCATGTGAGAAAGGTGGCAAAGATGCCAAACCATTTCGCTTAGCATTGGAGGGGTTAGGGTAAGCATATGAATAAGCAGAGTAATTCTTCGAGGACTTATGAACATAATGGTTTGAAGAATAATGCACATATTCATAGCCCTTAGCTTTTCCCTGCGAGACAGATTTGTTAGCATGATAATAATCATATGAGGACTTTGACCCAGTTGAGGAATTTGATCCTCGTGAAGAATTTGGTCCATATGAAGAATTTGATCTGGGGTTCCTGTTCTTCACTGGTGGTGTCATGAGGACATTCACCTGAAGACTTTCAACACAGCTTTTGGGAACCCAGATTTTCTTCATAGGGGAACCGTTCCTGCAGTTAGTGCCAACATATCTAGCAAATACTTCACCATTCTGATTTTTGAACAGTTTATAGTTGGAGTCAAATGACTCATCGAAGAATGAGGAGATTCACATGTAAAGCCGATAAGTTAGATGGATCAATGGAGGTCCCTTTGCAGCAACCCATGAGGTTTTGGGATACTTGCTCGGGTTTCCAATATGTTCCATCGGCATTCAGTTTCCTCTCAAAGGCAATACCCTCTTTCCTAGGGTTTCGTTGAGGATCTGCTTTTGAGCACATCACAAAGTGTCGATGCCCTTTGAGGCTTTTGTACATGCTGTCATGTACAATTCCTTCAACCCTGCATTGTCGTGATACTAGCAATGTCCTCGATGAGGAATTAGTGATAGCAGAGGCAGATGAAGAATTTGTAACATTTGAAGCATTTGAACATTCAGTGAAGAATTAGCGATTCATGTTCAATGCACTTTAAGCATGGAGGAACAAATTCTTCACGAGAAGCGCTGATTTGTTGAGCTAGTAATGAATCGCGCTCCTTCTGAAGATCTTCATAACATACTCTTAGCTTTTCAAGATCTGCCTTTCTTTGAATAGCTTCAAGAGAAAGCTTCTCATTGTCTTTCTTTTCTTGAAGAAATTCATAAGAAAGTTTATCATGATCAGTCAAGAGAGAGTTATGATGACCTTGAAGGTTATCATACTTAGACCAAGTCTCTGAAGATTTTCGATCGGGGCTTTAGTGCGATCCATTTCTTCACCCAACATATCATCACTTTTATCTAGCATGTTTTGAACTTTTCAAGAGCCCGTTGTTGTTTCACAGCAATTTTAGCAAGTTTAGAGTAGCTAGGCTTAAGATCCTCATCGATTCATTTTCACTAGAATCGAGGAGTTGTATTTGAGTACCTTAGCTGCTTTTGCCATGAAGCAATAGGTGGGGCGTAGCCATCATTATCTTCATCGGGCTTGTTGGTGGAATCAGTTTCTTGATGTTGAAGATGGACTTCTTGACGAAAGCAAGAGTAACGCCGACTCGCCACACGGACTCAGATTCTTGACCTCCTCCTCTTCATCTTTTTCCTCGATTCAGCTTCAGAGTCCATTTCCTTGCCAATGAATGCCCGAGCTTTCTTGGAGCTGCCCTTCTTGTGAGATGAAGACTTTGATGGTTTTGAAGACGAAGATTTTGCTGATTTCTTCTTCTTCTTCATTTCATCGTAATCTGTAGTCCTTGTATTTCTTCTTCTTCATTTCCTTTTCCCATCGAGGACAATCTTGAATATAGTGACCAGGCTTCTTGCATTTGTGGCAAAGTCTTCTCTTGTAGTCCTTTGGATGAAGAATCACTTCCCTTGAGGGTTTTCCAAAGCGACCACGTCTTGTGAATTTCTGGAATTTCTTCACAAGGAGAGCTAGATCTGGCTCGATTCTTGAGATCACCAAGGCTACTACCGAATTCTCACATTGAGTCGACACAACCTTAGCCTTGAGGCACGTGGTTTGCCATAGTTTGAGCCATAGAGATCTCTCTTTTGAAAGAAGTCGGAACTCGTGAGTGTTAAGCCTTTTGAGGATATCAGCAGGATCAAGTGACTTGTAGTCAGCACGCTCTTGTATCATCAGTCCCAGAGTATCAAATGAGGAATCAAGCGATCTTATCAGTTTCTTCACTACTTCATGGTCAGTGATGTCAGTGGCACCGAGGGCTTGAAGCTCATTTGAGATGTCAGTGAGGCGATCGAAGGTTTGTTGAACATTTTCGTTGTCGAGTCTTTTGAAGCGGTTGAAGAAATTCCGAAGAACATCAACTCGAGAGTCACGCTGACTTGAGACTCCTTCATTTACTTTGGACAACCTATCCCAGATAAGCTTGGCGCTTTCAAAGCACTCACTCTTCCATACTTGTCCTTTGCTCGGATGGCCACAGATGATATTCTTCGCTTGAGAGTCGAGTTGTTTGAATCTCTTCACATCAAGAGCGGTCGGTGTTTCAAAGGCAATGGGGACACCATTTTCCACAACATACCGTAGATCATTATCAATTGCCTCAAGATGCATCCGCATCTTGTTCTTCCAAAGAAGGATAGTCCGCTCCATCAAAGGTAGGACACCCAGCCGAGACCTTGATCATACTGCGGTCGACATAACTAGAACTCCGGTGGTTAATCCAAAATCACACGTAACAAGGGAGTACCTTGCTCGATACCAATTGAAAGTCGTTATATCGACTAGAGGGGGTGAATAGGCGATTTTATGAAATTCTTCACCGAGGAATTTGCGGTGAGGAAATTCCTTAGCGAAGAACTATTTGCAGCGGAATAAGTACTCAGAGGTAAACATAACAGATTACACATAGTCAAGATGATGAAATGAAGACTAGAACAGAGTACGTGAAGCGTAAACACAGATAACAAGATGAAGACAAATAGATCAAGAAATTGAACGAGGAATTTGTGAAAGTCTTGATCAAAGTCTTCAAGCACGATATGAACAACATGCAACATGAATGAGGAAATGAGTGAGTTGAGGAAATAGAACCAATCAGTTGGTGAAGACAATGATTTGGTAAACCAGTTCCAACTGTTGTCTCGGTTATGCGTCCTGTTGGAGCGGTTGAGTATTTAAACTCGAGGACACACAGTCCGGACACCCGCCTCTCGAGCCGCAACTCAGACACCCAGTCCTCACTTGTATTCTCCTTGAACTAAGACCACGCAGGCCTCGTCCAATCACTCGTGGTAAGTCTTCAGGTGACTTCCAAACCTTCACAGACTTGGTCACTCGGCGATCCACAATTCCTCTTGGATGCTCTAGACCTTGACGCCTAACCGTCTGGAAGAAGCACAGTCTTCAAAGGTAACAAGCGTCGGATCCACGCAGGATCAATTTCTTCAGTGATGCTCAATCACTTAGGGGTTTTTGTGGGGGTTTGGTTTTGGATTTTCCTCACTTGATGATTTTCGCTCAAAGTCCTCGGAGGATGGGTTGCTCTCAAATGACAAGTGTCAAGTTCTCTCGGAGCAGCCAACCAGCTAGTGGTTGTAGGGGGCGGCTATTTATAGCCTAGGGAGCAGCCCGACATGATAAGACATAAATGCCCTTCAATGATATGACCGTTAGGTGGATAAGATATTTTGGTCCACCGGCGCGCAGCACAGCAACGGTCGAAAATTTGACTTTCAAAGTCCTCAGGGCTATCATGTTCCTCATCGTAGGCAATTCGACTGGCGAATTCCTAACTCCTCGATCGAGCAAAGTCCTCGATGAATGTAAGAACTGCGTCTCATCACATCGATGAATTTGATTGAATCTGTATGAGATTTCCAATGGCTTCACTCGAAGGGATTGGTAGGTGTAGGATTTTGAGTTGAGCATCACATGGAAATTTTTCCTTAGTATTTCCTCTACCCCCTTTAACAGTACGGTGTTTCCTATGACTCAAGAAAGAGAAAATGAAACTACGAAAACAAAAGTCTTCATGCTTCAGATTCCTCGAATGAATATCAAGTCTTCATGGTCACACCAATTTCTTCACTTTCAAAGTCTTCAGAAAGTCTTCAGAATATCAAAGTCTTCAGTCGAAGAACTTCATTTTTAGGGGTCGACTTTCTCTGTAAATATCAAACTCCTCATAGACTTATAGACCTGTGTACACTCACAAACGCATCAGTTACTTAACCTATAAGTCTTCAATACACCAAAATCACTAAGGGGCACTAGATGCACTTACACACTTGTTGCAAACAACTTGGCTTAAGTCCCTCTTTGTGGGTGTAGACGGGTTAGAGCAATTCTGATTATTGTTGGCTCCATTCCCATTCCCGTTCTTCGCACCATTATGGTTATGCGATCCTCCTCCAGCATGGTTATGACCTCCATGGTTATGAACAAGTCCTCCCGAGTTCGGGGTTAAACGAGGCTTCTGGTGAGCTCCTGAGTTGTATTTCCCTTGTCCATACTTCCTCTTACGAATATCAATCTGCTGCTGCTTTCCTTCAATCATTAGGGCCTTATCTACCAACTCCTGATAGTTGTTGAAGGTTGCTACCATCAACTGCATACTCATCTCATCATTCAGCCCTTCCATAAACTTCTCCTGCTTCGCGGCATCTGTGGCCACATCATCAGGGGCATGACGTGATAACTTGCTAAACTCATCCACGTACTGGCCAACAGTACGGTTTCCCTGGCGTAGATTGCAAAACTCACGCTTCTTCATCTGCATAGCTCCAGTCGAGACATGGGTAGTACGAAAAGCCTACTGAAACTGAGCCCATGTGACAGTGTCGATAGGATAGGTGGTTGTGAAATTCTCCCACCATGCTGCTGCAGGTCCATCCAGATGGTGTGCGGCAAAACGCACCTTCTCAGCATCTGTGCATCCTGCGGTGGTTAACTCCCTTCCAATACGACGTAGCCAATCATCTGCGACTATTGGCTCGATGCTACTAGAGAACACCGGCGGCTGTAACCTTAAGAAACGGGCGAGGTTATCCACTGGCGGCGGGTTGTTGTTGGCATTGTTGTTATTGGCATTGCCCTGGTTCTGAACTAGCAAGTGCATCAAGGCATTCTGCTGCTGGATCAACTGGGTGATCTCCGGTGGGAAAACAAAATCAGGGTCTCTACTCGGAGGCATCTGATGGGTTTAGATGGAAGAGATTAGAATAGAAAAAGGTCTAGGGGAGAAACACTACCCATATGTATATGAGGCAAACACAAGCATTCATTCAATCAATCAAGCAAGGGCATACATAACGGTCTAAGACTATCGCAAAAAGTGTTCACTACTACTAGTTGCATGGGGGAATACTATTATTATATGGTGGTCATCTAAAAATTTCGATCGGTGGAAGACTCCATGATGTCTGCTCCAGCTTCATCTTCGTAGTCATCATCACTTGAATCTGAATCGGTGTCGTCGATGATGATGTAGTTGTCCAGACGAATGGTGTCTCTGTCATCTTCTCTTGGAACTGGTCCTCCCATGAAAATTCTGATCTTCTCGACTAGGTCGTCATTCTTCTCCAATAGGGTCTTGATTTCCTCCTCATATCCATCGCGTGTGAACTTAAGTCCTTCCTCCAGCTCGATGATTCTAGTTTTCGCCTTCTTCAACTCGATCATGTCTGCGCACATCTGGTTCTCCTGACGTCAAATGTGCTGGTTTTGCTCCTGGATAAAGGCTGCGACAGATCTATCCTTCCTGGTGCTGATCATCTCCCATTGTTCATCTCAGCGCCCACATATTTGATAGGTGGTATCCTCAAGTTCCTTGTTGTAGATTTCTCCAATGCGTCCCATGGTAATATGAGCTGCCATACTCTTGCCAAGGCTCCAGGTGGGTGCTTCGAAAGAAAACTCTATGGGTTTAGAATTTGGCGAGAACGTTCTTCCTGGAACTCGTACTTGAATCATCTAGCGCTATTCTTCCGATAGAGTGGCGTTGTACGTCCCGGTGAAACTTGGTATTCCAATATTCAAGTACCTAGTGACTTCCTTCAAGTGGCGTCCAAAAGGTGTGTCTTCATCCGGTTGTGCAAACTTGTTCTTCATCTCCTTCATCCTAAAGAGTGGAAAAAGAAGAGGAGTCAGAAATGAGAAGAGAAGAGTGAGCTATGGTTTATCTTAGTGGTCGTGTCCTACACTCAGCGTGTGCTCTGATACCATCTTGTAGTGACCCGACCTCAGATGGTCAAGTCTCTGTGCTTCCGTGTCATCCCTGGATCGGTAATGTTGATACACACAGTACTTGAAGGATTTATAACAGAGTTCATGTTGGTTGAAACATCATTTGAGAAGGTAACCCCAACTCAATGATCCCAATTAAAATAGTTAACAACCCAGCAATATTAATTAAGAGTGTTGAGATACATGCGAATACTCAAGTACTAGATACTCAGAATTGTCCATAACTGGGGACACGGCTAACCATGATTAGATTGTACACTCAGCAGAGGTTTGCGCACTTTTCCTCGCAAGACTCGATCGCCTCCGTTGATTTCTCGCACTACATGGTGTTTGAGAGACGGATGACCGAGACACAGTCTTTCAAAAACATTAACTCTCTACTCCGGGCAGACCATACCAAACCAACAAACCCACTACCTGCTGATCCACCTCTTCAAGAGATTCACGTAACTTACTCAACTATGCTAGAGCCCATAATAGCTTGCGGCTGCACACGGAAGTTTCTAGCATGAATAATCTCAGTTCCCTTTGATCCTGGGTGGCGGTCCATAGGAGAATCACACGGTAACCCCGGGATTTCCAAAAATAAAACAGGCAATCACTGGATACCCCAGGTGCCTCAATCCACCCAGATGTGTATTAAAGTTGCCACCTTAAGTAAACCATTAATTTAACAATCTCACATCTGTCATGGATATCACTCAAACCTAATCCACGTCTACGAGCATAGCATGGCAAAATAAGCAACGTGTAGAAGTAACTCCCAAGGGTTTGATAATAAACAGGGTAATAGGTTCTACCTCAGCAACTACTTCCCAATACCCACATGTTAAAGGCATCCTAGTCATGCAATGTTTGATGTTTGAAACTAATGCATAAAAACTGGGTATGAAAAGAGTATGATCAATGTGTTACTTGCCTTGCTGACGTTCCGTGAATCCTAGAGACTCGTAGTAACACGATTCGCACTCTGGGAATTCTATCGCAAGCAAACAATAACATACATAAGCAACAATCAAAGATGCACAAGTAGAACTCCAAATAAAAGAGTTTGACTGGAGAGTTCAACTTAAGAACTCCGGTTTTGCAAAAAGAATCAAATCAAACGGAGCAACGAAACTCAAACGGCAAAAGAACAAGATCCGTTAACTAATCTGAACTAGGGTCAAATTTTACACAGATAAAAACTTGTTTGAGTTGATTATTCGGAAAGAGGGTTTCAAGATGAAACTCCAGGCGCTTGAATCGTCTGATTCCGATAAACGAGCGGAAAGATAAACAGATTTGAACATCGGGTCAGAAATCGCGATCAGAAAAATCGCGGAATAAATCCGATAAAAAGAAAAACGATGAACGGCTAAACGAACGAACGTTCGTTAACGGAAACTAAATGATGAACACATTCGTTAGAACGAACGAACGAGCGAACGCTCGCTAAATAAATAAACCGAAAAAAAACGATCTATAAAAAAAGAACTAGGGTTTTTCAAAAAAAACGAAGGGGTTTATTTAAAAAAACGGCGGCGAGGGGGGCTGTGGCTACCTCCAGCAAGGTCGTCCGGCGGGGCGGGCGGCTCGGCGAGGGGCGGCGGAGGCGGCGGCGGCGCTAGGGCGGCGGTGGCGACTCGGCGGCCATGACTTCGGCGGCGGCTCGGGGCTCGGCTTTGGGCTCCGGGAGGCGGCGGCGGTGGTGGTGGTGGCTAGAGGGGGCGGGGCAGCGCTATATAAAGAGGGCGGGGTGGGGCGGCTTGGAGGAGGGGGCAAGGCGCGGCGGCGGAGTCCGGCTTGGACTTCGGAGTCCGGGTCGGCGGCGGCTGGGCCGGCCTGCTCGGCTGGGCCTTTGGCCCAGTCGGGCGCGTGGTTTTTTAAAAAAAAAACATTCCGCCGATTAGAAAAATCATAGAAAAATAAATAAAAAACTAAAAATTCCAAAACAAAATATTTAGAACAAGATGAACTTTTCTTGGCGCCTAAAATGCAATTTTTTAAAACATGCAAAAGAATTTAGGGCAAATAAAATTCCGAATAATCTCAAATAAAATCCAAATAATGATTTTAACATTTTTCCTCCGATATTTCAATTGTTTTGGAGAAGTCATATTATCTCCCCTCATTTATTATTTTAAAATGAAATATTTTTCCGGAGAGAAAATAATTAAAATCAAAATCCCCGTCTTCACTATTTATTAAAATTTCAAATATGAAAATTGGAAAATCCCCAACTCTCTCCGAAGGTCCTTGAGTTGCTTAGGATTTCGAGGATTGCAAACGAAAGAAGCAATAAAATATGATATGCATGGATGACCTATGTATAACATACCAAATTGGAAATTTGGGATGTTACAAGTAGCCTCAAAATGTCTGGTGTATGGTAGCTAGCCCCATCGTACTCTGTTGGATTGTGCTTGGTCTGCGGTGCAAAGTTCAGATGCAAGTGTGTGTGTGAAACAGTGGTGGCAACGATTGCCGGGGTTGGAATTGAGCTGCTGGGGCAGAGCTATTTGAAGGGAATTAAGCTGCTGGGGCAGACATTCTGAAGCTCAATGGCCACCTGCTGACAGTTTACTATACAACCACCGTCCTATACTGATAGTGGAAGGTTCGCCCCCTGTAGGGATGATGGCTGCAAAGTGCACTATTGGGTTCGATGCTATGAGCTAATTTCTTAATTTTCATTTCACTTCTGTATGTTGGACTAGCTAGGATCAACCCTGCATCCAAAACTATCAAAATGCTCTGAAACTACATCCTACCTCCTCTGCTATTAATCACATCTCATAGACAGCGACATCCCTATGCACACACTACTGCCAATGATGTATCTAGATAAATGTTAGCGTATTTATATTCTACAAATCCACAAGTAACGTATTTATCTTCTCCATGAAGTACTCTTGTGTATATGAGTAATCAAAATTCTGGAGGCTTGTTGCCTGCAAATATAATTTCAATTCACACACTAAAAGTTACAAAGTAAAGCTCCACACCATGGTTTTACTTTTATTAGTTGAATGTTTCGTTGAAAAGTGACTATGCTACATATGAAACTGCTGCATCACCAAACAATGGTCGGTGGTCGCATGCCTGATCCACTAAAAAAACAATCGCATGGCCGTGCATCAAGGTGCTGTAATGCATGCCCATTCATTATGATAAATACTCCTAAGCTAGACTAAGAAATATACTTTATTAACTTGATTAATTTATGTTGGATTACAAAAGGTGTGCCACATCCTTGATGCCTACGTGGAAAGTTGCAGTCCCTTCTGCAACAACTTTATAAATCCAGTATCTTATTACAAATCCATTCGGCCAGTTAGATCTTAAGCCTTTGCAAGCTTGGATGATATGATCTATTATGTGAGCATTTTACTAAATCCTTCTGTTACTTCCATCTGTAACATTTTGCATAGAAGCAATTATCTTTCTCTGTATTCAACAGTGAATTATATGACTGAGATTTATTTTGGCAGGTTAGTGCTGCTAATGAACGAATGCTAGGCGGGGGAGGTGTTGATGGAGGTATAAACTAGCTTCCGACGAGATGGTGTGTATTGTACACACCCCTATGTGATTTATGCAGTTCACATGCATTTTCCCCATCACCCACCAACCGTAACATGCTAGTCGTATGTGCAGCAGCCATTCTTGCACTTGATTTCAAATCAGAGTGTGGTTTGTTTCTCTACGATTTTTTGGAGTGTGGGCTATTCTATCTGAGGCGGCTCGTCGATGCAGGGTGATCAAGGAGAGGGGAGAGGCCTGGGCGAGTGGACCGGTCCGATCGGTCAGGGTGGCGACCAAGGAGCTGAGGATATCGAGGAGGGCGGTGAACCCCGGCGGTCATGGAAGGGCGGCTGGACATGTGTAGGTGCCTCGTCAACCCGTGAACTCTCACAGGGTAATGAATCCGGTTCCCTTTTGATCTCTTCGCATCAATTCTGCTACACATCCCAGTAATCCTAGATTAATTTGGTTCTTTTGTTTTACTTATTGCAGGTGACACTGCTCTGGCCATTTCTGCGGCTTATGGGATGCCTGCTATCACAAGATATCTCATGGGTCTGTATTGCTGCTCTGCATCTGTATTGCTGCTGCAGTTTTTGTAGTTATATTCTGTGTAGAGTCCTGAAACATTCTGGGTTGCATATCTTGTCAAACTCTTTTAGGGTTATCTTGATGAGTGTCGACGTCCCAATATTATGACTATCTCTAATGAGTATAAATATAAATTAATATAGCTATCAATTTTAAGACAGAGTAAAGTGTCAATGTATTTCACACATATTGATTCATCAGGCTCGGTTAGTCGGTCTGATCATGTAGTGTTTAAAACTGATAGTTATGATGCATTGGTCCATATGGCCTTGTTTTTTGATGCATATATATATGATGTAGTTGATAGGCCTTGATCTCAACCTCTCAAGTTTATGTTTCCTTGTGTGTAGGTAACTTGTTATTTTTATTGGCAAGCCTGTAATGAATTTATTAGATTTTTGCTCCTATTGCCGTGTACAGTATGTCACAGGCTTGCGGAGCCTGTCATTGTTCTTAGTGTGCTGTTGTGATTCTTGAACGGTGATAATGGTCGTGTACAGGTGTCTTTTGTAGTATAAAAAGGGCCACTATCAGCCGTAGGATTTGGATTCATGTTGTGAAGATCATGAATATATATCTTATTTTGCTGCTCTATGCCTCATTCGTGTACAGATTCCCTAGCAGTATCTTTTTCGTCTACCACTTGCGACTGCCGGGTTCCTGATGTGCTTCTCATGCCCCGCAGACCATTGACCTGTACGTGGTTTTCGACGTGGCCACTGCCCTACTTCAGGTAATATTTCACACTTTGATGAGGATTCATGAGCCCTGATTTGGGATAGACAAGTGTAGCATACTGAGTTCAGGAAATCAATTATGCGGCACGGCACCTATTAGGTGATTCGTGAACACACATCCTGGATGATTCCTATCCTACCTAAGATGTGCTTATTGCTTCCAAGCTAGTGATGGCGGTCGCAGGTGCAGTACCTGCTGGTTAGTACCTGCTGGTTGTTACTATTGCTGGCAGTTAGTGTTCAACATCTATCGCTTTAGCACCAAGTGACTAAACAATGTTTTGGTAAAGCTTTCAGAAATAAGTTTGCAGTGTTGAATCAGTACACATCTTTTACCTTCAATTTGGTAGTATGAAAAACACATTAGTAAATCTGAGTAACTTTGACATATTTTCTCTATTAACTTGCACTAGATTGGTACCCATGATTGCCTTGTACTTAATTCTGCTAACACTGATCTTGTTACTGTTAATTTGTTATTGCCATGGTGTTTATGATGTTTAGAATAAGATCCATGCATCAATTCTAAATTCTAGCTTCTATGACTCAGACTTGTTATTGTTTCTTACTTTGTTAGCTACGACATATATTTTCCCCAGTTATTCTAATTCTTCCCTGATTCATGTAACAGGATGACAGTGGAAGCCATGTTGTTGTTTTGTTTGTTCCCAGCCCTGACTATGGTTGTCGAGCGAGTCCGGCATGTTGTTCATCTAATAGAGCTTGTTAGGAGTCTGAATCTAAGAACTTGTAGAGCTTGTTAGTATTACAATTGTAGAGCTTGTTCGTTTGTAGAGCTTGTAAAGCAGTATGGTCTTCTGTATTGGAATGGATAGAGCTTGTATTATGTTATCTGGTTGCTCTTATTTAAGTATCATGTGTGTTTTTGTCTCTGAAAATCTAAATAATGCTTGAAATATGAAGAATATGAGTCTGAATTGATGGGACCCACTTACCACAACAACAAATGGGAACCTGTTACTAGAACCTGACAACTGGGACCCATCTGACTAGTGGACCCTTCTTTTAAAAAAAATAAAAACTAAATCCGTTTAGACAAAAAGGCCACAACCCAACAATAAAAAGGTTGCAATATTGGGCTTGGCCCATGAACCCAACCAAAAATTGACAGACAAAAAAAACACAAATAGGCTGAATTGTTGGGCTAGGCCCATGTAGAAAACCGAATTGGACCGGGCTGAATCTTGTGCCACATCAGCTTGCCACGCTGGATTCCTACGTGGCCTGGGGAGGTTGCTAGTGACCAAAACGCCACGGTAGGAATATTTTGGTCGTAAACGTCCACGACCTTCTCACAGAGAAGGTCGCTATAGTCAGTTAACGACCGCCAGCTTTTGACCTTATGTTTTTTATCACAAAAAGGTCGCAAATGAAAAACTATGACCTTTCAGTGACCAATAGTGGAGGTCACAAGTTGACATATTTCTTGTAGTGCTACTATTATTAGAAGTAAAGCTAGTTCATACAGTGAACTCAAAGCGTTGGTTCAAACAGGGAAGAAAGTGGGAAAGCTGTAGCATGAATCTAGGACTTGGTTCTAAGAGGAAACGGGGGAAAGTAGTAATATGTGTCACTGTTTAAATAACCGTATTTCGTATTTGCGCAAACAGGGATGTCTGTCTCCATATCGTTTCGGGATGTCTGTCTCCGAATAGTTTCTATCCGCGCAATCAAAAGCACACACCACAGTTTTAGTAAAACTGCGCAAAATGAGATGGCTATCCCTCGTTGCCGTCGTCTAACCTCCCATCTTCAAGGTATCCCTACATTGGTAGTAACTAAGGTAGAATGACCAACGCAAATCTAAAAGAAGCTGATTCAGACGCGTTTACTTCCGATTGCGGTCAGGGGACAAGTGAAAACAATCGCATCCTTGTCCGAACGCACTTTCTACCAGCTTCATCCATGGACCGAGGACTAGCTGCACGGCTGCATGGCGGTTTTTGGACAGGTCTTGCGGACAAGAGGCATTGTGGTGCTTATTTCGCAAATAGCGGTGCTTAAATTTAGTGGAATGCACAAGCATTTCAGCTGGTCGATACCTTTGCATGGTTCATTCAGCATTCCAAATTGAGACCACAATTATAATTGGTTATTCGGATTGAGAGAACCTAACCCTGGATGGTGGCAACAAGAAAAAACCAGAGTGAACTCCAGGAAATTTAAGCCTGCCGGGAGGCCCTTTGCTCAGAGAAGCCTTGCTTCTTTTTTCCTGATTTGCAAACCTTCTCACAACTTTGTCTTTTGTTGTGAACTAGTATATGTTTGTTATGTTCTATGAATCATTGAGATGTATACAATTGCTTAAATTATGCTTTTCAAGATTTTTATGAAGACGAGTTTAATTGTGAGTGTTCCACATGAGCGCTAGACTAGCGTGTGAACATTTGGAATTTATTACATTGTGGCCTCAATTAACTGCATGAACCACTATAACAAGATACATAGTAGTTGCTTATATGTCAGACAGCAGATTGTTGATTGTTAGCTGGTCGATAGCCTAGTGTTGAAGCGAGTTGAGCCAATGTGCCGTGTTTTGCACAACTGCTTACAAGTGGGGTAGCACCAACAGTGTTTACAAGTACTTATGTATACGTCGGCGCACGGTTCTCGAACGAGTGCTCTATTTATCAAAACACACACTACTCGTATGATAAACTGTGACAACTTATGTCTTACCATGCCATATTCATGAAAAAACTAGTGAGGACGCATCTGTTTCGGCAACAATTACGATGGTTCTCACATGATTCACGGGCACACAAAAGTAGCAGCAGTTCCCATAGACGGATTCAAACAGAGCACTAGCCCCAGAGGGGTCGATAACAGGCAAGGTTCAGATAATTAGACACAATCCAAACTACTATTAAACACTAGCTGGGGCAACTATTTCATGCCTCGATCTAATTTGGGCTGGAAACAAGACGGACCTTGCCATGAACATCATCGAGGACGTCCTGCAGCAGCTCAATCCTGTGAACCTTCATGAAGACAACCTTGTGGCCTTGCCACTGATAAACTTGTTTGTGGAGGCATGCCACATCATCTTCCTGCGTAAGCTTGACAAGAACAGTATGCTTCACGAACGAAGGAGTAGCTTTGAACTTCTTGTGCTTCAGTACACCCTGGACAACACGCCTGACAACAGTGAGGCTGGAATACAACTCTTCATTGGTATAACCGCAAATGGCTTCCAGGATCCAACAGCCTAAGAACTCTGTTTTCCCAATGCGTATATTCAGGTCGTCCGCCTCATAGCGAGTCACATGCACAACCATACAATCCTTGTCTGCATCAGGGATCTAATTGAAACAGAAACAAATTCTGAATTACTTTTCAGTATAAGAACCACAAGTTATTTAAACCACTATGTATAGCATGGTATCGAAGCTAATAAAATTTTGCATTATTAATCACCACATACTTCCTTTTCTAAAAAAATAACCACATACTTAGATGAAAAACCACAATCGAGATCGGCAAAGAAGGAAATCACCTTGGGCAGCTCAGCGGGGGGGCACATCCTCGAAGGGGGAAACTGCTCCTGTAGTGCCACGGGGGCTGTAACCTCAAACGGGGCGTTGACCATCTCAGTAGTGGCCATGAGCGTATCTGGGGTCGGCTTGGTGGTTGCCTCCATCTTCTTGGAGCTCTCTGTCTCGTGGGGATCAGCCTCCCGCGTCTACTCCAATATCGGCAGATCTTTGCATGGTTCTCCTTGGTCCATCATGAAACTGACGAATACTAGGAGACCACTGAAAGGAAAACACAATCGCAATGACAATGAAACAAAAAAGAGAGTGAGGATCGGTTACTGCTTTGCAAAAGTTCTTTTTTTTCTCTGAACGAAAATATACCAACATCACGGATCCGCTTACCTTCCCTTCGTTGGGAGAGAACACTACTAGGGAAAAGCCTAGCAGCAACGCGGGTTTTGGCCCTCTCAGTAGCGCGGGTACCGGCGCTACTAATAAGCGCTTCTGACTAACGATATAGCAATGGCGCCTCTTGACCCACGCCATCGCTACACATGAATAGCTGCAGCGCTCTTTAGAAAAGGGCGCCATCGATATTATCTGCAGCGCTGTTCTGAGGAAGCGCCATCGTAAGGCGGCGCTACTGCTAAATTTCCCCCCTCGCTACTACTAGTTTTATTAGTTTTTTTCCTACATATTTGTTTTTTATTTGTTTTGTATTTGAATAGTCTTTATACAATAATCTTTAGCATATCATCCACATACAAATGTAATCATAGCATATACATACAATTAGTCTCATCAAATCATGTCATCATCATAATCATCATCCAACACAAAGTGGTCTCTCGTCATCAATCTCGAAAATAGCGATACAAGTCTCGATTACTTGCAAATACATCGTCATCCATCTAAACAATGATAAACGCGAGAATACTTATCACTTTGAAGACATGAGTTTGTATCCCTCTCTCGCATTAGCGTGAACCTAAACTAACTACTGTGTGTCGCTCGGAAACCGAAAACTGGTACACCTGGGCCTGACACTTCGGCCACTTGTCGTATATATACTCCTGGCATAGCACTTCTTTGCCATCTATGATCTACGCACCTGCATCGTCACATGAGTCAATGATATGCAACATATATAGTTGAGCAACAAAAAGAGACATCCTTGGCAAAAATAGAAACAACATATCATAAGCATAAATAACAAAGTTCATCGTACCCAAAATGCCCTAACTAGAGTGATTTTCGCTAGTCGAGGAGGAGGACGGTTTAATTACATCACAAATAAAGTTTCACCGTGCATAACTCAAAGTTTTGTCATAAAAAAAAGTATGGACTAAACGGACACATTGTCATATATCGACAATCACTCCATCATGTCGTGCCATCCATCCATGTCAGGGAGATAGTCCTCGAGCTTAGTGAAAGGCTTCATGTCGAGACGCTGAGAGGCTATCCATGTTCGGACGTCTTGCCGCGACATTTGTCCTTCTGCGTGGAACATCCCTGTTTTTCCGACGACCTCATTCATGATGATTTGGGCAAGTTCGCGCTAGATGTTATAGAACTCAGCTCGAAGTCGATGATCCTCGATATCTCCTATGTCCTTTACCCATTGCAGAATATGGGCATCGCCAGATCTAGGTGATATGTGAAGGTTCTGGTGATCCCGTCTGCACTCCAAAGATGTGGTGTAGGACATAGAATCCATCATTAAGAGAATCGTTAAATTCTTTGGATGCAGCAGAAGTCGGTCTTATGGTGAAGGCGCCTGTAGCCCCTTCTCTTCTTGTCCCTAACCTCTCCACCCCTTGCTTGGTAGTAAAACATAGCACTGCCGAGAACATCTTTGATGTGGGTGTAATCCTTTTGTGAATGTTCTTCGACGAGTCCAAGTAAAGGCGTGGGAGAATCGGGGTAGAGGATGATGAGGACGGCGCGCCCACCACAAGCAAAAATAAGTACACCTCAAATTAATTAGCCTCCACCATGCAAATGAATTATTTAAATCGAAGGAAGCACTACTAGGGAAAAGCCTAGCAGCAGCGCGGGTTTGGGCACCCTCAGTAGCGCGGGCACCGGCGCTACTAATAAGGCGCTACAGCTAACGTATAGCAGTAGCGCGTGTTGACACACGCTACTGCTACACATGAATAGCTGCAGCGCTGTTTCGAAAAGGATGCTACTGGTATTATCTGCAGCGCCGTTTTGGTGTAAGCGCTACTAGTAAGTCGGCGCTACTGCTAAATCCCCCCCTCGCTACTACTAGTTTTATTAGTTTTTTTCCCTGCAGATTTGTTTTTTATTTGTTTTGCATTTGAATAGGCTTTATACAATAATCTTTAGCATATCATCCACATACAAATGTAATCATAGCATATACATACAATTAGTCTCATCAAATCATGTCATCATCATAATCATCATCCAACACAAAGTGGTCTCTCGTCATCAATCTCGAAAATAGCGACACAAGTCTCGATTACTTGCAAATACATCGTCATCCATCTAAACAATGATATACATGAGAATAGCTATCACTTTGAGTACATGAGTTCAGATCCTCTTTCGCATTAGCGTGAACCTAAACTAAGTCTTCATGGTCGCCGAAACCGAAAACCGGTACACTGGGCTCGACACTCCGCCACTTGTCGATATATACTCTGGCGTAGCACTTCTTCGCCATTTATGATCTATGCACCTGCATCGTCACATGAGTCGATGATATGCAACATATATAGTTGAGCAACACAAAGAGACAGACTTGGCAAAAATAGAAACAACATATCATAAGCATAAATAACAAAGTTCATCGTAGCCAAATGACCTAACTAGAGTGATTTTCGCTAGTCGAGGAGGACGGTTTAATTACATCACAAATAAAGTTTCACCGTGCATAACTCAAAGTTTTGTCATAAAAGAAACTATGGACTAAACGGACACATTGTCATATATTGACAATCACTCCATCATGTTGTGCCATCCATCCAAGTCAGGGAGATAGTCAACGAGCTTTGTGAAAGGCTTCATGTCGAGACGCTGAGAGGCTATCCATGTTCGGACGTCTTCCCGCGACATTTGTACTTCTGCATGGAACATCCCTGTTTTTCCGACGACCTCATTTATGATGATTTGGGCAAGTTCGCGCTGGATGTTATAGAACTCAGCTCGAAGTCGATGATCCTCGATATCTCCTATGTCCTTTGCCCATTGCAGAATATGGGCATCGCTAGATCTAGGTGCCATGTGAAGGTTCGGTGATCCCGTCGGTACTCCAAAGATGTGGTGTAGGACATAGAATCCATCATTAAGAGAATCGTTCGGTTCTTTGGATGCAGCGAAGTCGGTCTTATGGCTGAAGGCGTGCTGCCGCCTTTTTTCTTCTTGTCCCTAACATCTCCACCCCTTGCTTGGTAGTAAAACATAGCATCGCCGAGAACATCTTTGATGTGGGTGTAATCCTTTTGTGAATGTTCTTCGACGAGTCCAAGTAAAGAGCGTGGGAGAATCGGGGGTAGAGGATGATGAGGACGGCGCGCCCGCCGCTGCACAAAATAAGTACACCTCAAATTAATTAGCCTCCACCGTGCAAATGAATTATTGAAATCGAAGGATAGCAGCGCGGATGACTTACACGGGATGATAAGGCACGAGAATCGCCTCCTTGTCCTTATTTGCGAGCATGAAACCGACGATGTAATCCTCGCGATTCACGATCTTCGCACAGACTCCCAAGAAGGCCTCGTGCATGTAGTACGGGTCACGACACGATATGAGCTATCTGCTCAACCCCAATGATGTAGCTCATGTGCAAGGCATAAAGGCGGACAAAAGTAAAATCCAGCTTCTTCACGTGAAACATGTCGAATATGTAATCAAATCGGAGGAAGAACTTATCCGCGGGAAGCCCTTGACGTCATTTACATTTGCTGCGGAACATTAACCACGAGAGTGGGTATCCCGGATCTTCGAGGCGATGAGGCCTTTCTCTACCCGCAGACATCGTCATGAAGTCTCCTTAGATCGCCGAATCTGGACCGTAGCGCTGTTTCGTAGGATTGGTTTAACGGGATATGCCATTTATCGGCATCGGGATATCTACACGGTCCCGGCCGAGGCTCCGAGGCGGCTGGATCATAGAATCAGCTTTTTGCCTTTCCTTGCTCTCTTCCTAGGCTTCTTTACCACCGGATGGTCGTCAATAACACGTTGAGACGGTAATTCGCACCGACTCATGATGCTCAAACCTCGAGGAGGCGCCAGATAGACATATCTTGTTCAGCGCCATCGTCATCCTCATCCTCATCCATGGCGACGCCATCAGCCTCTAATGGAGCCACCTGCTTACCCGTCCGCTATCACCCATCCCGACACCCGACGCTAATTGGGTAGGTGGGGTGTTGATGTTCATACCTTCTTTGAGGCTGCGTGCTCGTGGGTGTGCTCCCGCCGCCTCGAGACGGCGAGACTCTTTGGCCACAACAGACCCACCCATTGCAACAATCACCAAGCCGCCGGGTCTCGTCGTCATCCCCCACTAGTATTAGAGGAGGCAAATTCTCGTGGCCCGGTTTGACACTGGTCACGGAAACCTTGAAGACGTTCGGGGGGATCGACCGGCTGTGGAACAATGGTTCCTTCGGCTCCATTATCGTCCCCTTCCCCACGTCCACCTTCTGTTCGCCGATGGTGTACAATATGGTGCACGGGGTTTCGTCGGCCTGCAAATAATAGTCTGCGATGTGAGACATCCGAAAGGCAACGAAAACGGGAGATTATACATTTATATTGAAGGGGGCTGGTGTGGAAGATACCGTGAGGGCGTCGAGCTCAGCCAAAGAGGAGGCACCACCGAGCACATCCGGTGCAGCTGGTGCAGAGGCAGTCTTGGGAGAAGGTGCGGAGCAGTGCGGGAGCAGTGGAGGAGCAGTCGGGGAGCAGTCTGCGGGAGCAAAAGGGAGCCGTCGGGAGCAGGTCGCGGGAGCCGGTGCGGGAGCATGTGCTGCCAAGAAGTCGACAAGGGAAAGTCCTCTGCATTTTTTTGGGTTTTCCTTGTCCAAGTGTGAACGCCCGTCACCAAGGAAGTAGATATATCTGCAATCGCCTGTTTTGCGGCAGCTATCGCTGCTTCTTGATCGTGCGAGATGATTTCTTCTCAACCGCAATCTCAACTTTCTTGTCGATGCTTTCTTCAGTTAACCTCCGTCTTTCCTTTCTCTCCTCCGCGGTCTCACGGTAGTACTTCTTCCACGTGGCGCCGTCTCCAACACCGTGCACGCGTCCATACGACGGTCGAGTATCCACCGGTTGTCGTTTCAATATGTTCAACGCCCGGTTGAATGGAGTGTCCCACTTGGGGCTCGCCAATGCCTCAGACGGCGAGTCGCTTTCGGCCGCAATCCGGCGTTGCTCTCTCTGCAAAAGTCACAAGGATCGTTTACAAATATGACTAACGTGTGCAGTCGAATAGATCAGAAACTAAAATTACTAGTAGTCTCATGAACTCCGTAATGACCGGTGTTGTCTCATAAACCTTCTTTAGTGGGTCCCAATGGTGGCGGGCCCTCAGGACGTCACGCTCCTGCGGGACGGTGAAATCCGCCAAGGGGTCGGGGATGCCCAGACTCGCGGCTTCCGCATCCTCCTTGGCCCATTTGGACCTCTTTCCGCCGTAACCACGGCTTCCGAGGTGGTGGGTCCCAATGTTCCTCTTTTGAAGCCCCTTCATGTACTTAGACTTTTCTTTGGCAGCTTCGGCCTCGCAAGCCTCCTTGAATATTTGAAACTGCTCTTCCGTGATTGTCGGACTTTCCTTTACAATCTCGGAGTAGGGTTCCCCGTCGTTGATCTTTGCTTTCACTCGATTTTTTCAGCGCCAACGCGTTGCTAAACTTGGTCATGGCGTGTTTGTTTATCTTCTTCATTGCGGGTCATTGTATGGATCTTCATAATCCTTCTCATTCCGCCCGGAACAAGAATATCCGGTGAAGTTTCTTTAGGAGGAGCTCCTCATATTTTCTATCTTCTTTAGATTCTCATCGTTGATGGTGGCGGTTGTCCGTATGATGCAGCCTATTTGATTGCCGTAGCACGCTGCTTCCTCGGCGCCTTTGGCTCAAAATTGCCGTTGTCCACCTCCGTGACCACCAGTCTAGTAGTTCGAGTTTGTTAGGAACCCGTTGCCTCTTCGCTTTCGGTGCTACACGGATCCGCTCCCGAGGCAGCACCGGTCTCGGCGCCGGTCTCGATCTGGTCTGAATCTCAATGCGGTGTCGGTCTCAAAGACCGGTCTCAAGATCGGTCTCAAAGACCGGTCTGCGTGTCGGTCTCGATCCCGATGCGGGCCCAGCAACAACATCTGTTGATCGTCGGTAAAGCTAAAAAATTCGTCTGCCGCCCGGTAGACGTCGTCGCAATCACCAGAACCCTGTCCTCCATCGTTGCTAGCCATTTTTCCTATGATTAAAACTAGTCAATTAATTCTAGACCTAATAAAATGAATAATGACATAAAAAAGGACTATTGTTTTGCAGGAATGTTGACTCCTTGGTGCGGCAAATCCCAGGCACTCGATATGTCCTAGTTTGTAGCACAAGTCATGCCGAAATTCACGAGAAATTTCGGCATGACCTTTGCTAAAAAGTGGACAAATCGAGAACCTGAAATTTGCCTAACAGTAAATGAATCAACATTCCGCAAAACATACGCCACTCAAAGATCATTCCTCGAAACAACAAAGCCACCACTTGGGCACAATCGAACAACTTCAATGAAAAGATATAACATGACCACTTCAATGAAAAATAAAATTTGCCTAAATTCTTTTCCTTGAAAAATAGTGGTCTTTGAAAAATCAAAACCTTTGCCAATCTACTTAACCTAGCTTCTTAATCCAACTAACCTAATTAACCTACCTATTTAACCTAGTTAGTTAATCTAGTTTACCTAGATAATTAACCCTAATTAAACTAGTTAACACAGCTAGTTCTCTCGTCAAAGACTAAAATAAATTTTGCACTAATTAAAATGGATAATTAACCTAATTAAACTAGTTAACCTGACTAGTTCTCTGTCAAAGCCCTAACTAAGTTTTTGCACTAACCTAGATAATTAACCTAATTAAACTAGTTAACCTAACTACTTCTCTGTCAATGCCCTAACTAAATTTTTGCCCTAAAACCTAGATAATTAACCTAATTAAAACTGGCTAACCTATGCATGAGAGAGAGAGGAGGGTGGGGCTTCTGATGATGGCTCCAGTGGTGGCGACGGAGGCGGTGTGGTGGCGAGGAGGCAGGCGCTCCTCCGTGACGGCGAGGGAGGCAGGCGCGCCGGTGACGGCGAGAAGGTGGCGCCAACGGCGGCTCGATGGCGTTACGAGGTCAGCAGCTCCGTGGCGTTAGGGCGGCTCGGTGTCGTCGGCGACGCAAGACGGCTCTGCTGGTGCACGCGTCGGCGGCGGCGTAAGTGTGGGGCGACAATTGGGGAGACGGCGACGCTGCTGGGTGGGTTTGAGGATTTGGGGAAGTGGTGGCGGGGAAGCGGTTTTTGGCTAAGTCAAACTTAGTGGTAGCATGTTTCGCAAAACGCGCTATAGCTAAGTTAGCTATAGCGCTTTCCTCAAAACGCTGCTGCTATAGCTAATTTCCTATTCTGCTTCTATAGCGGGGTCAGGGCACGCTGCTGCAGCTCACGTTAGCTATAGCGCCTCTTACAAACAAACGTTGCTATGCCTTCCTCCGATTTTTCACTTTTTCGCTTATTTTGCTTTACATTTTATTTTTCCCTTTCTCCTTTTTCTATTTCTTTCATTTTCATTTAAATTTCTATTTGTTTATCATCTTATTTTATTTCCGTTAGTAGTAGCGCTATTCTCTGAAACGCCGCTGCCATCGTGTTTCTAGCAATGGCGCGTTTACATTAAGCTCGCCATCGCTATGCGTAGCCTAGCAATCTACCAATGGGAATATTAGTAGTAGCGCTTTTTTACAACAGCGCCATCGCTAAGTTTGTGTCTCAGAGCGCGTTTTAATAGCTCGCTACTGCTAAATAGCACTAGCGCAGTTTTTTGAACCGTGCTGCTGCTAAGATTCTGTGTATAGCCTTTTCCCTAGTAGTGAAGGATAGCAGCGTGGATGACTTACACGGGATGATAAGGCATGAGAATCGCCTCCTTGTCCTTATTGGCGAGCATGAAACTGACGATGTAATCCCTCGCATATTCACGCTGCTCTGCACAGACTCCCAAGAAGCCCTCGTGCATGTAGTACGGGTCAACGACACAGATATGACGTATCTGCTCAACCCCAATGATGTAGTTCATGTGCAAGGCATAAAGGCGGACAAACGTAAAATCCAGCTTCTTCACGTGAAACATGTCGAATATGTAATCGAACGGAGGAAGAACTTATCCGCGGGAAGCCGTCGACGCGACATTTGCCGCGAACGTTAACCACGAGAGTGGGTATCCCGGATCTTTCGAGGCGATGAGGCCTTTCTCTACCCACAGACATCGTCATGAAGTGTCCTTAGAACGCCGAATCTGGCCCGTGGCGCTGTTTCGTAGGATTGGTTGACCGATATGCCATTTATCCGCATCGGGATATCTACACGGTCCTCGAAGCGAGGCTGCCGAGGCGGCTAGATCATAGAAACAACTTTTTGCCTTTCCTCGCTCTCTTCCTAGACTTCTTTACTACCGGAAGGTCGTCAATAATACGTTGAGATGGTAATTCAGGCACCGACTCATGACGCTCAAACCCTGAGGAGGCGCCAGTATAGACATACTGTTCAGCGCCATCGTCATCCTCATCCTCATCCATGGCGACGTCATCAGCGACTAATGGAGCCACCTGCTTACCCCGTCCGCTATCACCCAACCCGACACCCGACGCTAATTGGGTAGGTTGGGTGTTGATGTTCATACCTTGGTGAGGCTGCGTGCTTGTGGGTGTGCTCCCTGCCGCCTCGGGCGCAGGCGCACTCTTTGGCCACAACAGACCCACCCATTGCAACAATCACCAAGCCGCCGGGTCTCGCCATCATCCCCACTAGTATTTGAGGAGGCAAATTCGTGGCCTGCTTGACATCGCCACGGAAACCTTGAAGACGCTCAGGGGATCGGCGGCTGTGGAACAATGGTTCCTTCAGCTCCATTATCGTCACCTTTCCCACGTCCACCTTCTGTTCACCGATGGTGTACAATATGGTGCACGGGGTTTCGTCGGCCTGCAAAGAAAAGTCTGCGACGTGAGACATCTGAAAGGCAATGAAAACGGGAGATTATACATTTATATTGAAGGGGGCCGATGTGACAGATACCGTGAGGGCGTCAAGCTCAGCCAAAGAGGAGGCACCACTGAGCACGTCCGATGCGGGAGCCGGTGCGGGAGCAGGTGTGGGAGCCGGTGCGGGAGCAAGTGTGGGAGCAGGTACGGGAGCTAGTGCGGGAGCAGGTGCTCCCAAGAAGTCAGTAAGGGGAAAGTCCTCTGCATTTTTTTTCTGGACTTTGGCTTGTCCAAGTGAAAACACCCGTCACCAAGTTAGTAGATATATCTGCAATCGCCTGTTTTGTGGCAGCTACCGTTGTTGCGACTGTCTGAGATGATTTCTTCTCAACCGCAATCTCAACCTTCTTGTTGATGTTTTCTTCAGTTAACCTCCGTCTTTCCTTTCTCTCCTCCGTGGTCTCACGGTAGTACTTCTTCCACGTGGCGCCGTCTATGACACCGTGCACGCGTCCATACGACGGTCGAGTATTCACCAGTTGTTGTTTCAATATGTTCAACGCCTGGTTGAATGGAGTGTCCCACTTGGCCTCGCCAATGCCTCGACGGCGAGTCGCTTTCGCCGCAATCCAAAGGTCGCTCTCTCTCGCAAAAGGCACAAGGATCATTTACAAATATGACTAATGTGTGTAGTGGAATTGATCGAAACTAAAATTACCAGCAGTCTCATGAACTCCGTAATGACCGGTGTTGTCTCAGAACCTTCTTCACTGGGTCCCAACGGTGCGGGACCTCAGGGCGCCACGCCTCTGCGGATGGTGAAATCCGCCAAGGTGTCTCGGATGCCTGCACTCATGGGCTTCCGCGTCCTCCTTGGCCCATTTGGACCTCTTTCCGCCGTAACCACGGCTTTCGAGGTGGTGGCTCCCAATGTTCCTCTTTTGAAGCCCCTTCATGTACTTAGACTTTTTTTTTGGCAGCTTCGGCCTCGCAAGCCTCCTTGAATATTTGAAACTGCTCTTCCGTGATTGTCGGATTATCCTTTACAATCTCGGAGTAGGGTTCCCCGTCCTTGATCTTTGCTTTCACTCGATTTTTCCAGGTGGCCAACGCGTTGCTAAACTTGGTCATGGCATGTTTGTTTATCTTCTTCATTGTCGGGTCCTCGTCTGGATCTTCATAATCCTTCTCATTCCGGTCCGGGAACAAGAATATCTGGTGAAACTTCTTTAGGAGGGAGCTCCTCATATTTTCTATCTTCTGTAGTTTCTCATCATTGATGGTGGCGGTTGTCCGTATGATGCGGCCTATTTGATTGCCGTAGCAGCGGCGTGCTTCCTCGGGCGCTTTTAGCTCAAAATTGCCGTCGTCCACCTCCGTGACCACCAGTCTAGTAGTCTTGAGTTTGTTAGGAACCTGTTGCCTCTTTGCTTTCGGTTCTACACCGGCTCCGCTCCCCGAGGCAGCACCGGTCTCAGTGCCGGTCTCGATGCCGGTCTGATTCTCAGCGCCGGTCTCAGTCTCAGCACCGGTCTGCTGTCGGTCTTAGTCCCCGATGCCACCGGTGGGCCCAGCAACAACATCTGTTGATCGTCGATAAGGCTAAAAATTAAATCATCGCCTAAGACACGCCATCGCAATCACCGTAACCCCGTCCTTCATCATTGCTAGCCATGTTTCCTATGATTAAATCTAGTCAATTAATTCTAAACCTAATAAAATGAATAATGACATAAAAAGGACTATTGTTTTGCAGAATGTTGACTCCTTCCTGGTGCGGCAAATCCCGGGCACTCGATATGTCCTAGTTTGTAGCACAAGTCATGCCGAAATTCACGGAAAATTTCGGCATGACCTTTGCTAAAAAGTGGACAAATCGAGAACTTGAAATTTGCCAGAACAAAAATGAATTAACATTCCGGCAAAACATAGGTCACTCAGCATCATTCCCTGGAAACAGTGTTCAAATATCCCTCTTCGACACCGCAACACATGTCCAAATATACACGAGCAACCACATGTCCAAATTTCACAAGCTAATTCAAAAACAAAATGTAGAAGAAAATTCATTTAACTACTAATAGAACGAAATTCAGTTAACTTTAGTGCTCTATAATGATGAAAGGAAAAAAAATCAGTTAATTACTAATTTCATTCATTTAGGTTATTCATTTAACATCACCTAATTAACCTACTGTACCACTACTACTAGCAGCACTACTAACCTAATTTTTTGCTCTAAACTAATTTTTGCTCTAACATCTACTAATTTTTTCTCTAAAATTCAGAGAGAGGAGTGGGGGGAGGGGTGGGGGACTTATAGAGAGGGGAGAGACGGTGGCAGGGAGGTGCTCAGTGACGGAGGCAGGGGCGGAGAGGGCGGGCTCGAGCACGGGCAACGGCTGTCCTGTGCGGGCTCGGGCGGTGGTGAGGTGGAGGGCGCCGACGGTGACGTCGAGGGCGGCCTTGGGCGGCGCGGTGAGGCTGAGGGCGGCCTCGGGCGGCGGTGGTGAGGATGACGGCGGCCTCGGGGGGAGACGGTGAGGTTGCGGGCGTCCACGCCGGCAGGAGACGGCGGCGAAGTGGGGTGACGGCGAATTGGGGAGAGGCGGCGAGGGCGAGGGATTTGGGGAAGAAGTGTGGCGGCCGGGAGGGTGGGGGGAAACCGCTGTTTAAGTGAAACATAACGATAGCGTGTTCGAAAACGCGCTATAGCTAAGTTAGCTACAGCGCGTTTCCTGAAACCTGCTACTGCTATTCCTTTCTCCTTTTCTCCCTTTTTCTTTTATTTTTCTTTACATTTTATTTTTTTCCTTTCTCCTTTTTCTATTTCTTTCATTTTCATTTACTTTTCTACTTGTTTTTCACTTTATTTTATTTCCGTTAGCAGCAGTGCCTTACACGTAAGCGCGCTACAGCTAAGGAGAGTAGCAGATGGCGCTGGGCGATATACTGCTATCGCTAGGTTGGGCTAGCCAAAGCGCCCATTCGAGACATAGCAGTAGCGCTTTTTGCTAGTATGCGCTACTGCTAAAGTCATAGCAGTAGCGCGGTTTATTTACGTGCGCTGTTACTAAGTAGCAGTAGCGTATGATTTTGTACAGCGCTACATGTAAAATCTGTGTATAAGGTTTTCCCTAGTAGTGGAAGAACAGTGGCAGATGCGAGTGTTTCCTTTCTTGAAGACGGTGAGGGAGAAGGGGATTCAGCGAGGAGTGAAATGATTGTTGCTTTGTCCGTCAAACTTAGACTGCGGGGAGGTGGGGTTTTGTGATATGACGGCTCACATCGCTTGGCCACGACTGGGTGACTCTCCGCCTGCATACTGCCTGCTAATTTGGTGGATGACATTTGGGCCCGCGCGCTGCATGGCCGGCATGTCGGTGAACAAAAGTATAACGGCATTCAGTAGAGGGAGACGTTTCAATGACCTAGGAGGAGCCAGAAGCGGTAGAGTGTCTCCACTGTACTAGTAGTAATTGTTTTTTTGAGTAGTTGTAGAGTGTCTCCACTGGACTTGTAGTAATTGTTTCTCTGGGCCCAAGACAAAATAGTCAATCCACACTAGTAAATAGTAAAATCAATTCAAAAGGCGCTACTCACACCCAGCACCCCCCCTCCCCCACAAAAAAACCTGGGTGCTCTTCTTCCTCCTCGCTCCCACCCACCTCATGTCAGCTCATTCCTACAGAAAACCCCAGCTCCCCTTCTTCCTCACTCCTACTGAAAACCCCTAGCTCCCCTTCTTCTTCGCTCGCACTACAACTAGGCTCGTCATTCGTTACTCTGCTCAAATTCGTGAGCGCGATGCAACGCCCTCGAGAAAAATGGAGTCGGCTGACCCCAGCGCCAAGAAGATGAGGCTCCCGCCAGCGGCGACGCCTGTTGCAGATCCCGCACCCGGCAGCGCGGGGAGAAGCGGCGATCCCGCCCCCACCGGATCCCAGGAACCCGTAGAATCTCGGGTGGACCGCATCAGCGATCTCCCGGACGCCGTCCTTGGGGAGATCATCTCGCTTCTCCCCACCAAGGATTGCTGCCGCACCCAAGTCCTCTCAATTCGTGGTGCCCTCTATGGCGTGCCGTGCCCCTTAATCTCGAATGTCGTCAGCTATCTCTCTTCAATGATTTTGAAATCCCCAGAGCCATCGTCTCCTCCCACCAGGGCTCCGTTCAAAGCCTCTGCATCCCGTCATGCTACCTGAGCAAGCATACCATGCCCTGCACGGTGGACGCCTGGCTGAAATCCCCTGAATTCACAGAACTACAATTGCTTGAGTTCTACTATTCCCCTCGAAATCACATACAACATACAGAACGCCATGAACTTGTGCCCTCAGCACCGATGTCCATCTCGCGGTTTTCTTCCTCTCTCCACACCACCACCTTTGCGCTGTGCTACCTTCCAGACAATCTGGTACTAAACCTTCAACTCCCATTTCTCAAGAAACTTTCACTTGTGCGGGTTCGTATATCGGAGGCCTCATTGCACAGCATCATCCGCTCTAGTTGCCCTGCGCTGGAGTGCTTGGTGCTTGTTTTCACAGTTAGAATCGGTTGTCTCCAAATAAAGTCGCCTAACCTTGTAAGAATTGGAATTTCTTTTGACGGAAGGCAGCTCATCATCCAAGATGCCCCTTCACTTCAAAGGTTGATCCTTGATTCTAGTTATTCACCATTGCAAATAACCGTCCTCTCTGCGCCTAAACTGGAGACCTTGGGTATAATACATGATCTCTGTGCTCATTTCAATATGGTGTTTGGCTTCACAGTTCTTTAGGTACTTTATATTATCATCTACACTTGTAACCATATGCTACATTTTAAATTTCTGCGCATAATTTATATATCATCTTGGAGTACACATTTTGTACTAATATTATGTTCTATGCTCAATGAAGAGTTTCTCCATGGATGGCCTATCAATGGTGTTGGATTCTGTCAAGATCTTATATATCCAAATGAATAGTTTTGATCTGAACAAGATTATTGGCTTGCTGCAATGCTTTCCATGTCTAGAAAAGTTGTATATAAAGCTGATAATTTCACGCACATTGGAAGCCCGCATATAGTGTACTAGAATTAACCGTTCAGTTGTTGCTCTTTCGACACTCTTCTTTTAGACCTTAACTGTTTTCAATTTTCATGTCTATTTAGGCAATAGGACGGGGTAAGAAAGTTATAACCAATCGGTGGATTCGTAAGCATCGGGATTTTCTCACTTCTCATGAGATTCGATTGAAGACAATAACGCTAGAACGATATGTAGCCAACCGTGCAAACACAAGATTTGTCACATTCTTCCTGCTGAATGCGAGGTTACTATTGTCCATCAAGCTTAAGTTTATCAGCAGCATGGTTTTGACGGATGGGTATGTCGAAGAGCAAAAAAGGAGTTTCAGGTGGGCAAAAGAGCTTCTGAACGTGCCGGGCTTCTATTTACAACATATTGTGGTCATAATCCAGTAAATTTTACGATCCAGGATGTTCATTCTATGGACCTGACCGATCCATTTGACTGTGACTTCCGAAAACAGTGCTGGAGTTAGATGTTGTTGCCCTTTTCAATCTGGGTTTTTTTGTAAACCTGATGAACAATCAACCCTCGTGCTTTTGTATAGTTTGTAAGCTGGAGTTAGATGTTCTTGCCCTTTTCAACTCGGCTGTGACTGTCATATTTTCTTTGAAACAAGGCAAATGGCTTGCCATTCGTTTAATTTAGAGTGAAATATTGTAACAAATCACAACCAAGGGAAATAACATCACTCACGCCGGCTGCTTGAGCTCACTGTGCATTACAGAAGCCAAGTGACTAGCCCCACCACCCCCACCACCAACCTCAGATTCTCCGCCGCGATCCGACGGCGCATCTTCAACGGCTCCTATTCGTTCCGTCCAAGGCCTCACCGTCGTCCTCCGCCTTGCGGCCTTGGTTCGCTCGCCATGCGCGGTGCGCCGCCCTCTTGCGTTGTCAACGTCGTCAACAACCGAGAGGAACAAGGAGATGACCGTACGTGGAGAGGATGACAGTAGGGACCCACCAGCGTCATGGCAGTACGCAAGCAAGTGCCTCTATAGTACAATCCCAACAATATGGTTCCTCCTAATGGTTGGACATCTGGGGCTCACGCCATCGTCAACGTAGTCAATAAACGAGAGAATTACACTACGAGCGGGTGACACCAGGGACCCAGCAAGTCGCGTAGTTTTTTTGTGTGGAACAAGCAGTTTTTTTGAGACAATGAGGAACAAGCAGTTGTTATTTATACTAGTTTTAGCGACGAATCAGGGTAACAACGGGGTTGTGCGGGGGCTGTGGCCCGTCTAGCTAGGATTTTATTTATGTTTACCACATCATGAGCCCAGTTGTGTTTTTTTCTTGCTGAAAATGGCTAGCCCAGTTCTAATTTTTTTTAAAGAAATACCCAAACAAGGCCTACTTGCTTTATCGGCCCTGCTGGGCTACAAATGTTTCAACACGAGGAGAGTTTCATTCGGTTTGCCCAGAAATGGCATGTACATTATTAAAATACATCAAACCGGGATATAGTTTCATTTTTTTCGTTACAAGATCTTAAATTCCATTGATTTTTATGCGTGGACAATTATTTTGATTATATATATATATATAAATTATTTTTCAAAATAGTTTGAATGTGAATCGATATTTCTGGATTAAAAACAGTTGACCGCATCGAAATATGCAAAATTTCGTATACTTTTTAACCGTGGCCACAATATGGGGTGTAATGCTAACAAAAAGAAGATGGGCTCCAAAAAAATCTTAAGAATTAGCAAATGGGCTGTACATTATTAGAAATAATGGCAGATGGGTTGTATGTTGTTTTCCACAGATTTGAGGCTGACTTGTGCGCCTACTACAGGTTGACGCGTATGCTTTCATAAAAAAAAGGTTGACGCACACGCAACGCCCTGTCAACTTAGTCAACACACGAGAGCAGTGACTGTTGGATATCCATCCAACGGCTGTCGTGCTTCTTCAATCTCTGCTCTTCATGCTCCAGCCGCTCAAACAAGCGCCGGCGAGACTGCTCGCTCTCCTCCTCATGGCCGGCTATGTTGCCAAGAGCCTCACGGCCCGACAAGATTCCATCGCCGCCGAGCCATCCCTCTACTCACCCACACATGCTGTTATTCTCCGGCGATGGCAGACGAACCAGTAAACCCTCGTACTCCTCCGCGTGGGAGACAACTGCCGAGTATTCCCTGGCTCCGTGTCGTTCCCTTCCTAGGCCTCGCCGTCGTCCACCGCCCTGGTGCTCTCGGCGCGACCTGGTCAACATGGTCAATGAACGACATCCATCGGAAGTGGACTGTATGTGGAGAGGCTGACAGTTGGGTCCACGGCCGCACGCAAGGAAATGCCTCCTTATTACGCGCAAAATAATGATTCCTCCACCTGACAGCTAGGACCCACAGGTAGGGCCTCTGTATTTTGCGAAAAAAATGTTCCCCCCGCTGACAGGTCGAACCCACCAGCTATATGTTCGCACGCAAGGAAGTGCCTCCTTATTACGCCCAAAAAAATGAAAACCCTCCTGCTACCTGGGACCCACCATATTGTTGGGCTGACTTGTGGGCCTACTAAGTTGACGGGGACGGAGGGCTTTGTCAACTTAGTCGATACTCCAGTGACCGTACGATGTCCATGCAACGGCCATAGTGCTTCTTCAACCTCTGGTCTTCTTGCTCCAGCCACCCAAAGCAGCGCCGGTCATGTCGCATGCTCCTCCCTCCCGTGGCCGGATGTGCTGCCGCGGAGGCCTCACCACCCCCTACTATTCCCACCGCTGGCCAGGCCCAGCGGCGACGGCAGCCTCACACCACAGCCGAACCAGTGAACCCTCGGACTCCTCTCTGCGTGGGCTTCCACTGCCGCGTCTTCCCCGGCTCCGTGTCGTCCCCTTCCTAGGCCTCGTCGTCGTCCACCGCCGTGGTGCTCTCCGTGCGGCGTGGTCAACGTGGTCAAGGAACGACTTCCATCGGAAGAGTATTGTACGTGGAGAGGCTGACAGCTGGGTCCACGGCCACAGCCCAGTTTTTTGTGATTTGCCAATTAAGTCGCTTTGTCAGGCCTGTTGGGCTGCAAATCTTTCAAGACGAGGAGAGCTTTTCATTCGGCTGGCCGAGAAAATGGCCCATCAGTAATGAGAAATGGGTTGTACATTTTTAAAACACATCAAACCGGCAATTAGTTTCAAATATATATTTTTTTCATTTCAAGATTTTAAATTACATTAATTTTTATGTGTGGAGAATTTGTTGGATTTTATATTGATATACATTTATTTTTAAAATCAGTTTGAATGTGAGTCAAAATTTCGGGATTAAAAACAGTTCGGACCGCACCGAAATATGCAAAATTTCATATAATTTTTTAACCGTGGCCACAATATGGGCTGTAATGCTAACAAAAAGAATATGGGCTCCAAAAAAACCTTAAGAATTAGCAAATGGGCTGTAAATTATTAGAAATAATGGCAGATGGGTTGTATGCTTTTTTCCACAGATTTGAGGCTTAACTAAAAAAAGGTTGACGCACAAGCAATGACGGTTGGATGTCCATCCAACGGCCGTCGTGCTTCTTCAATCTCTGCTCTTCCTGCTCCAACCGCTCAAACAAGCGCCGGCGTGATCGCTCGCTTCCCTCCTCCCATGATGGGTCGGGTCAGCTTTGCCAAGCAGCCTCACCGCCCCACCGTATTCCCATCGCTGGCCTAGCCATCCTCTACTCACCCACACTGTTGTTATTCTCCGGCAGCGCGCATTTAACCAAGAAGCCCTCGTTCACAGTACTCCCCTCGCGTGGGAAACAAGCTGTTGAGTCTTTCTGCCTCCGTGTCATTCCTTCCTAGGCCTCGCCGTCGTCCACCGCCTCGGTGCTCTCGGCGCTGGCTCGGTCAACGTGGTCAACGATCGACATGCATCTGAAGTGGATCAGACGTGGAGAGGCCGACAACTGAGTCCACACCGCACGCAAGGAAATGCCTCCTTATTACGCCGCAAAATAATGATTCCTCCACGACATCGGGGACCCATCGAAGGGCCTCAGATTTCGCGAAAAAAATGTTACCGCCACGACAGCTCGGACCCACCGCTATATCTTCACACGCAAGGAAGTGCCTCCTTATTACGCACAAAAAATGAATACTCCCCGTTAGCTGGGACCCAAGATAGTGGCAGGCTGACTTAGGGCCTACTAAGTTGACGGGACGGAGGGCTTTGTCAACTTAGTCAATATGCACGATTCTAGCTCCAGTGACCGTACGATGTCCATCCAACGGCCGTAGTGCTTCTTCAACCTTTGGTCTTCTTGCTCCAGCCACCCAAACCAGCGCCGGCCGTGCCTCGTGCTCCTGCCTCCCATGGCCGGCTGCGATGCGACGGAGGCCTCACCGCCCCCTACTACTCCCACCGCTGGCCAGGCCATCCCTCTACTCACCCACACCCCCTGTTATTCTGCGGCGACGGCAGCCTCACACCGCAGCGAACCAGTGAACTCTCGTACTCCTCTACGCGTGGGCATCCACTGCCGCATCTTCCCCGGCTCCGTGTCATCCCCTTCCTAGGCCTCGCCGTCATCCACCGCCCTGGTGCTCTCGGCGCGGCATGGTCAATATGGTCAAGGAAAGGCTTTCATCGGACGTGGACTGTATGTGGAGAGGCTGACAGCTGGGTCCAAGGCCGCAGCAAGGAAGTGCCTCCTTATTACGCGCAAAATAATTATTCCTCCACCTGACAGCGGGGACCCACCGGACGGGCCACCATATTTCACGAAAAAAAGGTTTCCCCCCTGACTGCTGGGACCCACCAGCTACACCTTCGCTCGCAAGGAAGTGCGTCCGGGCAAAAAAAACGATTCGCCCCCTGACTGCTGGGACCCACCAGCTACATCTTCGCACGCAAGGAAGTGCGTCTGGGCAAAAAAAACGATTCGCCCCCCTGACTGCTGGGACCCACCAGCTACATCTTCGCACGCAAGGAAGTGCCTGACAGTCGGGACCAACCTGGTCGAAGCGTACGTAGCGTTGTCATTCTGGTCGCGAACGTGTACGTACATATAGGTCGATGTAGAGGCGCGCACGTGTCGTAGATGTAGAGGCACGCACGTGTTGTAGTAGAGGCGCGCACGTAGCATGTACATGTACGTACAACGGCGAGGGTGCAAGAAAGAAAATATGGCCACGTACGTACATACGGGCAGGGTCTCTAACGCCTATCGCACATACGTACATGGCTGGTCGGAACGGAGAAACAGCATCGTCGTCGTGTTCATGGGGAGCCAACCGGCTGGGTCGGAACGAATGCGTGGTCGTGTTCATCGGGAGGGCTTGGACGGAACAGGCGATGGAAACGAGGCCTAGCGT
Organism: Aegilops speltoides; assembly: GCA_021437245.1. Taxonomy (NCBI): domain Eukaryota; kingdom Viridiplantae; phylum Streptophyta; class Magnoliopsida; order Poales; family Poaceae; genus Aegilops; species Aegilops speltoides. The sequence goes on from CM038147.1 coordinate 502,700,238, forward strand.
ACCGCACAATGGAGGAAACGGACCTTCTACGGTCGAAACGGGGGTCTTGTTGATCGGGAGGGGTGTGGCATACCGCAAAACGGACGAAACGGACCTCCTACGGTCGAAATGGAGGTCCTGTTGATCGGGAGGGGTGTGGCGTACCGCAAAATGGAGGAAACGGACCTCCTACGGTCGAAACGGGGGTCATGTTGATCGGGAGGGGTGTGGCGTACCGCAAAACGGAGGAAACGGACCTCCTACAGTCGAAACGGGGGTACTTTTGATCGGGAGGGGTGTGGCGTACCGCAAAACGGATGAAATGGACCTCCTACGGTCGAAACGGGGGTCTTGTTCATCAGGAGGGGTGTGGCGTACCGCAAAACGGAACTCCACGGGATACTGTTCATCTCCACCGTCGACCTCCTCCAGCCTCCACGGGCTACCGTCGACCTCCTCCAGCCTCCACGGGCTCCTGTTTATCCAGCCTCCACCGCGCTCTACTCCACCGGCTACTGTTCAACTACCCCTCCACGGGCACCCCTCCACTGTCTACTATTCACCCAGCCCTCCACACCACAGGGTCCTGTTCAACCACCCCTCCACGGCCACCCCTCCATCGTCCACTATTCATCCAGCCCTCCACACCACGGGTTCCTGTTCATCCAGAGGCAACGCCACCGCCACTGCTCATCCACCCCGCAACGCCACTTTGCTCATCCCAGAGGCAGATCGATCGGCTTCGATTAGCGCAGATGGCGGCGAATCGCCCATCGGGTTCAGTTAACAGCCATCGATCGATTGCTCGGGTTCAGTAACGCGTAGCCCGCAGTGCAATCGCTTGGGTTCAGTTAGAGCCCAACGCCTCGCTCAAATTCAGTTAGAGCCCAACGCCTCGCTCAAATTCAGTTAGAGCCAACGTCATAGGCTTTTTCAAAGTCTATTTTGAATACTACTCCACTCATGTGTTTTCCGATGCATCTCATGGACGGTCTCATGTAGGATTTCTACGCCATCGTCTATGTTCCTTCCTTCCATGAAAGTTGTTTGAGATGGCCGGACAACATGGTCAGCTACCGATTTTAATCTATTCATCGCCACTTTGGTGAAAATCTTAAAGCTGACATTAAGGAGGCATATGGGTCTGAACTGTTGAATCCGTTCGGCCTCCTTAATCTTTGGCAACAAGACAATCTCACCAAAATTAAGTCTAAATAGGTCAAGTCGGTCGGCATGAAAACAATTGAACAACTCCAAAGGTCATATTTGATGATATCCCAGAAATTCTAATAGAATTCTGTGGGGAAACCATCAGGGCCTAGAGCTTTGTTATGTTCCATTTGGAACACCACAACTCGTACCTCCTCTTCTGAGAATGGTGCCATTAGGATATCGTTTTCTTCTGCCATGACATGTGGAATATCATCTGTTCAGGTCTCATCAAGGGTGAAATTCCCTTCAGTTGGTGCTCTCAAAAGAGATTTGCAGTATTTGGTGATATACTTTTTGAGCTCCTCCTGACCTTCGATCCTCTCCTCATCTTGTTGGAGACTGTAAATACATTTCTTCCTAAGCCGCCCATTAGCGACCAATTGGAAGTATCTTGTATTACTATCACCCATCAAAATGAAATCAGCTTTGGATCTCTTGTAGTATTTGATCTCCTCTTCTCGCATTAGACGGGCAACCATTTCATTAGATTTATTTTTCAATTCAATCTCTTGCTGAGATAATGTGCGCGTCTCCAATTTTGTCGAGGTCATCAATGATGGTACAGAGCCTTTGGTTTTTCATTTTTATAAATTTCGTTGGTGTGTTTTGCCCATCCAGAGAGGTGTCGCCCCATGGCTCTTATTTTAAAGATCCATCGCTGAATAGGTGTACGACCAACAGCGGGCCTCTCCCAAACATTCTTGATTATGTCTACGAATCCATCCCTATGCAGCCATCCCAATTCAAATTTGGAAGGGCGTCGGGTGGCTGGGTTCGTGAAGTTAGAATCCAGAATGATGGGTGCATGATCCGATAAGGCCTCGATACGCTCTAGGGCTCGCATGGTTACTAGAGGAAATTTTACTTCACATTCGGTATCCATTAGTACTCTATCGAGTTTCTCGTATGTCGGCACAGATCGGTTGTTCGCCCAAATGAACTGACACCCCGACATACTGACCACCCAAGGATCCAAATTGTTTATCACATCACTGAATAGGAAAGGCCAATGAGTGTCAAAGCGGTCATTATTTTTCTTCTTGATACCTCAGAATGTTAAAGTCCCCTCCAATAAGCATTGGGTACGGGTTATTCTTAGCCAGGTTAACTAATTCCCGAAGGAAAGCAGATTTATGCTCATCTTGGGCAGCCCCACAGACAGCGATAAGAGTCCCATGTAAAATTATCAGCTCTATTCCGCAGGTGAAATTTTATATGAAATTCACCAATCGAAAAAGCCAACAACTCCATGGTTGTTGTCATTATCCCAAGAAGGATTCCTCCAGATCTTTCATGAGCTGGTAGACTATGCCATGTGTAGTCGAAACCACCTGATAGGTGATCGAGGACATGCGGGCGAAAGTCACACTTGCCAGCCTTAGGAATTGCCACAAAATCCAAACCATGTTCCCGGACACAATCACTGACGTGTTTATATTTAGACAAGTCTTTCCGCCAGATCAGAACATAAACATGGAGATATACCGAAGGAATTTGTGGGTCGGCACTAGAGATGCCCTAAGTAGATGGCATATTTCCGAGAGTATCTCACCCTATCCAACCGACCAACACACACATGTATATTGGTCAAAACATTTACAAACATATTGCAATGCTATAACAAACGTTACACGAGACACACTCCTTGAGATACAAAACCAAGATTCCGACTCGCGGCACGGATGTACGACGCATAAAATGCATGCTCCAAATCCTCCGTCGTGATCAGCTAACAACGCCAAAGAATTTTCAAGCACAATGGTCCATATACTAGTAGAAAAAAGGCCCATTTGTTTCGGTTCTAGAGGGCCTTTAGTCCTGGTTATGGAACCAGGACTAAAGGGTCGTTACTAAAGGCCTAGTGTCCCGGTTCTTATACGAACCGGGACTAAAAGCCCTCCACGTGGCCGCTTTCTGGAGCTCTACCTTTAGCCCCGGTTGGTAACACCGATCGGAACTAAAGAATTTTTTTTGATTTTTTTTTCGATTTTCAAATTTCTGAATTATTTTAAAATTTAATCTCTAATCACCACTCATCACTGCTCAATTTAACCTCTAATCTCTAATCACCTCTCATTATTCCAAATCATCTAACTTCCTGGCCGATCACCTATCCTCTCACTACTCCATCCTGAGCACGCTTAACTTCCGGGTTCTATTCCCCCTCGTTTTCAAGTCTGCACTTGTTGTTTTCCTGATAATACTGAGATGTCAATCCTATTAACCCTCAGGAGTTTAGCTTGAGCATGAAGTCACACGTTTCACTGTTTGAGTTTGAAAATATTTAGTAACACTAATATTTCTTGAATAAGTAGTTTGACCATAGTTTGACCACATTTGACCAGATTTGACCAAAATTCAAAATACGGAAATAATTATTTAGTAACACTAATATTCTTGAATAATTATTTAGTACCACTAATACTTCTTGGATAAATAGTTTGACCAGATTTAACCAAAAAAAAACTGAAATTTGAGCATAACTTTTTTTCCTTTTAGATTTTGAGGATTCTAAAAATTTGCAAACAGGCCTACGACTGTCACTTTTTTGCAAAACATGTCCAAATTTAAGTTCTTAAATTTTCCTAACTAATAGATGTAGTAACATAACTACATCTCGAAGGATTTAAATTTTTGAAGTTTTTATCATTTTCTTTTGCTTTTTACAAAACTGAAAAGGCGATCCACTTGGGGGGTAGAGTTTGAAAATGGGACCTTTAGCCCCGGTTTGAGACAAGAACCGAGACTAAAGGTCTAATCTTTAGTCCGAGTTTGAGATACGGACCAGGACTAAAGGGCATCACACCCTTTAGTCCCGGTTCGTGTCTCAAACTGGGACTAAAGGTCTCATTTGAACCGGGACTAATGCCTTTAGCCGTACGAACCGGGACCAATGCCCCATGGGTACCGGTTCGTGACTAAACTGGGACTAATGGGCTTATCTGGCCCTAACGAAAGCCCTATTTTCTACTAGTGATAGAAGGAGTAACCAGCTCTTTGTTGTTTAGTCTAGTTAGCCTCGTGGTCAGATCTAATGACGGTCCAAACGGAAGTGTGGCAAAATCTCGGTGTTCTGTTGCTGCACATGTTAGGGTTTGCTTCGGTGCTCCTATTCCACGAGGTTACGTGTTGGATACAGGACAAACACGTGGGCCGTTCCCTCTCGGTGTGCTAGTTCGATAGACCGATATTCTGCTCGCTACTTGCTCTTTTGTTTTGCTTGTATTTTTTGGTTACTATTTTTTCTGAATCATGATCAAATCAAAGACACAAAACACATGAAAATGAATTAATCCTGAACAAGAACACAATAATATTTTCCTTAAAACTCGTGAACAAGAAATGAATTACTTGTGAATTCAAAAAATGTTCGCAAATTTTAGAAATGTTATCAATTATAAAATGATCATGGCTTCAACATTTGTTCATGAATTTGGAAAGAAAAAATATGCAAATTCAAAAAATATATGCGAATATGGAAAAATCGTGAATTAAAAAATAATCATGAATTTTAAAATGTTTATAAATTCGAAAATAATTTTTAGCTAACTTAAAAGTATATTCATAAATTCAAAATATGTCTACAGAATTCACAAAATGTTAATGATTGTTCTGTTAATTTTATAATTATTTGTGAACTAAAAAGTGTGCATAAATTTGTTTTTTTCATGATTCCAGTTTTTCTTCATGAAATCAAACAATGTTCAGGAATTCAAAAAATTCTCGTGGATTCAAAAAAGCAAAAAAAAAAACGCGAATGGAAGACAAGTATTATAGAACAAAAAAACCGGTTCTTCCCGAGCAAACAGAAAAATGGGCCAGCCCATGTACCGGCGGGGCTCTCGTCAGTGCGCGGCGTTGCGCTGTTTTCCCCATGGATCCACCGCAAAATCTTTCCCGCCATTTGGCCTCCCGTGTTCCCGCCACTTCCTCCCCTGACCCCAAATCCATCCGTCCGTCCCACCCCACTCTCTCCCCCATCCCCGCCGCCGAAACCCGAACCCCCACCCGACCGACCGACGCGCCGCCGCTCCCCGACGGCCCGTCCCTCCGCAGAGCCAGCCCGCCCGCGGCCGCCATGGAGGAGGAGATCCGCGCGGAGTTCGAGGGCAGCGGCTTCACCATCGGCGGCGACGGCGCCCAGATCCTTTCCACGCGTAAGCAGGCGCCCCCCTCGTTTCCCCGGTTTTCTTGTGCTCCATTCCGTTTGGTCGGCGCCGGCTGGTTTGCTGATGCGCGTGGTGTTGGTTCCTCTGTGTTTCGCAGTGCTGACCTACTGCGTCAACTACAAGATGAGCCCCGCGGATCTCGTCTCCAACTGGGAGGTCTACTACCTCAACAGGTCAGTCCGCATATATAGGATAAATTTTTTGCACAGTGTTGTAATTTCCTTCACGTAGAGCCGTCTAAGTTTTGATGACAATCATCGATTCTGACCTTTATTGGCACCATATCTGAAAACATGCCATCCGAGTTTGGGGGAAAATGTACTACTGAATATTTGTTCTGGATATAAGCCAGTAATTCTTCAGTAATGTGATTTATGAGCATTCGATTAATCCTAGAAGAAGTAGCGATGTTTTTGTGCGATTCCTGGTACGTACATTTCATGTTTTGCTCGAATGGATATCAGTAGCGCATGGAAGCACACAGCATTGCCAGGAACTCCATAGGTCATTCAATTGTTTTAGCTGGCTCTTCGAAGCATTCAATTCGGGTCCTGTATTTACGTGTTTCTTTTGATCTATGTTCTGGAATATAGTTTGGTAGCACTAGTTGCATAACGTTTTTTGTCTTCCCTGTTATTTTTTTTCCGAGTGTAAATACAACAAAGCTACATGTATTCTGTATTAGCTATCACAAAACTCCAGATTTGAGCATCTCTTTCGCGTAGCTACAGATTTAAGAAGCATTTGCATCTCTTAACTTTAGATCTTAGCTTGAACCTTACATACTGTAAGCCTGACGACCATGGCTTACACTAACCCATTATATTATGGATGTGCCACCAAGCTCCTTCCCCTATCCATCTCACTTGCAGGTGTGAAAATGGATAAATGGGTTGCGTCAGGCCCAAGTTTGAACGCCCCTGTCTGGTGCCTTTCTCTGGATAAACTATTTTTTTTGTCAATATTTCATTTTTAGATGGCCTGGCCATGAACTCATGATAACCTGCCAAAAACATGCATAGAGTTTTAGGGTTACTGTGATGAGCGGTCTGGCTGTGGTAGAGCGCTAATGAACCTTGGCTGGTCCATCTCCATGTAGCCTGGCTGATGGCATGAGGAGTGCTCCTTCGTGACACCACTGTTATGGCCCTATGTGGGCTTGGGGCACTGATATGTGGGTCAGTTTTGTCAGGGCAGTGACACAACAATCGGACCTGAAACCTGGAGTTTCGTTGAATCACTAAACTTGAGTTTGGTGGTGACACATAAGCTTCTGAAATCAGTGACTATGTGAACTAGATGCTTAAATCTGTAGTGTGAAATGTCCCAATAGTCACTATATTAGCGGAGAGTAGCTAATTTTATTACATTGAAATACCACCCCCTGTTATTCAAATGTCTCGGAGATGTAATTTGTTTCTGAAATCAGTAGCTATATGAACTAGATGCTTAAATCTGTGGCGCTTTTGTATGTGATTAGTAAAATACTGTATATTTAGCCATCACTACCAAATTAGTGTGAAATGCCCCAATAGTCATTATATCAGGGAAGAATAGCTAATTTTGTTACATTCAAATACTATCCCCTGATATTCAAATGTCTCAGTGGTATTTATTTTTTCTGAAATCCGTAGCTACATTCAAATCAAGTAGTACACCTCGAGAATAGCGGATAGACACGCGCAAAGGAGTAGATCCACCTTTGCAAGTATGATCCGCTTGTCCCTTGACGATGGAGCACTCGCCATGGTGATGTCCGTAGAGCATCACTACCTCTATATCTTTATACCTCTGGACATAATCTATCATCAAGCTTATTTGTATTTCCTGTCGAGGCGTTAAGTCTTATGCATATTTAGGCAGTGAAATGGCTGAAATCTTGTGGCTCATGTTGTATACTGGCCTGATGCACTAAGAATTCTGCCCGGTGTTCATTACACCTAGTCCTGTATTTTAGATTTTCTGAACTCTATCTGACAAACCATATTTGCCACAAATTACAGCTCTGGTGGAGAAACTTCTATTTTGTTTTGTTCTTTATTACACGATATTGCCCAAGGAAACTGAACCAACTGATTTATGCAGGCAACTGGATGGGTTAAAGGTCGAAAGCTCATACCTGGATGGTTTTCTGTCACACCTTCAAAATGAAGTAAAGGAAAAGCTTATAAAAGAAGAAACAGACCTTCACATTTACTCCAGTAATGATGTTGACATGTTAGTTCCAAATACAGGATTCTCTGATGTGCATTTGTTCTACTTCACTTTTAGCAAAAGTGTATACTTTTTTCTATTGTCAAGGAAAAACATAATTTAGAAGTAACTGTTGCAGGCTCTTGAGCAATACACACACAGATGAAGAGGGCCTCCTGGGCACACCAAGCACGAAACAGGAAAAGACACATGGAGAGTCATCTAACTCTGAGCTAACTCCTCTGACAACCGAAAGGCCATCATCCATCAGAGCGGCTAAAACAAATGGTGATCGTATTACCCCTTTTGCACAACGAGTAAATAAATTTACTCAGCATTATGTTCTGAATGCTGATAACGTGGCTAGCATGCCAAGTAAAGATGAGGTTGAAACCTCAGAAGATGAGTTAATTAGAAGGGTCCAACCAAGTCAAAAATGTACCTTGCAAGTTCAACGATCAAAGCCTGAACCAGGTTGCAGGTTCATGTATGACAGGATGGAAGACCGAGTAAGGGCAATACTTATTTGTTTGTGTAATTTGTATCTATAGCTGCTTATTATATTATGTTTCCAGTTTAATTACCTGGAAGATCGTATTGGAAGGTCAGCAAGATTGTTTTCTGCAACTGGGCTTTGTGGACAACCTGCAGATGCTACCCTTGCTTCAGAGGTTTGCTGCATTCTATCTGAACTTTCCTGAGCGAACTATCATTTTTTCTTGAAAGCAGATGTAATTATTCTTGCTTTTCAGGAGAACATGTTTGCAGTTGGCATGGTAATTTGCGATGGGGAAGGTCGCTTGAATGAAAAATCTATCTTGTTGCAGGGCAGGTAAGTGTGCTTCTTGGGCCTGTTCACGTGGACTTTTTCCGCTCACTATTTGGTTGTTTCTTTAGGCTAACTAAAGGATCAACTTTTTCTAGTGTCGAGCACTCCAGGGGACAGCGTGTACGCCTTGATTTGAAGGATATAAACCAGTTCTCTTTGTTTCCTGGGCAGGTATACACAGCTTGTTCTCATGCCATATCCATTATCTAGTGCACTACTAACATAAAGTTGAATTACAGGTTGTGGGTATTGAAGGCCACAATCCTAGTGGACACTGTTTTGTCGCATCAAAGTTGATTGATTCCATACCAATTTCTGTGGATGATCAACTGCCTTGTGCTAAGAAGCAAGCTGTTGACCATGAAGGACATCAAAATTCAAACACACTATCAAGGGTGTTGTCATCGGTTAGTCCCTGATTATTGGAGAAACATTGGAGTGCAATACCTGTTTGATTATTTATGTTATTGTTACATGATAGCCATAAACTGATGATTTATTTACTCTAGCTATAGGAGAAAAGTATGATTCAGCACTACCATGACATTGTTCATTCTATCATCAAAAAACGTAGATTCATTCTATTTTCCTCTTTTCCTTGCCTTGCTATTGGAGTGCCATCATGTTTGACTACACATTTTGTATTCCAAATGACTAGCAGAACGGTAGGCTGGTAGAATGTCCTTAGAACTAAGGAACTCTTTAATAGTATTTGTCCGCAGAACTAATCAACTCAAATCTTAGTTATTTACTATCAATACATTTTAACAAAAAAATGTACCCATGCATGAAGATTTTATTACCTACCATGTTGACACACTAATAGGCTGTTTGGTTCGTGTCCTGGCCTGGGGGCTCACACCCAGGCAGCATCATCCAACCCTGGGCCTTACAAATCAGACACCTGAGATTACTGCCTAACCATGGCAAGCTGGCCAGGATAGCAACCAAACATGCACTATATGCAGTAACATCTATTTCTTATACTGTCTTTACCAGACTTAGCTACATTTTTTTTATGAAAAGGACCAGACGTAGCTACATGTTATAATAGTAGTGCTCACTGATAGTATATATTTTTTCTTGCAAAGGACTGCGTCTCGATGCATAGATAGATAAAGAAGGTTTGTACAGACCTGAAATGGGCCACATTACAATGCCACGCTCCTAAATGCTAGGATCCAGGGGAAGGATCTCCATCAGTAGGGGTGACCAAAGCCGAGAAACTGTTGTTACCCAGGCGGACATTGTGCAGTTTCACTGTGCAGCCTGTCCACACAATTATAATTCCTCCCTGAGTGTCAGTAGCTGGCAAGCAGAAATAATTGCCGGGCTTCCGTTAATGGAGAAGGGGTTACAATTGCCTTAGTCTCTTGGAGGCAGACAATGGACACGCCTGTCGTACTGACAAGGCTCTGAACACCTGTACGCTGAGGTCGACTATTTAGCCCCCGTACATTCCATACCGACATCTTAGGTTCGTATAACACTGGTATGACGGAGACACCCAAGAGATGAGGGCGAGGTGGTCAGACCTTGGCGAGGCTACAACCTATACGTTGTTGTGATCATGATGATATAGTTTTATAGTTAGTTTTCCCATGTTTGAATTTCTGATGTTTCTTCTTACAGGTCATTGCAGCAGGTCCCTTCACAACCACAGATAATCTTTTGTTCGAGCCATTGCAAGAATTGCTCTCATATGCATGCCGTAAGCAGCCCCAATTGCTCATACTGGTGAGGCCTTTGAATCCTGATCAGGAAATGTTGTGTATATTTATATGTTTCGTTGCTACACATATCAATTACTAATTATTATTTTCTGTAGATGGGACCCTTTATCGACTCTGATCATCCTGAAATCAAAAAAGGAACTTCTGACCAGAGCTTTCATGATATTTTCCGTTTTGAGATTCTGAGGAAGGTAGGTAGTGACAAAAGATTCATGCCTGCAGGTTGAAAAATCCATTACTAAGTAATATTTGTTTGTTTCATATCTTTGTCCAGCTTCAAGATTTTACCCAGTATTTGGGGCATAATGTTCGTGTAATTCTTGTTCCATCTGTGCGTGATGCTCACCATGACGCTGTTTTCCCCCAGGTGTGTAGCTTTCCTCATTTAGAGACACCAGCCTTTAATTTTCTATTTGGCAATTATAAACACAATGTGATATTATGATGCATCAACAAATGTCTGTAGTCCTTATAAACATATTTACTACCATCTTAAACCAGAACTGCCCTACATTTAGGGATTGTCTAAACTAGGGCCAGACGGCCAGTTAATATGTGTAACTGCACCGTGCTTTATCTATTTATGCCTTCTTTTACCTATCGATCCACACATCTGTATTTGCTTATGATGCATCTCTTTGTTCTGTTTATTGTGAAGAATTCTAATGATATATCTGTGTTATTGCTGTCTGCAGCCTGCATTTGACTTGCATTTACCTGAAGATATCACACAACAGGTAATACATCACTCTTTGTGATTAAACTTTTTGCTAAATAGCTAATAATTATATTCTTTTGTTCTGTTTGCATACATTATGCAGATTACTTGTCTGTCAAATCCAAGTCTGTTCAGTTCTAATGAGGTACGCCTATCAAATTGGACGAAAGAGTTTATGTGATGGACACGCATACAGTTTGATGTTACACAACACAATTATGCAAGCTACAAGATACTTGCAATAATATTTGTTAGTTATATATATATTTATGCTCCTTTTTCTGCTATTCTGCTATGAAGTAATATTTTGAATTATGGTCATTTAGCTTATGGAAGTATTCTCCTTATGTTAGCCTTAAGATACTTATTTTATTTTCTACCTTAGTGTTACATGTTCAGGAAGAGTGAATTCCCATTGGGCTTACTTTGCGAACTCAGCTCAGATGTAGATTACTTTCATGCATGATATAAAAAAATCAGTTAGCCTTGTTATGTTAGCCTTCTGTACAACTGTTTGTCTTTCCTGTTCCAGATACAATTTGGCTGTTGTACAGTAGACATCTTGAAACAGCTGAGTGGTGATGAAATTTCTCGCAAACCACCTGGAGGAAAGGCCGCAGATAGGATCGGGAGACTTGCAACACATATAGTGAAGCAGCAAAGGCAATTTTGTTCTATTAAGCAAATTTGTGTTAGTCAGGACAGACGATGTTTTGTAGTTCTGAATTCTTACGCAACATACCCATCTTACAGCTACTACCCTCTCTATCCACCTGCTGCTGGTGTGCCCATGGACTTCTCACTTTCCAAGGAAGCGTTGGAGATCCCGTCAGCTCCTGATGTTCTTCTGCTTCCTTCTGATCTTGCTCCATCTGTGAAGGTAATTGTGTGATACCCACTGAATCTTGAAATTTCAAAATCGTTAGGTCACGAGGGAGTTTGATTTTTCATGTTGTACTTTTTAGCTAATTATATTTGTTTCCTGATGAAATGATATCAAGCACACTTTGTGAAGCAGGTGCTTTCCGTGAACGAAGACACGGAGGAACATAAACGGTTCATCTGTGTGAACCCTGGGAGGCTAGCAAAAGGTATCGGTGGAGGCACGTTTGTAGAGCTTTACTACAACGAGGACACCGAGAAGACGAAAGCCTTCATTATGCGCATCTAAGAAAGGTATGGGTTGTAATTTATTAGTTAATGAAAACTAAACAACGGCACTTATCCTGGAAATGAAGGAAATCATCCACATCGATTATGTAGCAAGCTTTCCTCCGTGACTAGTTTCAGCAAGGAAAATCAACTCATTTCTGACGTACTTTATTGTCACTTTGCAGAATTTGTAACATTTTCCTATTGACCAAGTACCGGACTGGAAAGGTGAGACTAGTGCGAAGTACATCGCTTCTGTTCTTATTGCCCCACTCTGCTGTGAATTGGATCCAGGGAGTCCCTAAGCCTGTAATTCTAGTTAGTTAATTCAGCTTAGTATTGGTGGAAAACATCTCCGAAACTTATTTGTAACCTGTACGTACATTTTATATTCAGCACAAACTCAACATTCTATATTTGGGAATTTGTCAGCTTCTATTCTCCATTCATTGTACTAAATCCCTCTGTTTCAACCCTGTCTTGGAAACACCGTGAAGTCCTCCGATTTGGATTCTTGAACTGAAACCAATTGGATTTTGATCTGTCCCAACTAGAATCGTCCACGACTTCCATGTACATCTTGGCAATGCGCATGTCTCAAATTCCCAATACAAAGAATATGTTTTCTGTAAGCACATGTCGAGACAGTCTATTTTGCTGCAATTCTAGCCAGGTCAGTAAGAGACGGCTCATCATCACCTCTGAGCCAAGCCAACCACAGAATGACAAATTCATAGTGCTGCCTCCTGATGGAATCAACAAGTGTACACCGTGAAGCTTGATTATACAAGGCAAACAACACAGGTCCTTTGATGACACTAACCAAGGGCAAAACTCAAGAACATATGGATAACTAGATCCAAACCACACGGTCAACGTACTTCCTTACAAATCCCAAACGAAAAAACAAGGTGAGAGGGTTCGTCCCCAAGTTTTAGGACAAGCAAGTCTTAAGTTACACATGGAGAATCTTCTCCACAAGAGGAGGTCTCCGAGTTTCACCTTGTAAGTGGCATTGCTCTCCATGAAGAGCCATCTCCACAATGGAGGAATCCCACAAGGAGAGGGTAGATGAGCTAAGCTCTATCAATAGTTCTAATGTTATTATTTTTGAAGGTTAAGAGGAGGTGGGGGAAGAGTATGTATAGGTCCACCCACAAAGGACTTCGTTCTGGTTTGGAGAAATGGTTTGCCTCGGAGGCTCCAAGGTGGGTCAGTGACTCCGGGGCATCTCTGGGCAGCCTTCGGATTTTCTAGAGAGCTGACCAGGAGCGTCAGAGGATGTCGGTCGTCCCTGCAAACTTTCCTGGTCAGGGAGAGCGAAGGTGTTAGGTTTCTAAACACGACATTATTTGTATGCTTCTAAATGTGCCAACAACATAACAGGGCGTGCATTTGCAGCGTGTGAACAGATATGATTATGAGTTAATTAACATTAGCTCTGCGAACTTCTTCACCGAAGAGCTAGTTTCACAACTTCTTGCATCCCGAGACCTCCCATGCCTAGGGAAACAACCATTAAGATATCGAATATGACAATTTGCTCGATACATTCCAGTTTATTACATGGCAGAGAATAGGAACCTACACCCCCTAAAGCTTGATTCTTCTTCTCTCTGATGATGATGGAAAACGAGGCATATATATGATGGACTGGGTTGGCTGTGTGCATCAGAGATGCAGAGGCCAGGGGTTATCCTTCTTTTTGAAGAAAAAATATATGATGGACTGGGTAAAGAAATCAAGTAGAGTGATAGGGCTAGTTCGACCTCAGTTTGTTTTGAAGAAGCACAAAATGATGGGCCGCCATAAAGAAGAAGGTTAGTACTCTACCATAGAAGGAGTAAACAGAGAAGCGTCAAGACTTCATAACTACTCATCTTTTATCATTCTTCTCTACTGTATTTGTCAAATCTTTGCGCCTATATCCTGAAAGTGAAGGTAATCATCCACATCACTATGTGGCAAGCCTTTCTTGTGACCAGTTTCAGCAAGGAAAATCAACTCATTTCTGACGCACTTAATTTTCACTTTGCAGAATTTGTAACATTTTCTTATTGATCAAGTAGCAAGTACTGGACTGGAAAGATGAGACTAGTATGAAGTACATCAGTTCTGTTCTTATCGCCCCGTTCTGCTCTGAATTAGATCCAGGGAATACTTAAGCCTGTAATTCTACTTTAGTTAATTCAGCTTAGTATTGGTGGAAACATCTCCAAAACCTATTTGTAACATGTACGTACATCTCATATTCAGCACAAACTCAACAGTCTGTATTTGTCAGCTTAAATTCTCCATTCTTATAGTATAGCCTCTGTTTCAACCCTTGTCTTGGAAACACCGCAAAGTCATCTGATTATTGAGCAATTTGTCAACTTGGGGATGGCTGCACCCTGGTGGATTACAACATCCAGGAGCCCACCCTCACTTGGTGTTCCGCCTCCGCAGTAGTCAGCAAGTGGCCGGCCATGGTGCTGCTTCTGTCTCTGTGCTCGCAAGTCTGGTGCCCTTCGGTGCCCTCCATTGGTGTTGTTATTACTACTGGTTAGTGTGTGCTTGTTTTGTTGTTTCTGTGTTTCTATGGTGTTATGTTCGTCCGTATCTACAAACTTCTGCTGCGATGCAGCACCTTCAGATGAAGCGTGATGAATGAATAAATCAGCCCTGAATTCGTGTGTAATTCTTGTTCTGCTCTTAATGTGACTGTAGTCTTGTAAGTCTTGCTTTTGGTGTGCGTTCTCTGGATTTGATACCTTGCATTTAAGTGCCTAATTTGTCTGTCATCAGGCGAGGAAGGAGGAACTAGCATGCAACTTGTCCCTATGTCTTTGAAAAGCTGTACTGCGTCTTTGCAAGACGTTTGCATTTTTGCGGCTTTGCAAGATGCCCATATTTTTGCGGCTTCACATGTGAAGTGCCACCCTCTCCACCTCGCCCCGTAGCTCACGGGCAGGCTCGAACGTGCTCACCTCCAACGCCGCCGTCTCCGCACTTCACTCGATCGTCGCCTCCATCCAATGATGCATGTTCTCATTTGCACCTGCATTGCTTGCCGGCGACAGGGACCCTCCAGCCCATTGGCCGGCTGGTCATGGTCCACCACTGCCTTGCCGTCCTCCATCTCTGCCTTACCGCCGTCGTCATGGCACAACTAGGAGGAGACGGGAGCTGTGGAGGATAGAGTAGCGCCCAACTACGCTGTCATCAACACCGAGCTCCTGCTCACACAATGTGTCTCGTTGCGACTCCAATTTCAGGTGTAGAGTGCGAGTAAACCACGATCAGACATCTCCCAGTCTAGTTGCTACCACGCTCCCGATGCCTATCATTCCTAGCCAATGGCTGGACGGCCGAGACAATGAGCGAAGGATTGAAAAAAAAGGGGAAGAACAAACCCAGCACCACTAGTTCTTCTAACGCTGGGAATTGTTATCTCAAAAGATGTTCGGTACAGAAGGGAGGTTGTGCAAATATGTAGGCTGTAGCTGAACTTGAAAATTTTGTGTAATGAAGGTGAGAGATATTAAGACATAGAGAGCATGGATCACCTAGAATATTAGGTGCGCAGAGTTATTCTAGTTGCAGATTAAAAATATAAATACTTTCAAACTATAACTTCACTTGTCATGAGAACTAGCTTCTTTCACCAAAGTGTACATTCATCCGGTAAGGAGAAGAGGATTTGATTATTTTCTATGAATGCCTCCTGCGCATGCATACTACAAAGTTGTCTGCAAGAGGGCAGCTAAGCTATCCTCGTGGAAAACCAGTCTAACATGAAGGGAGTAAAGAAAAAGAATGTATATTTCTTGGAAGTTTCTGTAAACCGATCAAGCAAACATAAATATCGATTTGTAAGAAAAAGGACATATATTTCTTGCAACTTTCTGTATTCCGAGGAAGCAACCATAAATATCGATTTGTAAGAAACCCGACTCTTCTGTGCAACCTGTGGGGTTGTAATCGTGGTCGTCTGCTGTCGTTGAGATGTGGTGGTCGCCCATTGTGTCTCCTCCATTGGTTGCCATCGACGAGATGCGACGACCACCTAAAATCTGCAATAAGATGGCCACCTGTCTCCATCCGGGGTTGTCGTCGCTGCCATCTATGGGGTGCCTCTGGCGCAGCATGCCGTCGATAGGATGTGGTAGCCGCCTACCTAGGGTCAATCTTGGTGTGAGTAGTATTAATTCCTTTGTTCAACCAGGTAAGGTGGCAACCCAACAAAGGGACCCCACAAAGGAAGCTAAGGCGATTGGGTTAAAAATGCCATTAAGGGGATATAAGTATATGAGTGATTAGAAATATTAGTCTACCACTGTCTGTTGGGTAATTAACTGAAGACCGTTTCAAAAAGAAGCTCAACAATTCGAACGGTAAGCTGTCATATGAATGATGACTTACAACACTTTCCTTACTAGTCTACCGATGTTCAGGCTATCCTTTTTTGAGATACCTGAATGGGTGTTAAAAAGGCTAGACTTTTATCGCTCTAGTTTCTTCTGGTAATGCGAGGAGCAGAAGCAGAAGTACGTTAATGAGACATTTTGTGTAGGGCTGAGGATCAGGTGGGCAGGGCATTGAAAACCTAGAAATAAAAAACAAGTTCTTACTTAGCAGATGATTGTATAAGCTACTTAATGAGGAAGATGTTTGGCAAGAGTTGTTGCATAAAAAAAAATACCTGAACTCCAAAACATTATCCCAAGTAGATGCTAATCCTACCCATTCACCATTTTGGAGGGGTTGGATGAAGGTCAAGTATCCTTTTTTATGTGACGACCCTTTAAGGTTGTTGATGGCCAATCGACAAGTTTTTGGGAAGATACTTGGTTGGGAGACACTCTATTAGCTATACAATACCTAACTCTATATAACATTGTGTTTAGAAAATAGGATTCGGTGGCTCCTTTTCTTGGGGCTAGCCCTTTGAACATGCAATTCTCCAGGGCTTTGCCGAGTGATAAATGGACTAAGTGGATCCATTTGGTTTTTAAGTTGATGTCGATTAATCTAACTCAGAGGCCAGATTCATTCCAATGGAGGTAACCACTAATAATGTCTTTATTGCGAAGTCTATGTATGCGGATATGATGGATTCAGAACCTATTTTTCATAGAAAACATAATGGAAAACAAAGGTTCCTTCGGAGATCGAAGTTTTCATGTGGTTCTTGCAAAGGAAGTAGTTCTTACCAAAGCTAATCTTGCTAAGTGTAACTGACATGGTAGCAAAAAATGTTGTTTTCATGATCAAGAGGAGAGACAATTCATCATTTATGCCCTTCATGTCCATTTACTACATTGATCTGGCATACAATTCGTGTTACTTACAATTTAGCACCACCAACATGCATCCCAAATCTGTGGGGGAAGTGGTTGAGTGGTATTCATCATAGAGCCCTGCTATACAGCCGACACTTATTAGACGACACGCGCACGATGTTTGCCATCCAGCCATCGGCGACGTTGTTCCTAGAGTATCTTACGGTGGAGAGGAATTATCGGCTGCACATCGTGCACGCAACATCGTGTGTAGATCAATTCCGTTCATCATAAGCTGAAGGGACGAATCTGTGTGGGAGTTTGTGCAATTCTCTGGCCAATACAAAATGCCGGAATGACTGCATTTTTAATCGATCATCAACTCTTAATTTCTTGCAGGTTATCTACCTGGCTACGCTTCAATCCATATGATGCCATCACTGCAGCATGTGGATGCACAAGCGCATATCGCCTCTGGGTGCAGCTCGCTGGAAAAGCTTACGCATGGCTTATTCAACCAGTTTGGCAGGCGAGCCACTTATAGATTATGTGAATAAGCTATTAATCTCAAGTATGACTGGTTGTGGTCATGTTTTTTTCCTTATTTCTGGCACTCTATGACTTGAACTTGCTGCACGTTTATTAAAATGGGAATGTGCATCTTGTGATGCAGAGGCCGGGGTACTCTCCTTTTCGAAAAAACGATGTTCATTGGGTAATTATAAATTTGAACCTTACATGTTTATTCTAATTTCCTTCTTGTCAAATAGAAGTACTAGTTTGCTAATTTTCTTACTATCATTAAGGTTTTCTTCTAATTTGAAAACAAGATATTAAATTTATGCCTGGATTCTACTCCCTCCGTTTCAAAATAGATGACCCAACTTTGTACTAAAGTTAGTATAAAATTGGGTCATCTATTTTGGAACGGAGGGAGTAGGAGCTAAGAGAGATAAGTTGCAGGACTTCCACATTTGCATCAGAAACTTACTATAAGCAGTACACATCTCGGTATCTTGAGGATCATATGCATGGCGTTGACTACAAAAATCATCTATTTGACTAACCTATGATGCATATGTTCAAAATTTTATATGGTGCTCTCTATCAAAGCAAAATTAATTAATATCGATGTTTCCACTTTGTTGATATGTGTGCAACATGTCAGCAAGGGTACCTCACTACCCCCCGCTTGGCTGCAAATTCGACATGCACTCTCTCCCTAAAAATGATCATAATGTCCTATATGTCTTTCTCTATACTCCTCTCTACTTACTCATGGCCTGCCACCCGTCTTCAGTCTCTTGAAATTCCAGCTACCTTTTTCACGCTTTCTTTGCCATCTCAGCTTTGCTTGTAAGACTTCCCCCCGCTTCGGTACCTCACTAGTACTACCCCCCGCTTGATTACAAGGCTTCCTTGCCACCCCCCGGCCCCATCTTCCCAACCACTTAATATTTTGCTTTTGCAAGCTCACTGGCCAAACCATTCATGCTCGATGCCTCGATGGGAATGGGAGATACTGGGACATGAAAACAAAGAGACATCATAGTGTGCTGATAGCCTTCAATTAGCTTTACTATCTTTTTCTAGTATTTCTCGTAAGAAACTGCTTAGATGGAATAAGCTGCCAATTTGGCTAGAACTGAGAAGGAAATTCCAACCAACACTTGCGGACTTCTTTTTTTTTTTCCAGAAAGACTTTGCTTCTGACACTAAAACAACTACATCTAAATTGTACGTCACATAGGATTTTTGCTCGTTAACATGTATCCTTCGGTGTGACCATTTGACTAGTAAGACAACTTTTCAGCTATAGCAGCTTTTATTAGTGTGTAGACCATATACAACCGGACCCCTCATATCCTCCCCAAACGTCCGGGCGGACAGCCCGGTCATTGCCCGGATAAGAGAGAGAAAGAAAAAAGGCACCCAACTAGACTTCTCATGTTGTCCTCATATGGCGGGCTGTCCGCAAATCCAGCCATATATGGTGAGGATATGGGAATGTCCGAGCGTGTCCGGTCAATCCTCCACGTAGGATGAGGCTTACCACCTTTTCTCTTTCTTTTCTCTCTCTTTTCATCCCATCAATCATATTGCATGTCACTGGACAATTCAGGGACAAAGTAGGAGACATGGTTACATGCATACACAAATGGGGGCTTGGACGGACATATGTACGAACATTGGGCGGATGCGTCTGCAGATGTTTGAGAGGCCAAATTTGCTAATTACGATTTTAGGTGTCCTTATATCCTGCAACAATACAAATTCGAAGACTCTACGTGTGAGCACATATGAACGTGCACACTCAGGCCCGTCAATGAGGATGTGCGAGCTATGCAGTTGCGCAGGGTTCCCCAAAATTGAGGGGTCAGACCCAAGCGACGACAAGCATGGTGTCAAGCGGGTTGATTCGAACCCATAGGAAGCGAGTCTGGTTGCGTCCAGTTAAGGGATCTTGGTTCCTATGTAATCGGGAGTAGTTGAGTAGGAGGACATCGTATTAGTTGGATGTAGCCTGAACTTTCCCCCTCTACTGTTCTTCCTTCCCCAAATTCGCTTGGTGTGACACCACACCCCAAATTCGCTTGGTGTGACACCACCGAATATTCAAAATAACTACATAATGAAATCAAGAAAATATCAAACCTGTTGTTAATGATTTGGCTAGCATTGTTATGCCGCAGAGAAAATTCTTTGTTGGAATCTCAATTTGGGGGCTGACGAATAAAATTCAATCCAAGGACAAATTGTGAGCATATATCAACAATGCGTGGGAAGTTGAGCCCAGCAGCAAAGGCCGGCGCCAGAACACGTCAATGACAGTCAATAAGCACCTAACCAATTAAGGATTAAGAACACTTGGCCTCGCCGACCTTGGTTCTTTCATGTCTATTGAACGTTGCATTGCATGGAAGAGCTCCCGGGTTTAATGGATCTGCACCTCCACGACAGCGATGGAGGACCCCCGACGTCGCAACTAACTGAAATCTCTCAAAAAAAGTAACGTGCCGTTGGTCACACACTAGACTAATGATGGACGCATCTGCTGTCTTGTTTTGCTCGGATGTACATTCCTCAATGTCATGTGTATTAGTGTATAACCAATACACCTACCACCAGTGGATACTTACTACATACACATATAGTGACTGACACATACATATATATGACGTACTGAACAAACACATGTTATTATGGTCCTGTAGACACGCTGGAGATACTAGTACAGTAGTTTTTTTTTTAGAACGAAGACGCCAGATGCGTCCGGCTTTAAATTAATAAAGCCCCAACGGCAGCGTAACACACAACAAGTCTTAATACATCACCAAAAGCCATTCCGGCTCGAACCCACGCAGTTTGGACGCAACTTAACGAGTCAAAGACGGATTACAGGGCTGAGCCCGTACTGAGCGCGCAGGTTCGTCAAGCAACCAAAAGGGACCACGGTCAGAACCGTAGTCAAGGCTCCCTAGCCATCGCGTACACTTCCTGCAGACGTTGTTGGGCGGTCTTGATCATCTCAACATCCTTATGCCTCCCCAACGGACTCCACTGCTGCAATAGATGGTTGCATTTGGAGATAATATTAGCCGGGTGAGATGGAAAGCACCCCTCTATGGTGAATTTATTTCTAGTTAGCCACATGGACCAGAGTAGTGCCCCGACACAACTCCACATAACACGATGAGCAGGGCCCTGAATCCCCTCTAAGAGTTGGATGAGCTCTGCCGCCGAGCGCGGGTCCCATTGGACACCCGCCGCGGTCCGGACAGCGCTCCACGCAAACCTCGCAAGGGGACATCTAAAAAACACATGATTGGCGTCCTCTGGTCCCCGCACAACGCACACGGGCCGGTAGCCGGGCCGTTGCGTTTGGCCACATTCAAAGAAGTAGGCAGTTTGTCGCGGAACATTTGCCACATAAAAAGTTTGATCTTCAGGGGCAGCCGCGCTTTCCACAACCCTGCAACCACAAGTTGTGCCGGCCCACGACAAATCTTGCGGTATAAAGAGTTCACCGAGAACTTCCCTGAGCTGGTGAGCGCCCAGCTCACCGTGTCAGGCTGGTCCGAGAGACCCACTGGGTCGATCAACTGCAGCAAAGCCGCAAGGTGAGCTTGCTCTTGCCTGTTAAGTTCCCGCTTAAAATGAATCGCCGGTGGTGATGTTCCCAGCGCATCTGCCACCTTCATCGCGGGATCGACAACGATCGCATATAGATCCCGGAACTCGGTCCAAAGGTCCGTCCAGAATCGCACTGACCTACCGTTCCCTATAGAGAATTTTGCCCCCATGGCAAACGCTGGTTTGATCGCCTGTAGATCATTCCAGAAAGGTGAGCCCCTTGCCCTCCCGTGGAAGAAGTTCCCATTAGGGAAATATTTGGCCCTTAGAAGGTCAACCCATAGACCGGTGTCCCCCTGGACAATTTTCCAGATCCATTTGCACATCATCACGATATTAAGCCATCTGGAGTTGGTGATCCCAAGGCCCCCATGTCCTTGGGTCGACACACCCAGGCCCATTTAACCATATGGTACTTACGGTTCGGGCTTGTTCCTTCCCAAAAGAACTTGGCGCGAGGTTTGTCAAACTTTGCATGGACCCCTTCTGCGAGCAGAAACAGGCCCATGGCAAACATTGGTAGAGAAGACAAGCTGGAGTTCGTGAGAACTAGCCTAGCTGCTTTCGACAGGAATTTGCCCCGCCAAGGGCACACCCTACCCCTCACCTTGGCACACAGAGGTTCCCAATCCTCTATCATGGGCCTTTTGGTGTCTACTGGGAGGCCGAGGTATATAAACGGAAATTTGCCCACTTTGCAGTTGAGCAAATCAGCAATGCGCCTTCCCTCCTCCGGCTCTACCCCCATCGAGATCACCTCGCACTTGTGGTAGTTAATTTTGAGGCCCGACATGAGCTCAAAACTAAGGAGGATCGCCTTGACTGTTGCAATGCTATGAAGGCCTGCGCGAAACAGCAATAGCGTGTCATCCGCATATTGCAAGTGAGTCACTCCCCCTGGAATGAGGTGGCCAACCAACCCTTGGATATGGCCAGCCGCTGCCGCCTTACGTAGCATAGCAGATAGCGCGTCAACAACAAAGTTGAACAAGAGGGGGGACATCGGGTCCCCCTGTCTAAGCCCGTGTTTGTTCCGGAAGAAGTGCCCTACTTCTCCGTTCACAGAAACTGCGGTTTCGCCTCCCGCGTCCGTACACACTACTAGTACAGTAGTGTGTACTAGTAGAGTTTTAGTTCAGGAGCAGTATCACAGCCCAACAGTTGCCATGCACAACCTACTTAATTACTTCAAGTCCTACTCATCTTTGTAGTCACAGCCGGACTGAAGTTATAGCTGACCCTGCGTTTCCTTCATCTTAGCCAGCTTGCCTTTGCAACTTGCAAGCGTCATATGCTACTAGGGCCGAGTTCTTTTGCCAGAATCTCGGGATTCTCCCAGAATCCGATCCCTACCCAACTTCTTCCAGAATCTTTGAGTCCCATTTGTTTTACAACCTGTCTAATTAGATCCTAACTAGATAGGATTGTAAAACAAATGGGGCTCAAAGATTCTAGGAGAAGCTGGGTAGGGGTCAGATTCTGGGAGAATCCCCAGATTCTTGCAAAAGAACTGGGCCTAGACATGAAAGAACATGGGCCTAGAGATGAAAGAACATGGGCTGGTGAAATACTATTAAGTAATAGTATGATACAGAGTGCCATCTTCCAAGGCTCTCCCAAATTGAGCATAGAAGGGGGATGATGAGCATCGAAAAAAATAAGCTACCAGCTGAAGAGCATGTGCTGTAGTGTGGCATTACGCTACAGAATGAACCTCTTCATAAAAATGAAAATTGTAGTGCCCAACACAAATTTTCAAAATAAAGAGTTTAAACAAAATTGCAGTCCTGACTTTGAGTTATCTTTACTTCCTCGAGAGAACCATATCAAAGTTTAAGCATATGCATCATAGGCAGTCAAATGGATATATTTTCGTGGTCAACACCATGTGTATGTCCTCAAGATACTGAGATGTATACTCTCTGTAGTAGAGAATGCTGGGGAAGATCTCAATGACTGCTTATGCACGAAAACGTAGCTACCGTGCTCCGGAAAGCGCAGGAGTTCACTGATCTCATCCCCTCTTCACAGTCATCAGCGTCCTCTGGTGCTGGTGCTGGTGCTGGTAGTACTGGTTCGCCCCGGGCATCGCTCACAGGTGGTGGCGTGCACATGAAGATGCAGACCCTCTAATCCGCTGGCCGTATATGGCTACTGCCTTGTCATCCTCCATCTCCTGCTTATAGCTGTCATAATTGCAAGACAAGGTGGAGGATGGAGTATTGGAGAATGAAGTAGTGCTTGGTGCCGCGGTCGCTCGTTGAGCTTGTTAGAATAAATCCGAGGCACTCCGTCGATCATCCGAGGACCAAGCAATCACACGAGCACGACACCGAGATTTGTTAACGAGGTTCACCGATATGGCTACATCCCCGGGGCTTGACTATGGGCGCTCCTCCCCGTGACACCGTCACAATACCGCACCCGGTCGCCCTGGACATCGGCACATGCCGCCGGCTTCCCCTGCGTTCCGGTGCTATTATGTTGGCATAGGTTACATCGTGTGTTTACCCCCGCTATATATGAGAGGCCTAGGATACAAGTGTCCTACTAGGACATGAATCCATATCCTATCTAAACACAATACAACTACAATCCAACTGTAACCTACCTCGTACACTATATTCGACACAACTCCAACAAACTCCACCTTGGCGAATATACTCCACCATCCTGGATTTGTCCATGCGTCAAACTTCCATGTACATTGGACTTGAGCTTATCCCATGAGAACCGCTGCTACTCTAAAGACTCCATATGACTCCACCTGCAACTTGTAGTCCCTTCTTTTCTTGACCACGGTCAACACTCGAGTAAAATTAAGTTCCTTGTTACTCCAGCTTGTGCTCCCAACTTCAAGAGTACCCGTCCAACGCCATCACACACTGATCACTGACATGCGTGAAAGTGAACAACTCACATATTGGGGGTCACACATAAGAGTTACCCGAACTCAACATCACCGCTCCTTTCTTGACTGCATGTCTGAAACTTGAAGGAATTTCACCATTGCTTGTAGTCATCCCGAATCAAATTCGTAGTTGTCCCACCACATGTATGACCACCAGAGCCCTGGTCCGTCTCCATGTTCCGTGCATGCCGCACGCCTCGCCGCTATTACCGCGTCGAGCCTCTGCTGTCCTGGTCGAGTCTCAAGGGTCGCAAACCCACACCAC
The DNA here is from genome assembly GCA_021437245.1 of Aegilops speltoides. Lineage (NCBI taxonomy): Eukaryota > Viridiplantae > Streptophyta > Magnoliopsida > Poales > Poaceae > Aegilops > Aegilops speltoides. Next base: position 502,724,797 of record CM038147.1, read on the forward strand.
TCAACCCCCACTGCAGAGTACCACCGATCATCACCGACCGATGACGAGTTTCACGCTTCCATCAGACCACTGGGCTCCAGTCCGAACTGCATGTCACTCGCTTTTACCCATCCGCTGAATAGGCTTCAATTCTTTGGATCCTTACACCGTAGCCCCTCAATCCAGCTCCACCTTCAACATGACTCCATGGTAGATGATCAGTCCACCCCTGCGCCTCATCAACTTCAAGCTCCGTGTATACACCACCCTGAATCAATCCCGCGCCATAGTCTTGTCGAAGCCACACAAGCACTCAGGCCTGTGCCACGTGTTTCCACATCCAGAAGTCGGTCACCATCAGCATCACGCTCCTACGTCGTCGTCGCCGATCCCACCACCGTCTTCTGTACCAACCGACTTGCGTCGATCCCGTCAGACTGCCCAGTCCGACCCAGCCGAACTCGTTCGACTGTATGACACGCTCAAGGCTCCGAAATCGTCTTTTGCGAATTTCCATTCATCACATGATAATTCCATCTTAGCTAGCCTGACTTCCAGCAATACCTTCAAACATCCCTGTTGCACCAACAAATTTTTCATCCTTGTCTGCCATAACCCAAGGTTTTCCTCTCCACCTCAAACCTGATACCCGTTAGCGCCATGGTTCTTCGTACGGATGACAGTATGAAAAAATATCCCAGCTTCCAACACGTGCTCAAATACACAAGATGCACCAGTAGCAAATTCCTACCAAAAATCTCCCTTGTACTCACGTGTAGCTTCCAGGCACAACTTTTAATGCTAGTAATGCTTTGCCAAATCCTCCTGCTAATTCCAATGGATGCGTCCCTCAGGTATCGATGGATTTTTTACTTTCTCGATTTGATCTGCCTCTTGCCTCCCTGTGTCAGATAAGGACTCGGTCCTCTTCCTTTTTTACCAAACAAATCTCGTGTCTGTCCAGCACATCATAATGCCCGGCCTGCCCTGCGTGAGCACACTTTCCTGGTTGGAACCACGCACACGCCTATGGGCCTCAAGGCCTTCTTCGTCCACGCGAGACGGCAACCCCACATGGGCCACAACCGAGCTTCAGCCCTTCCCACGCGCTTGCACGCGCCTGACCTAGCGCCTCTGGATGCTCGCCGTTGTACGCCCAGCTAGCTTGTACGCTCGCCCGATCGGGAGATCGATTGCCGCACGTCTCCCTGCTGGTTGCACACGCCCACGCACCTCAAGTCAACTCGCCGAGATCAATCTGTTGGATTCACCGCCTGCGTACCGATTTGATCTGCCAACCTGTGCTCCTGCCTCTCGATTGCACCACAAAGATTTCAAGGACCAACATCCGCTGATCTGCAACACCGGCGACGAACTCACCCAATTGCTTTGGCAGAATATTGTCGCTATCTTTTCCAATCTCGTCAAGAACCACGCCGTTGCCGGCTGCAATCTCAGACTCGATACTTCCTCTAGATTAACAATCCACAACCTCGGAACAACCTAGCTCATGATACCACTTGTTAGAATAAATCTGAGGCACTCCGTCGATCATCCGAGGACCAAGCAATCACACGAGCACGACACCGAGATTTGTTAACGAGGTTCGCCGATATGGCTACATCCCCGGGGCTTGACTATGGGCGCTCCTCCCCGTGACACCGTCACAATACCGCACCCGGTCGCCCTGGACACCGGCACATGCCGCCGGCTTCCCATGCGTTCCGGTGCTATTATGTTGGCATAGGTTACATCGTGTGTTTACCCCCGCTATATATGAGAGGCCTAGGATACAAGTGTCCTACTAGGACACGAATCCATATCCTATCTAAACACAATACAACTACAAGTCCAACTGTAACCTACCTCGTACACTATATTCGACACAACTCCAACAGAGCTCCCAGTCGTCCATGTGACTCATTGCAAATCCATCGAAATGTGTACAGTGTGAGTAAACCACGATCAACAAGCTGCCGTCCTTGTTGCTACCTCTCTCCCGATACCTCTCTCCCGATACCTATCACTCCCATCCAATGGACAGCGAAAGAAACGCAAAAGAGAAAAGGAACGAACCTACCATCATTGTTAATTCTTCCAATGCTAGGAAATGGACATTGCAAAATAGACGTTGGGACATGAAGGGAGGCTGTGTAAACATGTAAGCGGTAGCTGCCTGTACTTAAATCATTTTTGTAATGAAGGTGACAGCTCTGATGACATGGAGAGTAATGGGTCATGTACAATATTAGGTTGGGACAGTTATCCAGTTGTTGGTTCAAAATATGAGTGGTTTTATACTATACAGCTTTGGTTATCTTTAATGGGCCTGAATCCTTTTTTATAATTAATGACCATTTTCTAAAACATATGAACACCTTTTTCAACTGCATTAATATTTTTGAAAGTATGTGAATACTTTTTTAATCACATGAACATTTTGTAAATTACATGATCATTTTCTTAAAATAGGTGAACTTGTTTTCCGAATACATGTTTGTAGAAGTACATGCATTTTTATATCTGTGAATACTTTTAATTCATTTATTATTAAATTGAAAAATATAATTGTGTAATATAATGTATATTGTTTAGATTTGTGAATAAGAAGAAGAATAAATTATACCTAAATTTCTATTTGGCCTCGCTAATTGCAGTGCATTCCCCCTTAAAGAAAATTGCAGCCCATTCAGCCTCGAGTATGTCTGGCACTCTGGCTCGCTACATCGCGATGTATAACTGGACAGTCTAGTTTTCGCTCAGTTTTGCGAATTAACCGAGCAAATCGTTTCTTCTTAATGAATGCAGTGCCATTTTAGAAAAAAAACATATTTTTTTCTTTGTAGCCTATAAATAATAATATTTCTTCTTAATGAAATTTTGCAGATGTGTAATGGAATGAGCATATTTATTTACTAATATAAAATAGTTCAGAACGTTTTGTTTTACAAATGTTCAGATTTGATTGAAATCCAAGCTTGAAAGATAAGAAACTCAGCTCCATAAATCTCAGGGAACATTGTAATTGCCGGGGTCTGGGTGACTACAGCAGCGAGCAGCATATCTTTCATCTTCTGTTGCTCGTTCATATACATGCACTAGTGGCTGGGGCGCCACCTGTGGCAGTCATGTGCGCTCCCATTCTGATTATGCACATGGTTTGGCATCTACACATACATAAATTGAGCTTTTTGACAGAATTTTAACACGTCCATACAATTGCTTATACATTAAAAGATCTACACTTATACTCACAGCTATACATACAACATTGCTGTAGCACGACCTAGCACCTACAACAAAATATAGTAAGATAGCAGTAGTAGCAGTCGTCAGGCACAGGCACAGGAAAGCAACATGCTTGAGGATCATATACATGCTGGTGTGTTGATAGTCTAACTAAACTAATATGATCAACTGGCACTGAAAAGAGGACCAATCTGGCTAAGCACATCAGAAATCCAACCTCCCAAGATATTAAGTCATTGATTCTTCGCATCCCGTGATTCCCTAAGTAATGAATCCAACCTCCCAAGATTGTATGAGTGTTCGTCCCAGGTATGTGCATTTTTCATAGGCTAGACATCAAGTGGGATTATATTTCCTCATCCTTGCAACATCAGCACACCTGCACAATAGCTTCAATTATTCCCTGCAAAACAGAAGTACTATATACTCTGCATCACATAGAACACACCCATGCAACAAAGAAAAACATAAGTAATTTTAGAGCAGTGTAATTAATGAATGTGAATATGGAACAAAATTTACATCAAATCAACTATTGTGTTTTTGTGTCAAGATTACTTTCTGAGTCATGTGACTGTTCCTGCTTTCTGTAGATCTAAATACTACTACTTTGAGAGCAGGTACCTGCATATGAAATCACATTCATAGCGAACCAAATGCACAACATGCAATTGAGCGCAAGAGATGATTCCTTGAATAGTACTTGATCATCCATTATTTCAATAAAATTACGCCAAAGATTAACCCGTTCAAAAATTAAAAATATAATTGTTTTTAGATCTCAGATTCTCGGCCACATCGTTTGCATTTTTTCGTATTACATGGATGAAAAAGACATCAACCTACAATACACCTCTTCTAGATTTAATACAAAGTTAAATACAAGAAGCAAGAGCTGGTCTGAAAGAGAGTGTCAATTTTAAGTTCGTTGAGAATAAATGGATGCCATAAAATATTAACTTTGAAATGTATTGAGAAAGATAAGCACTATTTTAGAACATTGACCAAAACTTCATGTGTTGCGCCTGCAATCACTCATCATACAACAGAAACTCATCTACCACGACACCAAAACCATTATCACTGCTCCTTAATGCACTGGACCTTGGTTCCAAGCAGAAGCAGTTTTGGGACAAACCCATTACGAAATTATTTCACAACAACTGTAGCGAAAAGGAAATATGACACCATTACTTCTGTTTTTCCTTTTTTGACAAATGAGAACATCACTTCTCTATGAGCCTCATACACACTAATCATTTTATTGAAATATGAAGATCATTCTCAACACTTAATTATTCTTTAACACCTCCTTGGAACTAACAAAACAAACAGCAAAAGATAGCAGAAAAAGTTCAGATGTGCTTTAGCAGACACCTTACCTTTTGTTCTTGATCCCCCAAAAGTTGAATAGTTCTCAGATGGCTCTGCCAACGATAAACACTCCAAAATACACCAATAAAAGCATATGCATGAAAATGTTCATGTATTAATTTCTCTAGCTTCTATTGTCGAGATAATAGCTCTGCTCTCTTTACTGTTGAAGTTTCCTCATGTTACATGAGATGGACCTGCATCTAAAAAAACTGAGTTGAAGATATCTTTTTATTTGGTCTGGCATCTAGGTAAAAGGTGAACGCCATACAAAACAATCATGAACATGAAGGTAAATGGAAGGGACATTAGTAAAAAAATACTGACATTACCTACAACACCAACAATTATCCTCACGTTCAATCCATAACAGAGAGGAGGAATGAGAGGCGAGTTTTACCTGAGGGGTGCAGCCGACCATGCATTGGCACACACGAACGGATCCACCGAAGAATCCAAGGCTGACACGATGCCTCTGCTGCTCCTTTAGTATGCATCCATCTCAACATCGATTTTCTTAAAAAATTCTCTCTTAAATGACGTCAAAGATGAGGAAAAAAGAGGCAGCCACTTGGCCAGCGAGGTAGCTGCCGCACCATTGATCGACCCGAGTTGACCTCGACGTCCTCCACATCCTCGTCGGCTACGGCTTCCCCTCCATGACGCCAACATCAGCATCCTCGCCGACACGTCTCCGTACGGCGACGGTGACTCCGGTGGCTCCGAGAGCTTGGACACCGGCGTGTGTGGTGCGCTTGTTGGCGTCCCGCACGCTGGCGGCCACCGCTGCCGCGTCCTTCCCCTCCTTGTCGAGCGCGGAGCCAAACTCTGCACCAACGCCAACACCAGCAACAAAACAAAAGCGAGCAGGTGAGCAAGCCGTGCCGGGAGTAAACGAGGAGGGAGGGAGCGAGGGACCTACTCCGGAGGGCCTCGGCGTCGCTGGAGCGCGCGGCCTCCAGGAAGCCCTGCACCTTGCTCCGAGCTGCAGCGGCGGGCCAGATTGAGATTGAGCGGGAGATCCTTGTTTATGAGAGAGAGAGGAGATGAGAGGTAGGCGCGCGTATCAGGGTGGACGACGCGAGCAAGCTTTTAGGCCCGCTCGTGGCCCGTTAAGGACCGGACCGTACGGTCCAGGCCCGCTACAGAAATGGTTCAGTCCGGGCCGTGAAAATCAGACCGTAAAAACTTCGGTCCGGTCCGGTCTTTAACCGGGCCGACCAAGCGGACCGATGGCCCAAGGCCCAGCAGTAGTCGCTAGGGGCCGATACGACGCTAGGGCAAAGGCCCCCGCTCCCCCAATTCCTCGATCCCCTTTCCTCCTGGCTGCAGAAGGGAGGGAGCGCCGCCGCCGCCGCCGTTGCCATCGTCGACCACCACCTCCTCATCTGCACTTATACGCGATGAAAGGAGGAGTGGAGGAGCCAAGGAGGGAGCGTCACGTCTGCACGGCTGCACCTGCTCGCTGTCGTCGACCGTCGCTGTCTCCACCTGCCCGTCTTCGACCACCTCTTCGCCTGTAAGCCGCCGTCGATCACGAAGCTGGAAGATGCGGGGGACGGAGCTGCTGCACGTGTACCTGAAGTCCTACATGTCCTCGACGACAGTTTGCACTTGTTCCTTCTCTCTGAAATTTCTTCAGTTGGCAATTGTTCAGTCCCTCTGAACTTTCTGCAGTTGGTTTTTGTTCAGTCTCTCTGAACTTTCTTCAGTTGGACACCTTCCTGTGTTGTTTTTCTTGCAAACTTGCTTATTTTTCGTCCATTTGAACCTCTTTTGCAACCTAATAATCTGTACGTTCAAATTTGTTGTCAAAAGAGTTCTAAAATGGCTCCCAGCGCACTCCCACGCACAAACTGTACTCGGTCCAGTCGGTCCCTTCGGTCCGCACCGAGCTGAGGCACAGCCGGTGCGGTCCTAGGAAACAGGACCGCACCTGAGCTCGGTCCGGTCCGGTCCGGGCCAGTTTCGGCCGGTCCAAAGGGAGGCTCGGTCAGGGACCGGACCGGACCGGACAGCGTCCACCCTGACGCGCGTACTTGAGAGGGCGTCGGCCATGGGAGCCGGAGCAGAGCGGGAGCCGGCGGCGGCGGTGGCAGCGACAACCCTAGAAATCCATCCGGAAAAGGAAACGAGAGAGATTTTTGGGAGAGGAAGGGGTCGAAGCTTGAAGCCAAGAAGAAGGCTGCCGAGCACACTATTGCCACTGCGGCTTCGGCCTAGCCTACTGGAGGGTATACCACATTTATCCTGCTCTTGTTTATTTTCGTGTGTCCAACACTAGTTATTTCTGTAGATGTCTCTACTATCTGTCTTGTATGTGATTATATGATCTAGTATCAGTATGTGCTTAGTACTGTTTATGCCATGCTAATAATTTGTTTGTGGATTAATTTAATTAAAAATTGCTTATGTACTCACCAATCCAAAAAACTAATTTATGTAGGCAATTGTTGATTCAAGGTTTTGCTGATGCATTGAAACAGACCCCGTATATGGAGCGTATACAGTGCATAGTTAAGGAGTTTGACCTTCTTAAGTGTGATCTAGCGGGCAAATTCGTCTCATAATGCATAATTGCTAAACTCTGTTCTTCATGGAGGAACTTTACTACTACTCTGAAACATCAGAGACGAGAATTCTCAGTTGAGGATATATTGGTCATTTGAGTGTTGAGCAGAACTCTAGAGCGAAGGTGTTAGGGAACGCGGTAATTTCAAAAAAATTACTACGATCACGCAAGATCTATCTAGGAGATGCATAGCAACGAGAGGGGAGAGTGTGTCCTCGTAGACCGAAAGCGCAGAAGCGTTTCAATAACGCGGTTGATGTAGTCGAACTTCTTCGCGATCCAACCGATCAACTACCGAACGAACGACACCTCCGCGTTCAGCACACGTTCAGCTAGATGAAGTCCCTCGTACTCTTGATCCAGTTGAGGATGAGGGTGAGTTCCGTCAGCACGACGGCGTGGCGACGGTGATGATGATACTACCGGCGCAGGGCTTTGCCAAAGCACTACGATGATATGATCGAGGTGTGTAACAATGGAGGGGGGCACCGCACACGGTTAAGAGAAACTTGTGTGTCTTCTAGGATGCCCCATGCCCCCGTATATAAAGGAGAGAGGGGGAGGCCGGCCAGCCCTAGGGGAGCGCCCAAAGAGGAGGAGTCCTACTAGGACTTCCTACTCCTAGCTAGTAGGATTCCCCTCCAAGGAAGAGAGGGGGAAGGAAAGGAGAGAGGGAGAGGGAGTACAAAAAGGGGGGGCGCCGCCCCCTTCCCTTGCCCAATTCAGACTCAAGGGGACGGGGGGGGGGGGGCAGCCCTCCTGCGGCCCTCCTCTCTCTCCACTAAGGCCTATGGTGGCCCATTAGTTCCCCTGGGGGGGTTCCGGTAACCCCTCCGCCACTCCGTTTTTTACCCGGAACTTCCTGGAACACTTCCGGTGTCCGAATAACATGGTCCAATATATCAATCTTTATGTCTCGACCATTTCGAGACTCCTTGTCACGTGATCTCATCCGGGACTCTGAACAAACTTCGGTCAAAAAAAACACTAACTCATAATACATATCGTCATTGAACGTTAAGCATGCGCACCCTACGGATTCGAGAACTATGTAGACATGACCGAGACACATCTCTGGTAAATAACCAATAGCGGAACCTGGATGCTCATATTGGCTCCTACATATTCTACGAAGATCTTTATCGGTCAAACCGCATAACCACATACGTTGTTCCCTTTGTCATCGGTATGTTACTTGCACGAGATTTGATTGTCGGTACCTAGTTCAATCTCGTTACCGGCAAGTCTCTTTACTCGTTCCGTAATACTCATCCCGCAACTAACTCATTAGTCACGTTGCTTGCAAAGCTTATAGTGATGAGCATTACCGAGAGGGCCCAGAGATACCTCTCTGAAACACGGAGTGACAAATCCGAATCTTGATCTATGCCAACAAAAAAACACCTTCGGAGACACCTGTAGAGCATCTTTATAATCATCCATTTACGTTGTGACGTTTGACAGCACACAAGGTGTTCCTTCGGTATCCCCGAGTTGCATAATATCATAGTCTGAGGAACATGTATAAGTCATGAAGAAAGCAATAGCAATGAAACTGTAACGATCATAATGCTAAGCTAACGGATGGGTCATGTCCATCACATCATTCCCCTAATGATGTGATTCCGTTCATCAAATGACAACACATGTCTATGGTTAGGAAACTTAACCATCTTTGATCAGCGAGCTAGTCAAGTAGAGGCATACTAGGCACACTATGTTTTGTCTATGTATTCACACATGTACTAAATTTCCAGTTAATACAATTCTAGCATGAATAATAAACATTTATAATGAAATGGGAAATAAATAATAACTTTATTATTGCCTCTAGGGCATATTTCCTTCAGTCTCCCACTTGCACTAGAGTCAATAATCTAGTTCACATCGTCATGTGATTTAACACCAATAGTCCACATCTGTATGTGAGTAACATCGATAGTTCGCATCGCCATGTGACCAACACCCAAAGGGTTTACTAGAGTCAATAATCTAGTTCACAGCGCTATGTGATTAACACCCAAATAGTACTAAGGTGTGATCATGTTTTGCTCATGAGAGAAGTTTAGTCAACGGGTCTGTCACATTCAGAGCCATATGTATTTTGCAAATATTCTATGTCTACATTGCTCTGCATGGAGCTACTCTAGCTAATTGCTCCCACTTTCAATATGTATCCAGATTGAGACTTAGAGTCATCTGAATTGGTGTAAAAGCTTGCATCGACGTAACTCTTTACGACGAACTCTTTATCACTCCCATAACCGAGAAACATTTCCTTAGTCCTCACTAAGGATAATTTGGACCGTTGTCCAGTGATCTACTCCTTGATCACCATTGTACCCCCTTGCCAAAGTCATGGCAAGGTACACAATAGGTCTGGTACACAGCATAGCATACTTTATAGAACCTATGAGTGAGGCATAGGGAATGACTTTCATTCTCTTTCTATCTTCTGCTGTGGTCGGGCTTTGAGACTTACTCAACTTTACACCTTCTAACATAGGCAAGAACCCTTCTTTTTGACTGATCCATTTTGAACCTTTTCAAACTTTATCAAGGTATGTGCTTTGTGAAAGTCCAATTAAGCGTCTTGACCTATCTCTATAGATCTTGATGCCCAATATGTAAGCAGCTTCACCCAGGTCTTACATTGAAAAACTCTTATTCAAGTATCCCTTTATGCTATCCAGAAATTCTATATCATTTCCAATTAACAATATGCCATCCACATATAATATTAGAAATGCTACAGAGCTCCCACTCACTTTCTTGTAAATACAAGCTTCTCTAAAAGTCTGTATAAAACCATATGCTTTGATCACACTATCAAAGCATATATTCCAACTCCGAGATGCTTGCACCAGTCCATAGATGGATCGCTGGAGCTTGCACACCTTGTTAGTACCTTTAGGATCGACAAAACCTTCTGGTTGCATCATATACAACTCTTCTTTAAAAAAATCCATTTAAGGAATGCAATTTTGACATCCATTTGCCAGATTTCATAAATATGGCAACTTCTAACTTGATTCAGACGATTTTAAGAATCACTAGAGTTGAGAATATCTCATTGTAGTCAACACCTTGAACTTTGTCGAAAACCTTTTTCCAACAAGTCGATCTTTGTAGATAGTAACACTACTATCAACGTTCGTCTTCCTCTTGAAGATCCATTTATTTTCTATGGCTTGCCGATCATCGTACAAGTCCACCAAAGTCCACACTTTGTTCTTATACATGGATCCCATCTCAGAATTCATGGCCTCAAGTCATTTCACGGAATCTGAGCTCATCATCGCTTCCTCGTAGTTCGTAGGTTCATCATGGTCTAGTAACATGACTTCTAGAATAGGATTACCGTACCACTCTAGTGCGGACCGTACTCTGGAAGACCTATGAGGTTCGGTAGTAACTTGACCTGAAGTTTCACGATCATCATCATTAGCTTCCTCACTAATTGGTGTAGGAATAGCTGGAATTGATTTCTGTGATGAACTACTTTCCAATTCGGGAGAAGGTACAATTACCTCATCAAGTTCTAATTTCCTCCCACTCACTTCTTTCGAGAGAAACTCCTTCTCTAGAAAGGATCCATTCTTAGCAACGAATATCTTGCCTTCGGATCTCTGATAGAAGGTGTACCCAACAGTTTGCTTTGGGTATCCTATGAAGACGCACTTCTCTGATTTGGGTTCGAGTTTATCAGGTTGAAACTTTTTCACATAACCATCGCAGCCCCAAACTTTAAGAAACGACAGCTTAGGTTTGTTGCCAAACCACAGATCATACGGTGTCATCTCAACGGATTTTGACGGTGCCTGTTTAAAGTGAATGCAACTGTCTCTAATGCATAAACCCAAAATGATAGTGGTAAATCGGTAAGAGACATCATAGATCGCACCATATCCAATAAAGTACGGTTACGATGTTCGGACACACCATTACGCTTTGGTGTTTCAGGTGGCGTGAGTTGTGAAACTATTCCACATTGTTCCAAATGAAGACCAAACTCGTAACTCAAATATTCTCCTCCACGATCAGATCATAGAAACTTTATTTTCTTGTTACGATGATTTTCCACTTTAATATGAAATTCTTTGAACTTTTCAAATGTTTTAGACTTATGCTTCATTAAGTAGATATAACCATATCTGCTCAAATCATCTGTGAAGGTAAGAAAATAACGATACCCGCCACAAGCCTCAACACTCTCATTGGACCGCATACATCGGTATGTATTATTTCCAATAAGTTAGTAGCTCGTTCCATTGTTCCGGAGAACAGAGTTTTAGTCATCTTGCCTATGAGGCAGGGCTCACAAACAACAAGTGATTCATAATCAAGTGATTCCAAAATCCCATCAGCATGGAGTTTCTTCATGCGCTTTACACCGATATGACCCAAACGGCAGTGCCACAAATAAGTTGCACTATCATTATCAACTTTGCATCTTTTGGTTTTAATATTATGAACATGTGTATCACCACGATCGAGATTCAACAAAAATAGACCACTCATCAAGGGTGCATGACCATAAAAGATATTACTCAGATAAATAGAACAACCATTATTCTCTGATTTAAATAAATAACCGTATCGCATCAAACAAGATCCAGATATAATGTTCATGCTCAACGCTGGCACCAAAAAACAATATTCACGTCTAAAACTAATCCCGAAGGTAGATGTAGAGGTAGCGTGCCGACGGCGATCACATCAACTTTGGAACCATTTCCCACGCGTATCGTCACCTCGTCCTTAGCTAATATTCGTTTAATCTGTAGCCCCTGTTTTGAGTTGCCAATATGAGCAACAAAACCAATATCAAATCCATAGGCGCTACTACGAGCATTAGTAAGATACACATCAATAACATGTATATCAAATATACCTTTCACTTTGCCATCCTTCTTATCCGCCAAATACTTGGGGCAGTTCCGCTTCCAGTGACCAGTCCCTTTGCAGTAGAAGCACTCAGTTTCAGGCTTAGGTCCAGACTTGGGTTTCTTCTCCTAAGCAGCAAGTTTCTTGCCATTATTCTTGAAGTCCCCATTCTTCCCTTGGCCCTTTTTCTTGAAACTAGTGGTCTTGTTGACAATCAACACTTGACGCTCCTTTTTTATTTCTACTTCCGCAGCCTTTAGCATTGCGAAGAGCTCGAGAATAGTCTTGTTCATCCCTTGCATATTATAGTTCATCACAAAGCCTTTATAGCTTGGTGGCACTGATTGAAGAACTCTGTCAATGACACTATCATCAGGAAGATTAACTCCCAAGTGGTTATGGTACCCAGACATTCTGAGCATGTGTTCACTGACAGAACTATTCTCCTCCATTTTGGAGACTTAATATCTCTCAACTCGGGCATTTGCTTGAAATATTAACTTAAACTCTTGGAACATCTCATATGCTCCATGACATTCAAAACGTCTTTGCATTCCCGATTCTAAGTCGTAATGCATGGCACACTGAACTATCGAGTAGTTATCAGCTTTGCTCTGCCAGACGATCTTAACGTCATCAGTAGCGTCTACAGCAGGCCTAGCACCTAGCGGTGCTTTCATGACGTAATTTTTCTGTGCGGCAATAAGGATAATCCTCAAGTTACGGACCCAGTCCGTGTAGTTGCTGCCATCATCTTTCAACTTAGCTTTCTCTAGGAACGTATTAAAATTCAAAGGAACGGTAGCACGAGCCATTGATCTAGAATAACATAGACATGCAAAATAACTATCAGGACTAAGTTCATGATAAATTAAAGTTCAATTAATCATATTACTTAAGAACTCCCACTTAGATAGACATCCCTCTAGTCATCTAAATGATCAGTGATCCAAATCAACTAAACCATGTCCGATCATCACGTGAGATGGAGTAGTTTTCAATGGTGAACATCACTATGTTGATCATATCTACTATATGATTCATGTTCGACCTTTTGGTCTCAGTGTTCCGAGGCCATATCTGCATATGCTAGGCTCGTCAAGTTTAACCCAAGTATTCTGCGTATGCAAAACTAGCTTGCACCCGTTGTATGTGAACGTAGAGCTTATCACACCAAATCATCACGTGATGTCTCGGCACGACGAACTGTAGCAACGGTGCATACTCAGGGGGAACACTTATACCTTGAAATTTAGTAAGGGGATCATCTTATAATGCTACCGCCGTACTAAGAAAAATAAGATGCATAAGAGAGAAACATCACATGCAATCAAAATATGTGACATGATATGGCCATCATCATCTTGTGCTCATGATCTCCATCACCGAAGCATCGTCATGATCTCCATCGTCATCGGCGCGACACCTTGATCTCCATCGTAGCGTCGCTGTCGTCTCGCCAATTATTGCTTGTACGACTATCGTTACCGCTTAGTGATAAAGTAAAACAATTGAATGGCGATTGCATTGCATACAATAAAGCGACAACTATAGCCACCACCATCACCATTACCACAACATCCATCTCCAAGTTAGCCATACCTTGTAGTCGTGTATCGCTTCCGGCAACCACTGTAAGACATATTATAAATAAATCATTCATCTTGATGTGTTCTTCAATGATTTCTTCTTGCGATCTGTTCGCCATGTGTAAGTAATTCGGTAAGGACCTGGGTTGAGGCATAGTCTAGCAATCCCATGTATTTGTTGGAGGAATCGATGGGATTAATTTGAACTAATATCTTGCATGTATAAAATACAATTGCATCTTAGTTGTCTCTTGTCTCTCTCGCGTTCTTCTAGCCCCAGGTACCCAGGATTCTGAAGTTCGAGCCACGAGGAGGCTAAGTGCAGGGTGAACGTGAAGCGCTATGCTAAACACCAGTGACTGAAAGGATTAGTACTGCAGCGTGAATCCTATCTCGTGGGATACAAGAGGTTTAGTCATTAAATGCCCAATGCCTTTGTCCAATTCTATTTTAATTATCGAGGCAACCCCGCGAGACGGATAGGGCCTTCGGTTGGACAACTGATTCTTGATGCAGGACTCGTTCTGGTCAACACGTAATTTGGACCTATTCCCCATTTTTATAAGTTGCGAGCACATCTTGACGAGTGTCTCCCAGGGGACAAAATAATTTCAAAATGATCCCATTCGCAAGTATATGGTTGTAAGAATTAAGTCCTCATGCCCATACCAACAAGAATTCAATACCTTGACAAGAATTCCTTAACAAACGTCACATCCAGAGGTTTTGCAGAGGTGTATCAGGAATCTAGGTAGTAGAATGTGTTGCGCTTTGGAACAATGACAATGATCGTCGCTACAAAGAATAAACTATAAACTTACAGACTATGGTGAATATAGAAAGACAATACCCACTAGTACAAAATAGTTATTAGTGGCATGAAAAAAATATCCACTTGTCCGACCTGTGCCATACATGTTCAAACTTTTGTATAGTGTTCTCTATGAAGGTAATATTAAATAATATCCATGTTGTCACTTTTGTTGATGTATGTGCAGCATGTTAACAACAGTACCTCATACCTCTCACTTGACTGTAAATTCAACATGCATTCTCTCCCTAGCATTGGTCGTGATGTCCTCTATGTCCTTCACTGTACTCCACTCTACTTACTCATGGACTGCCGGAGTCCTACACGTCTTCACTTGCTTGAAGTTTCCGATAGCCTTTTTCACACTTTCTTTGCTATCAAACGTTTATTTATTTTTTGTTTAGCTTCCTTGCGTTCCCCTTATATCCCCATCACTTCATCCTTTTCGCTAGCTCACTGGCCTAACCATTCAAGCTCTATGGGAATGAGGTATTGGGACATGCAAAGAAACATCATAATCAGTTGATACTGATGAAGTAGCTACGGTCCCTTTTTCTCGGGTTTTCAAGAAAAAGCTGGTTTAAAGTAATAGGCTGCCAAGATGGTACCTTGAAAGAACAACACTTGTAGTCCGAACCCACATAAGCGCACATGCATGCTTTCTTGGGAGCTTGGTTGGTACCTTGAAAGAATAGAAAGAAAAAATATTTTCATTCTCTAAAGGCGCGATGCATCCTCAAAAACTTTCATGCGGCCATGCATTACCACTTTGAGTTTTTAACCTCCTCGGTGGAGATGATTCCTAACAAAGACCGTTCTAAGTATTTTTTGCAATAAAGATCTGGTAGAAATCATCCCCACGGAGGAATTCAGTTCTTCCTCTGCCATTTGTGCTAAGTAATCTGCATGCGCCTAGTTCTTTTTATAATTTACAATCAAGATGTTCTGTAACTGTGTCTTGACCACCAATATTTTCAAGTAGCTAAGTAGTACACTGTCATGCTGTAGTGACACCACACACACACACACACACACACACACACACACACACACACACACACACACACACACACACACACACACACACACACACACACACACACACACACACACATATATATATATATATATATATATATATATATATATATATATATATATATATATATATATAGGACAAATGTTTCCTACAAGCAGTGGTAGTTACCACCACTTGCGTTTTGTATGTTGTATGTAGTATCTGTCGGAACCGAGAGTATGTACGTGTAGTATGTAGTATATAACAATAATTAGGTAGTATATATACTAATTTTTAGGTAGTATGTACCATTTTTGAGTATGCTTATTTTTACGTACAAATATGTACGTATTTTACAAATATAACAAAAACTATGGGCTCATATGCAATTTTTCATGTAACTTGCTTTGAAATATCTTAGATATAGTATATGAACATATTTAAAATGATAAAGTAGTATATATACTACCACATGGTAGTATATGAGACATATGGGGTAACTACCACGGGTGGTAGGATGGATTTTCCTATATATATATATACATATATATATATATATATATAACACCAACATATATATATATATATATATATATATATATATATATATACACCAACATATAGTGACATGCTTGTAGGAACAATATTGGTGTCTTCTGCCAACTTTTCATTTACTTGTCGGCCTTCTTGCACAAAATATTAAAACATGTAACGTCTCAAGCCTGACAGGCGCTTATTCTCTTGTAGCTTCGCAAAATTGACTACAGAGGGAAAGCATGAAAAAATGGCTTACGCTGCTCCAAACATGTGGAAATAGGTAACTGATTCATTCCTTGCATCATCTAACAAACTTTTGGACATCAACCAATTAACTGAATAACTAGCAGCAAATAGATCTCTTTATCTCCATATTTTTTCGTGTAATCAGTTCGTTTAGGAACAGCCACACACACAAGTGTACTAAATTACTTGATAAATCTACATTTTCTATCCAAGAAAACGTTTTTCGCCTAATTATTACACTAAGGTACATGTAGGTGTTCTCTTGCAAATTGTAACGAGCTAGAGAATGCTCCTGTTTGATTTTGTGCTCTTTCATCTATAAGGTTTCCAGCATGTACTCTGTATATATGCAGCTTCTTTGACTTCTGTTTTGTTATTGATTACTGAAGTAGCACTTCCTGTATAGTATATGACATATTAATCTAGCATATGATTAAGTGCAGAGGACCTATGACAAATAGTGCCATCACCCATGCTTTGTTGCCGAGATTTCTCCTCGTCCTCTTATATTGCCCTTATTGTTGTGATTATCTTTCTGTCTATAGCAAAAAAAATTAGTTTTGATCACAATGAAAGTTGAACTGGCTAGTAAGCTCATTGCTAAATATGCAATTTCTATTGAGTACCTGCTGTTGTCAATAATTTAGTAAAAATATTGTGAGAAAAGGACACCACAATGAACTAATGGATTTCATCATAGTTTCAATCATGTTAAGACATTGGCATGTAGCCTATTTATATGTAATTTTTAAATTATTCATTGAGATTTCATTTTCCTGCATTGGTATTGTTCATCTTAACATGATATTTCTCTCCACTGTCAGGTTGAATGAATTGTGGATAGGTCTTTGCCAGCAAGCAGTTTGAATAGGGCGACACCCTTATTGATTTTTTCTTCAAAAACGATGTTGAAACTCGCGGACTCTACATCAAAGAGACACACGGCCATCTTTATTTAAGTTGATGCAAGCTAGTGAGGCCAAAAACATCAACAAAAGAGTACAAAGCATGCACAACGATGATAGCACCATACAAGATATGAATATAACACCAACGACAAGGTGTGCTTGGCCAAGGAGCCTTCGGGTGATTTCTCCGTGCGATCGGCCAACGCGGGTAAGTTTGTGGGATGCCAGCATGATCTTGCGGCAACGTTCACTTGGCAGTCGCGAGCTCCTCTCAACTGCATGGTCTTCTCATGGTTGGCATTGAAGAAGGATGATGGATGTCCGTCCGCTTGGCTCGCGAGGCCTTCCAGATCATGTCACTTGCCCACTATCCGATTAGATTCAAGAAACAATGGATCACTTGATGGTGGCATGCCCCTTCTCACGTTCATTATGGCAGAAGGTGATGATGGCATGGGCTCAGAAAATCATCCAATTGGACTAGACGATCAGATTTGGGCCGTGTCCACCTCTTGTGAGCCTGAGATGCGTAACAAAAAGGATCGGCTCACTACCATGTGCTGTTGAGGAACGTAGTAATTTCAAAAAAATTCATACGCACACGCAAGATCATGGTGATGCATAGCAACGAGAGGGGAGAGTGTTGTCTACGTACCCTCGTAGACCGAAGCGGAAGCGTTGACGCAACGTAGAGGAAGTAGTCGTACGTCCTCCCGGTCCAACCGATCCAAGCACCGTTACTCCGGCACCTCCGAGTTCTTGACACATGTACAGCTCGATGACGCACCCCGATCTCCGGTCCAGCAGAGGCGCGGGGAGGAGTTCTGTCAGCACGACGGCGTGGTGACGATCTTGATGTTCTCCTTTCGCAGGGCTTCGCCTAAGCACCGCTACAATATGATCGAGGTGTAATATCGTGGAGGGGGGCACCGCACACGGCTAAGGAACGATCTCAATGATCAACTTGTGTCTCTAGGGTGCCCCCCTACCCCCGTATATAAAGGAGGGAGGGAGGAGGTGGCCGGCCCAAGGGGGAGGCGCGCCATAGGGGGGCAAACCTACTCCTAGTAGGTTTGCCCCCCCCTTTCCTATTCGGAGTAGGAGTAGGAAGGAAGAGGGGGGAGGAGAGAAGGAAAGGGGGCGGCCCCCTCCCAGTCGGATTGGGCTTGGGGGCGCCCCCTTGCTCCTTCTCCCTCCCTTCCACTAAGGCCCAATAAGCCTCATATACTTACCGGGGGGTTCCGGTAACCCCCCGGAGCTCCGGTATATTCCCAAACTCTCCCGGAACCTTTCCGGTGTCCAAATATATCCGTCCAATATATCAATCTTTATGTCTCGACCATTCCGAGACTCCTCGTGATGTCCGTGATCACATCCGGGACTCCGAACAACCTTCGGTACATCAAAATACATAAACTCATAATATAACTGTCATCGAAACCTTAAGCGTGCGGACCCTACGGTTCGAGAACAATGTAGACATGACCGAGACACGTCTCCGGTCAATAACCAATAGCGGGACCTGGATGCCCGTATTGGTTCCTACATATTGTACGAAGATCTTTATCGGTCAAACCGCACAACAACATACGTTGTTCCCTTTGTCATCGGTATGTTACTTGCCGAGATTTGATCGTCGGTATCAATACCTAGTTCAATCTCATTACCGCAAGTCTCTTTACTCGTTCCGTAACACATCATCTCATAACTAACTCATTAGTTATATGCTTGCAAGGCTTAGGTGATGAGTATTACCGAGAGGGCCCAGAGATACCTCTCCGACAATCGGAGTGACAAATCCTAATCTCGAATTATGCCAACTCAACATGTACCTTCGGAAACACCTGTAGAGCACCTTTATAATCACCCGATTCGTTGTGACGTTTGGTAGCACACAAAGTGTTCTTCCGTAAACGGAGTTGCACAATCTCATAGTTGTAGGAACTTTGTATAAGTCATGAAGAAAGCAATAGCAGTATACTAAGCGATCAAGTGCTAGGCTAACAAAATGGGTCATGTCAATCACATCATTCTCCTAATGATGTGATCCCACTAATCAAATGACAACACATGTCTATGGTCGGAAACATAACCATCTTTGATTAATGAGCTAGTCAAGTAGAGGCATACTAGTGACTATAGTTTTGTCTATGTATTCACACATGTATCATGTTTCCGGATAATACAATTCTAGCATGAATAACAAACATTTATCATGATATGAGGAAATAAATAATAACTTTATTATTGGCTCTAGGGCATATTTCCTTCAGTCTCCCACTTGCACTAGAGTCAATAATCTAGATTACATAGTAATGATTCTAACACCCATGGAGTCTTGGTGCTGATCATGTTTTGCTCGTGAGAGAGGCTTAGTCAGCGGTGCGCAACATTCAGATCCGTATGTATCTTGCAAATCTCTATGTCTCCCACTTGGACTTGGTCCCGAATGGAATTGAAGCGTCTCTTGATGTGCTTGGTCCTCTTGTGAAATCTGGATTCCTTTGCCAAAGCAATTGCACCAAGATTGTCACGAAGATCTTCATTGGTCCCGATGCACTAGGTATGACACCTAGATCGGAAATGAACTCCTTCATCCGCACTCCTTCATTTGCTGCTTGAAGCAGCTATGTACTCCGCTTCACATGTAGATCCCGCCACGACGCTTTGTTTAGAACTGCACCAACTTACAGCTCCACCGTTTAATAAAAACACGTATCCGGTTTGTGATTTAGAATCGTCCGGATCAGTGTCAAAACTTGCATCGACGTAACCATTTACGACTAGCTCTTTGCCACCTCCATATACGAGAAACATATCCACTACTGGAAAAAGGCCTATAGATAGGATTGACTCTAATGGCGCACCGTGTGTGCAGTGCGCCACTACTATATACTAATGGCGCACCTGTCCAAAATACGCCATTAGAGTGGAAGAATCTAATGGCGCACGGCCGACAGAGTGCGCCATTAGTATGAATTCTTTTTTTCCATTTTCCCATACAAACTAATGGCGCATGCAGCAACAAATCGCCATTACTATATATAACTTCTAATGGCGCACGGGCTAGTATGTGCGCCATTCATATCCCCTCCATCTCATCCCTCCATCTCGATCTCGATCCCCCTCCATCTCGATCGCACCCGCACCCTCCCCCGCTAGCTCTACCCATCGCAACCCTCCCCGCTCCACCGCCGAAGCACCGGCCCGGCCCCCCGCGCGCAACCCGCACATTTTGAACATGTTTTTAATTTTTTTTACTATTTTTATAAAAATATTACACTGTTATAATTTAAACAAGTTTGATAAACACAAATAAATATAAAAAACAGTATTTAAAATGCATAAAAAATATTACTGTTATGATTTAAACAAGTTTGAACATATTTAAAGACAAATAATATCTCGATCCCCCTCCATCTCGATCTCGATCCCCCTCCATCTCGATCTCGATCCCCCTCCATCTCGATCGCACCCGCACCCCTCCCCCGCTAGCTCTACCCATCGCAACCCTCCCCCGCTCCACCGCCGGAGCACCGGCCCGGCCCCAGCAAGACCAAGACATTTTGAACATATTTTTATTTTTTTACTATTTTTATAAAAAATATTACACTGTTATAATTTAAACAAGTTTGATAAACATAAATAAATATAAAAAACAGCATTTAAAATGCATAAAAAATATTACTGTTATGATTTAAACAAGTTTGAACATATTTAAACACAAGTTTGAACATATTTAAAATGCATATTCTGTATCCCCTCCATCTCGATCTCAATCCCCCATCTCGATCTCGATCCCCTCCATCTCGATCGCACCCGCACCTCCCCGCTAGCTCTACCCATCGCAACCTCCCGCTCCACCGCCGAGCACCGGCCCGGCCCCACAAGAACCCGCACATTTTGAACATGTGTTTTAATTTTTTTACTATTTTTATAAAAATATTACACTGTTATAATTTAAACAAGTTTGATAAACACAAATAAATATAAAAACAGCATTTAAAATGCATAAAAAATATTGGGGATCACAGAGTCGAACCCAAGACCTCTGGTGGGAGGCTGGCTGGCGACCGGTCGAGCTAGTAGAGGACTTGATGTGGATCGATTCGGGTGGAATATAACTTGTTGTCTCGGCAGAATATCTAATGGCGCACCGTCTTGAGGTGCGCCATTAGTGTGGATGTACTTATGGCGCACCGGTGGTTGGTGCGCCATTAGTATTGTGCCTCCATCCATCCATACCCTCCCGGCGCCCACCTCTCTCCTCGCCTCGATCCCTCTCTCTCCTCGCCCTCGCCCTCGATCCGCCGCCTCGCCGCCCAGCCCGCCCAGCCTTGCTGCCCGCCGCCTCGCCGCCCAGCCGCCGCCCAGCCTTGCTGCCCGCCGCCTCGCCGTCGAGGTGCTGCCCCTCTCCTCTCCCTCGCCCCCTTCCCCTCCCCCTGCTCTGGTTCCCTCTCTCCCTGCTCTCTCTCCCTGCTCTCCCTGCTCTGGTTCCCCTCCCCCTCTCTCCACCCTGATCTGTTTTTCCTCCCAGCTGCAGCAGTGAGGAGGACAGGAGACAGCAGCGGGGCGGCGACCAGCAGCACCCTCTCTTCTCCGTTGGTGATTCCTCCCAGTCTGTAACCCTAGCTGTTCGATCTGTTTGGACAGATGGATTGATTGTGTGCATCTTGATCTCAAGTCTTTGCTCGTGTGTGATTTGTGTGTGTGCGAATGTTCTCTGCGAGCAGCTTTCTTGAGGCGGTGAATGATTGATGGATCGGTGAATGATTTCATTTATAGCTTTTGGGCGGGTTAACTATCCTACTTTATTATGTTGCATTACTACACTAGAGATGCGAACCACGAGATTCGAATTCAGAAGCAGTTTGGTTTGCGGCATCTTCTTTTCGCCTTCAGTTGCAGCCTGACAAACAATTACCGTAGATGCGGCTTCAAGTTCTTGGATCAAGCAATCGAATTAGTGTGCAGGGATTTGAGAGACTTAATTTTATCCTAGGGTGATTGCAACCAAGGTTACTAAGTACTCCTCCGTTCCAAAATAGATGACCCAACTTTATACTAAAGTTAGTATAAAGTTGAGTCATCTATTTTGAAACGAGGGAGAAGTGAATTATATCTTGAGAGGTAGTGAGGTTTCAGAACAAGTAAAGAGAATGAACACTTGGCTAGCCTAAAGTTTGATGATCATTTTTCTGCTTTGTACCATTTATAATCTCTCAAATCATATGACCGAACCCTTTCTTTGGATGTGTTACTCCTGCTATATTGCAAACTTGGAATAATTGTTATGATAGGTCCTCGTCAATCATGGTGTATGCTTTCTTAGGGAAATCATGGTGAATGTTGATCATGATTTTGTAAGTAATATTTTGAGAGGTGAATTAATGCTGATCATGATTTTGTTAAGGTGTTAGTGGACTTGCTATGCTTAGGGTGGCACTTTACGATTGCTTGAGGCACAAAGGCCCACACCACACCATACCATACTGCCTTGATGCCTTCTAGTACTGCCAGTGCTAGTCCAACATAGTAAAATGCACAATATCACAAGGAAATTAGAAGTTACAGATTATCTTTATCGTAAATGTAAAAATACTATTACAAGGAATTTGCATAATACAGTTCAATGATGACTCATGTTGAAGATTGTGCACCCGGTTGACATATTGTTAGCTTTACAAGGAATTTGCATAATACTATTACAAGGAATTTACAAGGAATTTGTTAGCTTTTAGATGTTGTGGTGGTTCACTTGGTGGTATATTGTTTTGAATTACACTTGTTAGCTTTTTATAAGCAAAAACATGCCAATGTATTTTCCATGCTATGATGGAGGCCTTTTTTGCCTTGTCCACCGAGAGGCCCTTGAGTTTGCGGAATGTCGATTAACTTCCGTTCCGGCAAATTCGGGCACTCCATATGTCCTATTTTCAGCAAAGGTCATGCTGAAATTTTCCGTGAATTTTAGCATGACTTTGTTAAAAATAGGACATATAGGGTACTGCGACTAATGCATGTTTTATGATCTGTTGTAAGGGTACTAATTGGTCTCTTCTGCTGCTTATCAGAGATGGCGGGAAGCAGCCACCGCCGATCTGCGACACCGCATGATCTGAGGTGGATGATTCCAGTTCTTCACTATCATACTTGAGGCTTGATTGGATCCATGACGCTGGTATATAAAATGAGAGATCTCCCTTCACCCATCTCATTACGATATCATTGTTTGCTACATCACTCATTTTCCCAAACTGCAGAGGCTGCTGACAGTTTATGAACATGCTTGATGGGTGAAGATCCGCCAAATAATGTGAAGCTGCGACAGGCGGCAGCGGGTTTATGAGCGATGGGATGTGCGGTTGGCGATCAAGAAGGGCCACATGTACTTGTCTCGTGGGTGGGAGAACTTCTACCGTGCCTCGACCTGCAGCTGGGGTACTTCCTTGTCTTGAGTACACAGACAGCGCCAACATGCTCATCGTGAAGGTGTACAACAAGACTATGTGTCGCATGCGATCTGTTGCCGATGATGATGCCGATGCGTTACGCCTCTTCTTATTCCTCTACATTTGGCTTTGTCTCACATCGATTGTTAACGGTCATTGTTGCATTTTGGACAGGTAGGAGCAGCAGCGGCGATCATCGGCTACAGACCAAAGCGGCGGCGACTATGGCTGTAGCGAAGTGCAGCGATTCTGGCTATGAAGCGACAATGAAGAAGCGATTCTGCACCAAAGATAGACAACAAGAAGGATGATCCGGACTGGAGTGCGGGAGAAGAGGAGCAGAGTGAGGATGGGCATCGGTGAGGATGACCTAAGCGCTGGTGGTGGTGACCAAGGGCAAGAGATGGTGGTGGTGACCATGGGCAAGAGATGGAGGTGGTGAGGATGACCTAGCGATGGTCGTGCTGAAGGTGGCCTTGCGATGGTGGTGGTGCTGACAATGACCACGCACCGGTGGTGGCGCCGGCGATCCCACAGTGGGCAACATGACCACGCCAATTGTGGTGAAGACTACATCCCACTACCTCCACTTGCCTCCACAGCCTCGCCGCTCTAGGCGCATCAGGGAGATGAAGGAGAAGAAGGAGAAGAACTGCCTACTTTGTCAGGTATGTCAGATCTCCTATAGGTTAGCTATCCAAAATGATATATATATATACTTAGTTACCTATGTTATCTCTAATATGCTTAGTTTCCTATAGGTTAGCTTCATTTTACCTAAGTTGGCTCTAATATACTAACTTAGAGCTTATATGCTTAGTTTCCTATAGGTTAGCTCCAAAATAACTTATGTTAGCACAAAATGATCAAGTTTACATAATAAGCTTATAGTCTTTTTCTTAATCTTCTTCTTTTCCAAAATGACATAGGTTAGCTTCATTTTACCTAAGTTGGCTCTAATATACTAGCTTAGACTATGCTTAGTTTCCTATAGGTTAGCTCCAAAATAACTTATGTTAGCACAAAATGATCAAGTTTACATAATAAGCTTATAGTCTTTTCTTAATCTTCTTCTTTTCCAAAATGACATAGGTTAGCTTCATTTTACCTAAGTTGGCTCTAATATACTAGCTTAGACTATGCTTAGTTTCCTATAGGTTAGCTCCAAAATAACTTATGTTAGCACAAAATGATCAAGTTTACATAATAAGCTTATAGTCTTTTCTTAATCTTCTTCTTTTCCAAAACTCTTCTTATTCTTCTTCTAGTCTTCTTCTTTTCTTCTTCTAACTTCTTGTTTATCATTTTGCAGATTTGATTTAATTGGCGGAAGCTTGCGTGGATGGGGTGCTTCTTTTCCATTTCTGTTTTTATTTTGTATGAATGTGAAACTTTTGTGAATTGATGGATAATGGTGTTGGATGAACAATGTGAAACTTTTGTAACAGCGGAACTATGTGTTGGCTATGCGTATGTATATATGATGAAACTTGTGTGTTGGATATGATTGCTATATGTATGCTTGTTGTACATATATGATTGCTATATGGATGCTTGTTGTACATATATATGTGTTGAATATCTCATATGTGAAATAGTGACATGAGATTAAGAAGAAAAGAATTAAAAAGTTGTTACTAATGGCGCTACAAGATGTCTTTTGTTTGTAAGTATAGCAGATACTAGTGGCGCCTTGTGAGCGAGACTAATGGCGCACCGGTGGTGCGCCATTAGAATACTCAATTCTAATGGCGCCTTGGTGGTGCGCCATTAGAAAGAAATTCTAATGGCGTGATGCCAGTGGCGCACCAGCCATGCGCCATTAGAAGGCAA
The DNA here is from genome assembly GCA_021437245.1 of Aegilops speltoides. NCBI lineage: Eukaryota > Viridiplantae > Streptophyta > Magnoliopsida > Poales > Poaceae > Aegilops > Aegilops speltoides. The sequence goes on from CM038147.1 coordinate 502,750,252, forward strand.
AACTGGTGCGCCACTAGCATGCCTTTTCCTAGTAGTGATCCTTAGTCCTTTTCAGGTAATTCAGGATGTTCTTGACCGCTGTCCAGTGATCCACTCCTGGATTTCTTTGGTACCTTCCTGCCAAGCTTATTGCTAAGCATATGTCAGGTCTGGTACACAGCATTGCATACATGATAGAGCCTATGGCTGAAGCATAGGGAACAGTTTTCATTTTCTCTCTATCTTCTGCTGTGGTCGGGCATTGAGTTTGACTCAACTTCACACCTTGTAGTACATGCAAGAATCCTTTCTTTGCCTGATCCATATTGAACTTTTTCAAAATCTTGTCAAGGTATGTGCTTTGTGAAAGTCCTATTAAGCGTCTTGATCTATCTCTATAGATCTTGATGCCCAATATGTAAGCAGCTTCACCGAGGCCTTTCATTGAAAAGCTTTTATTCAAGTATCCCTTTATGCTATCCAGAAATAATATGTCATCAACATATAAAACTAGAAATGCTACAGAGCTCCCACTCACTTTTTTGTAAATACAGGCTTCTCCAAAAGTCTGTATAAAACCATATGCTTTGATCACACTATCAAAACGTTTATTCCAACTCCGAGATGCTTGCACCAGTCCATAAATGGAACGCTGGAGCTTGCACACTTTGTCAGCACTTTTTGGATCAACAAAACCTTCCGGCTGCATCATATACAACCCTTCTTCTAGAAATCCATTCAAGAATGCAGTCTTGACATTCATTTGCCAAATTTCATAATCATGAAATGCAGCAATAGCCAACATGATTCGGACAGACTTAAGCATCGCTACGGGTGAGAAAGTCTCATCGTAGTCAACCCCTTGAACTTGTCGAAAACCTTTTGCAACAAGTCGAGCTTTATAGACAGTAACATTACCATCAGCTTCAGTCTTCTTCTTAAAGATCCATTTATTCTCAATGGCTTGCCGATCATCGAACAAGTCAACCAAAGTCCATACTTTGTTTTCATACATGGATCCTATCTCAGATTTCATGGCTTCCACCATTTTGCGAATCTGGGCTCATCATCGCTTCCTCATAGTTCGTAGGTTCATCATGGTCAAGTAACATGACTTCCGAATAGGATTACCGTACCACTCAGTGCGGATCTTACTCTGTAGACCTCACGAGGTCCAGCGAATACTTGATCTGAAGTTTCATGATCAATATCATTAGCTTCCTCACTAATTGGTGTAGTTGTCACGGGACCGGTTCTCGTGATGAACTACCTTCCAACAAGGGAGTAGATACGATTATCTCAACAAGTTCTACTTTCCTCCCACTCACTTCTTTCGAGAGAAACTCCTTTCTCTAGAAAGGATCCATTCTTAACAACGAATGTCTTGCCTTCGGATCTGTGATAGAAGGTGTACCCTCTGATCTCTTTTGGGTATCCTATGAAGACACATTTCTCGATTTGGGTTCGAGCTTATCTGGTTGAAGTTTCTTCACATAAGCATCGCAGCCCCAAACTTTAAGAAACGACAACTTTGGTTTCTTGCCAAACCACAGTTCATAAGGCGTCGTCTCAGCAGTTTTGATGGTGCCCTATTTAACGTGAATGTGGCCGTCTCTAAAGCATAACCCCAAAATGATAGCGGTAAATCGGTAAGAGACATCATAGATCGCACCATATCAAGTAAAGTACGATTACGACGTTCGGACACACCATTTCGTTGTGGTGTTCCAGGTGGCGTGAGTTGCGAAACTATTCCGCATTGTTTCAAATGTAAGCCAAACTCGTAACTCAAATATTCTCCTCCACGATCAGATCGTAGAAACTTTATTTTCTTGTTACGATGATTTTCTACTTCACTCTGAAATTCTTTGAACTTTTCAAATGTTTCAGACTTGTGTTTCATTAAGTAGATATACCCATATCTGCTCAAATCATCTGTGAAGGTGAGAAAATAACGATATCCGCCACGAGCCTCAACATTCATCGGGCCACATACATCTGTATGTATGATTTCCAACAAATCTGTTGCTCTCTCCATAGATCCGGAGAACGGTGTTTTAGTCATCTTGCCCATGAGGCACGGTTCGCAAGTGCCAAGTGATTCATAATCAAGTGATTCCAGAAGTCCATCTGTATGGAGTTTCTTCATGCGTTTTACACCGATATGACCTAAACGGCAGTGCCACAAATAAGTTGCACTATCATTATCAACTCTGCATCTTTTGGCTTCAACTTTATGAATATGTGTATCACTACTATCGAGATTTAATAAAAATAGACCACTCTTCAAGGGCGCATGACCATAAAAGATATTACTCATATAAATAGAACAACCATTATTTTCTGATTTAAATGAATAACCGTCTCGCATCAAACAAGATCCAGATATAATGTTCATGCTCAACGCAGCACCAAATAACAATTATTTAGGTCTAAAACTAATCCCGATGGTAGATGTAGAGGTAGCGTGCGACGGCGATCACATCGAATTTGGAACCGTTTCCCACGCGCATAGTCACCTCGTCCTTGGCGATGCTCGCTTATTCCGTAGTCCTGTTTGAGTTGCAAATATTAGCAATGTAACCAGATCAAATACCAGTGCTACTACGAGCTCTAGTTAGGTACACATCAATAACATGGATATCACATATACCTTTGTTTACTTTGCCATCCTTCTTATCCGCCAAATACTTGGGGCAGTTCCGCTTCCAGTGTCGATCGCTTGCGGTAGAAGCACTCGATTTCAGGCTTAGGTCCAGACTTGGGTTTCTTCTCTTGAGCAGCAATTTGCTTGCTGTTCGTTTTGAAGTTCCCCTTCTTCTTCCCTTTGCCCTTCTTCTTGAAACTAGTGGTCTTGTTGACCATCAATACTTGATGCTCCTTCTTGATTTCTACCTCCGCTGCTTTCAAAGATCGCGAAGAGCTCGGGAATAGTCTTGTTCATCCCTTGCATATTATAGTTCATCACGAAGCTCTTGTAGCTTGGTGGCGATGATTGAAGAATTACATCAATGACACTATCATCGGAAGATTAACTCCCGGTTGAATCAAGTGATTGTTATACCCGAAATTCGAGTATATGTTCACCGATGAAACTATTCTCCTCCATCTTGCAGCTATAGAACTTATTGGAGACTTCATATCTCTCAATCCGGGCATTTGCTTGAAATATTAACTTCAACTCTTGGAACATCTCATATGCTCCATGATGTTCAAAACGTTGTTGAAGACCGGTTCTAAGCCGTAAAGCATGGCACATTGAACTATAGAGTAGTCATCGACTTTGCTCGCGGACGTTCTTAGCGTCGTCGGTTACATCAGCGGCAGGCCTGGCACCCAGTGGTGCTTCCAGGGCGTAACTCTTACGTGCAGCAATGAGGATAATCCTCGAGTTACGGACCCGATCCGTGTAATTGCTACCATCATCTTTCAACTTTGCTTTCTCAAGGAACGCATTAAAATTCAACGGAACAACAGCACGAGCCATCTATCTACAAACAAACATAGACAAGCAAGATACTATCAGGTACTAAGTTCATGATAAATTTAAGTTCAATTAATCATATTACTTAAGAACTCCCACTTAGACAGACATCTCTCTAGACATCTAAGTGATCACGTGATCCAAATCAACTAAACCATAACCGATCATCACGTGAGATGGAGTAGTTTTCAATGGTGAACATCATTATGTTGATCATATCTACTATATGATTCACGCTCGACCTTTCGGTCTCCGTGTTCCGAGGCCATATCTGCATATGCTAGGCTCGTCAAGTTTAACCTGAGTATTCTGCGTGTGCAAAACTGGCTTGCATCCGTTGTAGATGGACGTAGAGCTTATCACACCCGATCATCACGTGGTGTCTCGGCACGACGAACTTTGGCAACGGTGCATACTCAGGGAGAACACTTCTTGATAATTTTAGTGAGAGATCATCTTAAAATTCTACCGTCAATCAAAGCAAGATAAGATGCATAAAGGATAAACATCACATGCAATCAATATAAGTGATATGATATGGCCATCATCATCTTGTGCTTGTGATCTCCATCTTCAATGCACCGTCATGACCACCATCGTCACCGGCGCGATACCTTGATCTCCATCGTAGCATCGTTGTCATTTACGCATTTATTGCTTCTACGATATCGCTACCGCTTAGTGATAAAGTAAAGCAATTACAGGGCGTTTGCATTTCATACAATAAAGCGACAACCATATGGCTCCAGCTAGTTGCCGATAACTTCGGTTACAAAACATGATCATCTCATACAATAAAATATAGCATCACGTCTTGACCATATCACATCACAACATGCCCTGCAAAAACAAGTTAGACGTCCTCTACTTTGTTGTTGCAAATTTTACGTGGCTGCTACGGGCTTAGCAAGAACCGTTCTTACCTCGCATCAAAAACCACAGCGATAGTTTGTCAAATAGACTCCGTTTTAACCTTCACAAGGACCGGGCGTAGCCACACTCAGTTCAACTAAAGTGAGAGAGACAGACACCCACCAGCCACCTTTAAGCACGAGTGCTCGTAGCGGTGAAACCAGTCTCGCGTAAGCGTCTGGCGTAATGTCGGTCCGGGCGCTTCATCTCACAATACCGCTGAACCAAAGTATGACATGCTGGTATGCAAGATGACTTATATCGTCCACAACTCACTTGTGTTCTACTCGTGCATATAACATCAACGCATAAAACCTAGGCTCGGATGCCCTTTGTTGAGGAGCGTAGTAATTTCAAAAATTTCCTACGCACACGCAAGATCATGGTGATGCATAGCAACGAGAGGAGAGTGTTGTCTCGTACCCTCGTGAGACCGAAGCGGAAGCGTTGGCGCAACGTAGAGGAAGTAGTCGTCGTCCTCCGGTCCAACCGATCCAAGCACCGTTACTCGGCACCTCCGAGTTCTTGACACACGTACATCTCGATGGCGCACCCCGATCTCCGATCCAGCGAGGCGCGGGGAGGAGTTCCGTCGGCCGACGGCGTGGTGGCGATCTTGATGTTCTCTGTCGCGAGGCTTCGCCTAAGCACCGCTACAATATGACCGAGGTGTAATATCGTGGAGGGGGCACCGCACACGGCTAAGGAACGATCTCAATGATCAACTTGTGTCTCTAGGGTGCCCCTACCCCGTATATAAAGGAGGGAGGGAGGAGGTGGCCGGCCCAAGGGGAAGGCGCGCCATAGGGGGGCAAACCTACTCCAAGTAGGTTTGCCCCCCCCCTATTCGGAGTAGGAGTAGGAAGGAAGAGGGGAGGAGAGAAGGAAAGGGGGCCCCCCTCCCAGTCGGATTGGGCTTGGGGGCGCCCTCCTTGCTCCTTCTCCCACCCTTCCACTAAGGCCCAATAAGGCCCATATACTTACCGGCGGGTTCCGGTAACCTCCCGGAGCTCCGGTATATTCCCAAACTCTCCTGGAACCTTTCCGGTGTCCAAATATATCCGTCCAATATATCAATCTTTATGTCTCGACCATTTCGAGACTCCTCGTCATGTCCGTCATCACATCCGGGACTCCGAACAACCTTCGGTACATCAAAATACATAAACTCATAATATAACTGTCATCGAAACCTTAAGCGTGCGGACCCTACGGTTCAAGAACAATGTAAACATGATCGAGACACGTCTCCGGTCAATAACCAATAGCGGGACCTGGATGCCCATATTGGTTCCTACATATTCTACGAAGATCTTTATCGGTCAAACCGCACAACAACATACGTTGTTCCCTTTGTCATCGGTATGTTACTTGCCCGAGATTTGATCGTCGGTATCCAATACCTAGTTCAATCTCGTTACCGGCAAGTCTCTTTACTCGTTCCGTAACACATCATCTCATAACTAACTCATTAGTTATATGCTTGCAAAGCTTAGGTGATGAGTATTACCGAGAGGGCCCAGAGATACCTCTCCGACAATCGGAGTGACAAATCCTAATCTCGAATTATGCCAACTCAACATGTACCTTTGGAAACACCTGTAGAGCACCTTTATAATCACCCAGTTACGTTGTGACATTTAGTAGCACACAAAGTGTTCTTCCGGTAAACGGGAGTTGCACAATCTCATAGTTGCAGGAACTTTGTATAAGTCATGAAGAAAGCAATAGCAGTATACTAAACGATCAAGTGCTAGGCTAACAAAATGGGTCATGTCAATCACATCATTCTCCTAATGATGTGATCCCACTAATCAAATGACAACACATGTCTATGGTCAGGAAACATAACCATCTTTGATTAATGAGCTAGTCAAGTAGAGGCATACTAGTGACTATAGTTTTGTCTATGTATTCACACATGTATCATGTTTCCGGATAATACAATTCTAGCATGAATAATAAACATTTATCATGATATGAGGAAATAAATAATAACTTTATTATTGCCTCTAGGGCATATTTCCTTCATGTGCCTCATCATTTGGGAGCTGTGGAACACCGAAACACTATCTTCAATAATGCCGACCCCTCTAGGAGGTTAGTCTTGCATATGAATTTCATGGAAAGCAAGGCTTGGTCTTCGGTAGGCAATCTCAAAGGGTACATGCAACCCTTGTTCCACGAGTTGTATATGTTGTTTAGGCGGGACGGGGATGCGTAGTTGCCTTATGTAATTGTGGACGGCCGGTTGGTCGGTTGCACTTTGGTGGAGGGTATCTTTACCCTTTCTGCTGTAAAAGATGATACACATGCTTATGCGTATTCTAAAAAAGAAGACCGGCTCAATACTAGTAATTAAGATCTATCTAGAAAGTTACTCAATAAACAATGTCATCATATGAGCCATTTGTGTCTGAAGCATCAACCTAAAATCAAAGTGAAAACTCGTAGATCAATTTTATGGGTTTTAATAAAGGTTCCAAATCGTGAATAGCAAAATGCAGTCAGGAACTCAGGATGGTCATCAACATGAATGGAAAGAATACACTGAAGTCCAATGCAGTACAAAAATTTAGGGCTTGTTATCTCTTTTACCTCTATTTCCAACAAAATATAAAGCTATCTATGCGATCAACATAATATATGAGTGTTTAGGACTTCAAATAAATATTAAGTTGAACTTACTTTTCAAGTCATCCCAACCTCTCATGTCAGGCTAGCAACTATATATCATGCAAGTTGTCCCCATTTGCAAGACCTTTGCATTTTTGCGGCTTTGCAAGATGCCAATTGTTGCTTCCCAATATTATGCTGACAAACAAAAACCAGGAATTGGTGACAAGCAGGGCAAATATGCCCATATTAATGTCTCAAAGACTTTTTCCTTTTTGGTTATTTAAGAAATTCACCTAGTGGCACAGTATCATCAAATAGAGTACTAGCATCATCACAAGTTTCATTTATAACAGACGTAGTGTCATTAATTATCCTCGACATATCAAAATGAATAGCAGGTGGTGGTGTCGCAAGTCTACTTAAAACAGAAGGTGAATCAACTGCAAAGCTAGATGGCAGCTCCTTACCTCCTCTCATCTTAGAGGGTATGATATTAGACTTAGTGTCTTTCAAATTCTTCATAATGTAAAATCCCAAGTGAACTCAATAAATAGAGCTATGCTCCCGGCAACGACGCTAGAAAAAGGTCATGGTAACCCACAAGTATAGGGGATCGCGACAGTCTTCGAGGGTAGTATTTCACCCAAATTTGTTGATTAGACACAAGGGGAGCCAAAGAATATTTATGAGCTTTAGCAGTTAAGTTTTGAATTCAACCTGACCAGGGAAATTATATTTCTGCAGCAAAGTGTTTAGTAGCACAGTAGTTTGATAGTTTTGATAGTAGCAATAACAATAGAAATAGTAACAGTAAGACTAATAGAAGCACTTTGTGATCATTGTAACAACAACATCAATAGTAACTTAGCAAAGATCAATATGAGAAAAAATGTAGGCATTGGATCAGCGATGGATATTTGTGTTGGATGGAATTCATCATCTAACAGTCACAACCTAGAGAGTTACAATAGCTCCAAATTTATCAATGTAATGTAGGCATGTATTCCATATATAGTCATACATGCTCATAATAAGAACTTGCATGACATCTTTTGTCCTATCCCCTCGTGGCAGCGGGGTCCATAGGAAAATCTAAGGGATATTAAGGCCTCCTTTTAATAGAGAATCAGAATATTAACACATGGTGAATACATGAACTCCTCGAATTATAGTCATCCCCGGAGAGTATCCCGATTATTGTCAGTTTGGGGTCTACAGATCAGAACAATAACAAGTGCATATAACTAGCAGATAGGATCAAGAACTTCAATATATTCATGAAAACATAGAGGGTTCAGATCTGAAATCATAGCACTCGGGCCCTAATGACAAGCATTAAGCGCAAAGTCATAACAATATCAACCTGAAGACATAGTGGATACTAGAGATCAAGCCATACCATCACCGTCTAGCAAGCCTACGAAGGAATTACTCACTCTCAGTGGTGAGCATCATGAAATTGTTGGTGGAGGATGGTTGATGATGACGACGGCGACGAATCCCCCTCTTCTGAGCCCCAAACGGACTCCAGATTTTTTTTCTCCGCAAGACGGTACTTATAGAGTTGGAATTAGGGAAAACGCAGGCCTATGGGACCCACGAGCTCACAGGGCACGCGCTAGGGTTCCATGGCTCCTGGGTGGCCCCCTTCCAGTAGTTCTCTTCGCCAATACTTTTATATATTCTGAAAATAGTCTCCATAAATTTTTAGCCCAATCCGAGTACTTTTATTTCTACACAAAAAATAATGCCAAGATAATTCTTCTGAAAACATCGTCAGTCCAGGTTAGTTTCATTCAAATCATGCAAATTAGAGTCCCCAAAAAGAGCAAAAGTGTTAAGTTAAGTAGATACATTTGGGATTTATCGGTTCTCCTAGATGTGCAACAATCCATTCTTGTACTGCTAATAAATGCTTCTTTTTGATCTTGTGCTCCAGCAGTTTTAAGTCATGTTTTAGTTTAAACTTCCAGCAATTCACACTAGGAACTTCATGTCTGGAAAAAATCCCATTCCTGGGAATCCAGATGTTCCAGCGACCCCGAATGACTATTTCCATAGCAATTTCTAGGGGAAGCAGTTGACGTGCTAGAAATATATCATCACACATAGAAAAGCCAAGCTTTTTTATGGGTATAATGTTGTTCCAACAATCTTGGGAAAAGCAACAATCCCAAAAAAGACGTCTAGAAGTTTCTTTGTGTTTTCATTACAGAATACACAATCATAGCACTCCAAACGGAAGTATTTTCTTCTTAAGAGATTCCTTGAGTTAACTCTGCCATGCAGAAGTAGCCTGCAAAAGACCTTGTGTCTCAGTGTGTAGGAGTATTTCCGGATCCAATTAAATAGCAAGTGTTCATCTTCCGTTGGGAAGAATATTATGGTACATTTTAATTGAAGAATACTTTACTTTCTGGCCCTGTCACTTCCGGATATTCTTAACATGAAGTTGCATTTTCTGCTCAATCAGATTTTGAAGCTCACCATCCTGGCTATAGGCTTGAGTAGACATAGGCGTGTGGAAGAAAATAGTGGTATCTTCAAAGTTTATCCACCAAGCCACAGTTTGATTCTCATCAATTACAAAGGAGTGTATTTGTGGAAACTTTTTTCATAAAGGTTGATCACACTAATTGTCATGCCAGCGAAGTGTAGGTTCCCCATTGCATGGTGGCAAAATTTTTAGATGGTTCTTCCACTAACTAGACGCTTCAGATTTAAATCCAGGAAGATGTCCAGAGTAATATTTTTCCCACAATAGTAGGACCCATGGCAGTGGTTCCTTGTTAAGAAATTTTTGTACGTTCTTCATAATGAGAGATTTGTTGTGCAAGACACATCTAAAGTTCCAAGGCCTCCATTCTATCTAGGCTTAGAGTCCTTATTCCAGGAAATCAATAATGGTCCTAAATTTTCCTGTCAAAACTTCCTCTCGAAGAAGTGTTTCAAGAACTTGTTAATCTGGTTGATGATGCCTGCTGGCAGGGGAAAAGTGCTCATGAAGAAGATAGGGAGAGTAGAGATTTTTTTATAAACACCAATCTGTCGTCCAATGTGAGCACAATGGAGCATCCAACTAGTCTTCCATCAATCTGCTGGCAAATGGGTGTGAAATCTTCAATTCTTGGTCTGCTGGCACTAAGAGGGAGACGCAAGTATGTGAATGAAAAGCTTCCAACCTTAAATCCTAGAATCTGAACAATTTGAAGACGGTTGCCTTGTTGCACATTAATTGGGACCAAAAATTGACATATGGAAGATGATTATTAGGCCAGTCTAAGAAGCAAGATGGTTAAGTAGTTTATTAATTTGAAGGATTTGGACGTGGCAACAAGCTAAGATAATTCAGCTGATACACAAATATAAATTCATTAAGTCAACTCATTAGTCATATTAGCGGACATCGGTGAAGATCTCAATGGTCGCTTGTGCATGTAAAATTAGCTACCATGTTCTGATGGGCGCATGTGCAGTGCGACCCTCTCCGCCTCGCAGTGTAGCTCACGGGCGGTGACCATGGTTCTCACCTCAAACGTCGCCGTCTCCGCACTCCACTCGATTGTCACTTCCATTCAATGATGCATGTTCTCATTTGCACCTACATTGCATGCCGACGACCGGGACCCTCGAGTACACTGACCGACTGGTCATAGTCCACCACTGCCTTGCCATCCCCCATCCCTTCCTTATTGCCGTCTTCATGGCACAACTAGGAGTAAGCGGGGGCCATGGAGGATAGAGTAGCACTCAGCTTCGCTGTCATCAACGCCGAGTTCCTGCACACACTATGTTTCTCGTTGTGACTCCAGTTTCACGTGTAGAGTGCGAGTAAACCATGACCAGACATCTCCCATTCTAGTTGCTACCACGCTCCCGATACCACTCACTCCTATCCAATAGATGGACCGCCGAGACAACGAGCAAAAAAGTGAAAAAAGGGAAGAATACACCTATCAACATCAGTGGTTCTTCTAACGTTGGGAATTGTTATCTCAAAAGATGTTGGGAAGGGAAGGGAGGTTGTGTAAATATATAGGCTATGGCTGAACTTGAAAATTTTGTGTAATGAAGGTGAGAGATATTAGGTGTGTAGAGTTATTTCCAGTTGCATGTTAAAAATATGAATAACTGGAAACTAGAACTTTACTTCTCATGAGGAAGCTAAGGTGACTAGGTCAAAAATACCATTAAGGGGCTATAAGTGATTAAAATATTTGTCCACCACTGTGTCTTGGGTGATTATAATTTTAAACCTTACTCGTTTATCCTAATTTTCTTCTTATCAAATAGAAGTACTAGTTTGCTACTTTCCTTAATATTGATAATGTTCTTCTAATTTGCAAACAAGGTACTCCCTCCATCTACTAATACAAGATCACTTCACATTTTAATGTCTAATTTTGACCATTTATTTTACTAAAAATATGCGAGTTATATGCCATAAAAAGTATGTCATAGGGTGCACATTTAAAATAATTTTTGATAATATTTTTTTTCTGACATACAACCCATATTTTCTTGACCAAAATTATAAGTAAAAGTTTGACACGAAAACCATAGTGACCTTGTAATAAAAACGGAGGGACTAAATTTATTTCTAGATTCAAGAAGCTAAGAGAGATAAGTTGCAGAAGTTCAGCATTTTCTTAAAAAACATACTCTAGGCGGTACCCACCTCGGTATCATCAGGATTATATGCATACATTGGCCCAAAAAATCATCCATTCGACTAAGCTATGATGCATATGTGAAAACTTTATATAGTGTTCTGTATAGAAGCACAATTAACTAATATCCATGTTTCCACTTTGTTGATATGTGTGCAACATGTCAACAAGAGTACCTCACTACCTCCTGCTTAGCTGCAAATTCGACATGCACTCTCTCCCTAACAATGATCATAATGTCATATGTGTCTTTCTCTACACTCCTCTGTACTTGCTCATGGCCTGCCAGAGTCTTACCGATCTTCATTCTCTTGAACTTTTAGCTACCTTTTTCACACTACCTTTGCCATCTCAGCTTTGCTTGTAAGTTGATTACAAGGCTTCCTTGCCCCCTATCTCCCCACCAACTAATATTTTTATTTGGCAAGCTCACTGGCCTAACCATTCGTGCTCGATGCCTCGATGGGAATGGGGGGTATTGGAACATGAAAACAAAGACACATCATAGTGTGTTGATACCCTTAAATTAGCTTTACTATTTCTTTCTTAGATTTCTCATAAGAAACTGATTAGATGGAATAAGCTACCAATTTTGGTTAGAACTAAGAATGAAAATATAGCCAATACTTGCAGACTTCTCTTTTTTCCGAGAAAGGCTTTACTTCTGACACTAAAACAACTACATCTAAACCGTACGTACGCATAAGATTTCTGCTCATCAACATGTATCCTTCGGTGTTACCATTTGATCAGTAAGGCAACATTTCAGTTATAACAACTTCATTAGTGTTCAGAGCAAATACAACCGAATCCTCGTATCCTCCCAAAAGTCTGGGTGGACAGCCAGTCATTACCCGGTCAGGAGAGAGAAAGAAAAAGCCACCCAACCGGACCTCTCACATTGTCCTCATATATGTCTGGCTGTCCGCAAATCCCCCTATCTAGCCATATATGGGGAGGATATAGGGATCTCCGGGCCAATCCAGACAGTCCTCAGCTCACTTTCGACCACCTTTTCTCTTTCCATTTTCTTTCTTTTCTCTCTCTTTTCCTTCCCACCAATCAAATGCATGCGATCGGACAATTAAGGGACAAAGTTGGGGACATGATTACATGCATACACAAATGGGGGGCTTGAAATGAACATATGTATGAACACTAACTGGACACGTCCGCGGACATTTGAGAGGTCAAATTTGTCCATTATGATTGTAGGTTTCCTTATGTCCTGCAACAATACACATTCAAAGACTTGTCGCGTGAACACATATGAGAGTGCACACTTAGGCCCGTCAATGAGGATGCGCGAGCTATGCGGTTGTGTAGGGTACCCCGAAATTGAGAGGTCATAACCAAGCGATGACAAGCATGGTGTCGAACGGGTTGAGTTGAACTCTTAGGAAGCGAGCCTGGCTGCATCCAGTGAAGGGAACTTAGTTCCTATGTAATCGGGAGTAGGTGATGAGGAGGGCATCAAATTAGTTGGATGTACCCTGAACTTTTCCCCTCAGCTGTTCTTCTTTCCCAAAACTCATCTTTGTTTGTATATTCTCAGATTGTACTGAACCCCTTCCCCAAAATTCGCTTGGTGTGACACCACCGACTATTCAAAATAACTAGAAAATGAAATCAAGAAAATATCAAACCTGTTGTTAATGATTTGGCTAGCATTGTTATGCCGCGGAGGAAATTCTTTGCTGGAATCTCAATTTGGGGGCTGAAGAATAAAATTCAATCCAAGGACAAATTGTGAGCATAGCTGAACAACGCGTGGGACGTTGAGCCCAGTAGCAAAGGACGGCGCCACAACACGTCAATGGCAGTCAATAAGCACCTAACCAATTAAGGATTAAGAATAGTTGGTTGTCCTTGCATTTCCGTCATCTCAGCCAGCTTGCCTTTGCAACTTGCAAGCGTCATATGACAGTAAGTACTACTCCCTCCATTTCTAAATATAAGACCTTTTAGAGGTTTCACTAGGGATTACATACGAATGTATATAGACATATTTTAGAGGACGGACTTATTCATTTTGCTTTGTATGTAGTCCACGTTGAAATCTTTAAAATAGCTTGGAACGGAGGGAGTGTGAAACAGAGTGACATCTTGCAAGGCTCTCCCAATGTGAGCTTAGAAGGGAGAAGATGAGCATGTAAAAACACGCTATCAGTTGTGATGTGTAGAGTGTTAGTGAACCACCATAACTCAGCTGTCTTCCTGTTTGCTACCTCTCTCCCTATACCTATCACTCTCATGCAGTGGCTAGGTTGCTAAGAAAGTGAGGGAAAGACAACAAACCTACCAACATCGTGTATTCTTACAATGCTAGGAAATTGACGTTGCAAAAAAGATGTTGGGAAATGAAGGGAGGCTGTGTAAACATGTAGGCGGTAGCTGTACTTAAAATTTCCTTTGTAATGAAGGTGAGAGATTTGATGACATGGAGAGCATGGGTCACTTACAATACTAGGTCAGGAGAGTTATTCCAATTGTTGTTCAAAATATGAGTGGTCTTAAACTATACAACTTTGGTTATCCTTAATGGACCTGAATGTTTTTTTGTAATTAACTAGCACAAATGCCCGTGCGTTGCAATGGGAGAAAACGCTGGTTTCTATGAATCTGCCAGATCAAGGAACCATGTCGTTGGACAACGCTCGCTGATGATAAGAAATTGGTTCATTTCATCAGCATATGGGGTATGATTTCAAGTAAATTGATCTGTCTGAACAACCACCTCTTGATTGTTAGGTCATTATTTATATTTTTTGTTCATTCTTAAACTTCAATAAATATGAAGTAATAGCAGCAAGCAAACTAACCTAGAATAATAATTGCAGCAGCAAGCAAACGAATCAAGAGGAGTAATAGTTGCAGCAAGCATAATCTGTTAATTTTAAAAAAATGTTTAGATGGCATCACAACGTATTTTTTATCAATAATCTAGTGATATGTAGTATATATCCGTAAGCACGTGAGTATTTTTTGCAGAAATTTTGTAAACTTACTTAAAGGTTCGTTTTCAAGTTCTGCATATTTGGCTCCATGCCGAGAGTCAAAAATTGTTTACATGAAAGATGAACCATGTATAAGTTGCATCCACACTATTTATAGAACCATGTGCCAACAACCTTGCAATGGAGGCAAAATAAATAAGGGAAACGTTTCCCTGCGGTGCGCCGGCCGAGCGTTTCGGCCGGTCGCGTGCGAGTCGGGGCGCGTGGGAATCGGATCGTGCTGGATCCTTTTTACGCAGGGATGCCTTGACCACGGCCCATGTGGGCTGGCTGGCCCACGCCCGCGTACCGCTAACCTTATCCTCTCACACGAGTGTCTCTGCTTTCTCCGTCTCTCGATCCCATCTCTTCTATTTGCTTCATGGCGACAGCGAGCTGCGACGACCTTGGTGATGTGCGATGGAGGCGAGGCGATGCGCAATGGGGGAGCCACCTACACATCTGGTTGCAGCCGCAGCTCTGGCGAGCTCCGCCATGACCGTTGACGCCGCGTGCTGGAACAAACGCCCACCCATGCTGGAACCAGTAAGACCTCGGGTGCTGGAACCGGCATCATTTTTTGCTACAACCCTTATCCAAAATGCTTCAAACCAAGATGAAAAAAGCTTCAACCAGATACATCAAAAGCTGCAAGCAGTCATTGCCATGGCGGAGTGCTACAACCGTCGACATAAAAGGCTACAACCCTTGATGAAAAAGCTTCAACCCGAAACGATGGAGAAAGCATTAACCAAGGCTGCTACAAAGAAAAAAGCTGCAACCGTTGATAGAAAAGCTACGACCGTAGATAAAAAAAGCTACAACCATTGAAAAAGAAAGCTACAACCATACACTGCATAACCAGAAAAGTTGCATCCGTTGTAGAGAAAGCTTCAATCGTATGTGCGAAATGCTTCAACCTGCGCGTGTCGCCACCGAGCCGCAATCACAGTGGATGGTCGGCGTCCGTCGTCGACGCTATTTCGTGCAGCGATGAGCATCAACGGCGACGGGCGGCGGCGGAGCTACAACCGGGAGAGCTACAAGCGTCGCCGCTACAAACTGCAACCGCAGATGTAGTTGTTTCATGCGTCGCAGTGACGATGAGGACGGCTGGCGAGGGTTGGAAGCGGCGACGGGGATGGGTGGCGAGGGTTGGAAGCGGCGACGGGGACGGGCGGCGAGGGATAGGAGGCGCGGCGCCGCACAGCCCGAGCGAGGGGATCCAGCTGAGGAAGAAGAAGCTGGGGACGAGTTTTTTTTCTCCAGATCCAACCGCGCGCGGCTCGCATCGAACGGCTAGGGCTGGACTGGCCGAAACTGTTCGGCCGGTGCGCCGGCGCCTAGCGTCGCCCAATAAATAAATACAATTCTAGTTCTTTATAGTGTAGCACAACCACAAATAATGTAGTGGCAAAAACGCTCTTATATTATGGAACAAGGGGAGTAGTATTTTTAGACTTTAGTATAAAAGTGAATATTCCAGGATAGCAGTTCAATCGTATATTCACACTCATGCGTCCCAGGCTGTCAAGATGTCATGTGCCATGTATTAAGGATAGAGCAAAATCTACATTAATTGAACCTGTCAGTTCCGCTGATTTCCCATGAAAATTGTACATCGTTGTTCATCTTCCCAAGTATAGCATGCATCTTCCTTCCTTGTATCACACGTCTTGCCTTGTTTTCGTATAGCATCGTGTCTCTGGTAGACTCCATGACAATCTGCATACATCCATTATCTCATCAGCCACCGCCTAGGTGGTAATCATCCAGCAACTAGCTTCTGGGTAGGTGCAAATTATGCACGTATATTAACTGGTGTGGCTGGATGTAAATAGTCGAGGTGGGACTATTTCATCACGAGTTGAACTCTCCTTCAAGACACTAACAATTGCTAGCTCAATTGGTCTCGGTATTACAGGCTTAGTGGGAGGACGTGAGTTTGATCCCCACGTACCGCACAATCTTTTTTTGGTCTTTGCCAGCGTAGATGGGCCACGCAGGTTGTCGCTGTGAATTCCGGCCGAAAATAATACGGTCTGCCTCGAACGACGGAAAAACGGTTAGTTTTTTCTTACGCTTTAATACCACCTCGTGTATATATTTTAAGTTCAAACTAAAAGCGTAAATTCACAGGAAAAAACGTATTATGACGGTGAACCCGACAAAGTCAATCCGTGCTTTATTATTAGGGATAGATGACCATTTCTAAAACATGTGAACACCTTTTTCAGTTAGATAAACTAGTCATCAACCCGTGCAACCGCACGGGCTAGTAATTCTAAAACGAAGAACATACATTATTGTAGGCTCTCGGTAACATTTTCCCCTATTATTTTTTTATGCTGGAGAAGATTATAAGTAGCTGCAGCCTCTCTGTTTTTACGTATATAATAGTTTAGTCAAATTCCACGTCAGAAAAATACATTCCCACAATTAGTTTAAAATTACACAAAGAGTTATTACTGCTCCATGCTTCGCATTAATCTTGCGACATCTAATATAGAAATACCTTTCATTTGTTCAAATAACTGATATATGGGGAGGCTATGAGGATGTCCGGATGTGTTCGTACAATCCTTCACGTAGGATGTAACTCACTTCAGACCACCTTTTCTCTTT
Organism: Aegilops speltoides; assembly: GCA_021437245.1. Lineage (NCBI taxonomy): Eukaryota > Viridiplantae > Streptophyta > Magnoliopsida > Poales > Poaceae > Aegilops > Aegilops speltoides. Next base: position 502,767,537 of record CM038147.1, read on the forward strand.
CCTTCTTCTTTCTTTCTCTCTCTTTTCCTCCCCACTAGTCAAATACATGCGACCGGAGAATTCAGGGACAGAGTAGGGGACATGGTTACATGCATACCACTAGTGGAAAACCCCCCATTTGTCCCGGTTCGTGAGGGCCATTTCTCCCGGTTCCCGAACCGGGACTAAAGGGTCGTTACTAATTAAAACACTGTCCTTTTAGTCCCGGTTCGTCCAGGAACCGGGACAGATGGGGCTGCACGTGGCCGCTGCCGCTTGCCTAGGCAGGGGGGCCTTTTGTCCTGGTTGGTGCCACCAACCGGGACCAAAAGGCTTCCACGCGTCAGCATTTCAGGGGCTGGATTTTTATATTTTTTTTCTGAAAGAGGGGGGGGGGGTGTCTGGGGGTTTTTGTAGGGTTAATTTAGTGGTTTCATATATTGTGTTAGCTAGGTAATAGAGAGAAGTGTCCTCTTTTATCTCCGTGCTTGGTCGACGCTACGTATAGAGAGGACTTGACACGCTAGCTAGCTAGTAAGCAAACGAAGGAAACTATTAAGTACAGAAGATCGTCATGAACATATACATAAGTGATCGACCTCTCCTTCTCCGAGAGATTGGTCGAACAACAAGTTTTCGTGTGTGTGTGTGTGTGTCTATATATATATATATATATATATATATATATATATATATATATATATATATATATATATATATATATATATATATATATATATATATATAGCCAGTACAGGTAAGATATACTGAAAACTATATATACACACACACACACAATGTGTGAGATCTCTTACAATACCCTAACATATGAACTCAACTTCCACATGCATGGTGGTATTCTCTGGCTTTATTGATGACGTGGTCAAGAAAGAATCCAACCAATTCCTCTTGAATTGCTCGCATGCGATCTTATGGTAGGAGTTCATTCCGCATCTCCCACATATAATTTGAACAAGGGGGTCAATACATACATATGAATGAAACTCAACAGAAATGATGGTAATAAAATAAATTTGTGAATATTTTTGCTTACGCACTTCATATTATCGTTTAGAGTAGCCCCGCCTATTCTTGGCCGTCGCGTTGTAGATGAACTCGCAAACGTAGTATCCACACTAATTATTCCCGCCTTTCTGCCACAAGCACTTTACGAGAAATAGAGGTCAATCAAACTAATAATGAAGCATTATAAATGGCATTGATGAAAGTAGCTAGAATCAACGGGAGATGCACGGAACTAGCTAGTAGTACTTACTTTCGGGTATTTCCATCGCAGATCCCGCGGTAGTCCCGAAACTTGTGCGGTGAATACTTTTCAAACCCTGTGAGACAAAGAAAACAATTACTTGATATCATGAAATGAACAAAGTTGCCGATATGGTGTGATAATGATCGATTCAACTTACTTCTCGAGCATTTTAGGCATGTCCACATAATCCTCGGGATCTTTTCGTCTCGAGTCTAAGACGTTTACTAGTCCCTACTCAAGGAGAATATAGTGGAACCTACGCACACATGCATAACTCATCAATTACATTAATTACTATAACCTCGAGTAATAATTAAGAGAAACCGAATGTGCACAAGACAATAACACTCACTTGAAGTTGTAAGGAAAGAGTATTGTATCTTTGTTTTGAGGTGGATCGGAGGAGAAGGACTACGACGCGCCGGAGCAGCCGGAGCGGCGGTGGGTCTCTTCCGCCCTTGCCGACGAGGCGGAGAAGGAGGAGGCTGGCTGGTCGGGCGCGTCGGCGCAGGCAAAGAAGGAGGCGGAGTGCCGCCACGCGCCGGAGAAGGAGGCAGAGTGCCCTGATCACTCGCCGGAGGAGCAGGCGGAGTGCCCTGACTCGCCGGAGGAGGAGGGGGAGGCGGAGGCGTCCAGTTCGGAAGGTTGATGAGCTCCTTCCGCTATAGGCATGGAGTCTTCAAAGCAGAACCCATCCGAGTCTCCCCTTCACCGGTAGGGTGGTCAAGCACGAACTCCTCAAATCCTTCCGTTATTTTGTCCACCTTCACCCTAGCATATCCTTCTGGAATTGGGCAGCAGTGAAAAGTTGCGCCGGGTTAGCATCCACGGGGTAGCTAGTAGGAGCCGTGAAAACAGGCTCTAGCTGAAGCAGCTCGGTGGAAGCCACGCCGCTTCTCCGCTGAGATGGCGGGGTAGCTTCGGCAGGTCGCTTGCTTTGAACTGCATCTCGTTCCTCTAGCTTCTGTACCCTTGCGTGTAGCTCCTGCAGTTCGCTCTGCTCTACTTTCCTCCTCCTCTCTTGGCATTTGTAACCGCCTGCATCCGGAAACCCAGCCTTCCATGGAACGGAGCCTAGCGTGCCTCGTGTCCGTCCAGGGTGCTCAGGATTACCGAGGGCCATTGTGAGCTCGTCCTTCTCTCTGTCTGGAACGACCGTCCCTACCTGCGCTGCGGCGATATAGTGCTGAAGCTTCGTGACGGGTATTCGCAGTTGCTCGCACGTCCAAACGCACTTCCCTGTTACAGGGTCCAAGGTTCCACCAACCCCGAAGAACCAAGTCTGGCAACGGTCTCGCCGGTTCAATGTCTTTGGTTCGACCCCTTTATCAAGCAGGTCGTTCTCAGCCTTGGCCCACAACGGCCGGGCTTTGAGGTAGCCACCCGACCCCGTGCGATGGTGATGCTCCTTCTTCGCAGCATTTATCTTGTTTATCGCTGACATCTTCTTACTCCTCTCCGATGTCTTGTTGGCCACAAATGCGTCCCATTGATCTCTGAGCTTCTCGTACCGGCTGATGAATTCTGGTGTCTTTTCTTTGTCAACAAACTTTGCTTTCAAGTCATTCTTCCACTTCCTGAATATATCTGTCATCTTCTTGAAAGCAAAGGACTTGATCAATGGCCCTATAACTGGATTCTTCGGATCCTCCTCTTCCGGTAGGGTGAAATTTACCTTCAGCGCTTTCCAAAGATCCTGTTTCTGTCTATCTTCGAATAAAGAAACTTGAAGCTCTTCATCCTTAGGCTCATTCCATAGCTCGATGCTGATCGGGATCATGTCCCTAACAAGAACCCCGCACTGAGCAGTAAATGCGTCCTTGGTCCGGAGGGGTTCAATCGGTTGGCCACCACGCGCGATTGTTGTGATTGTGAACCTTTCATCCGAGCGCAAATTTTTCTTCGGGCGTCGTCTCTTTACCGAAGTTGTGCTCGATCCGGAGGGCTAGAAAAAAGAAGAAATACAAGAGTTAATATGTGTAGATACCAAAACAATGAATGCATCAATTAGCTAGTCAGGACAGGCTTAATTAATATATATACCTGGCCGGACTCTGTTTGGTCACCGGAGGCATCATCACGGTCTCCTTCTTGCACCGGCATTCGGTCACCGGTCACGGTCTCCTCCGTTGTTCGATAACCATAGCCTGCTTCTTCACCCTCTCCTTCCAGACCATCGGTTTCGTTGAGATACGACATGACATCACCTCCGGCTGCGATTATGTCCCCCAACACCCGTTCTGCTTCCTCGTCTCGGCCGTGCTCCATAGTTTCTGCAAATATTAGAACATGGCAATTATTATACAAACATGACAAATGGATATATTAGTGGAAAACTGAGACCTAGCTATAGCTAATCACAACAAGGAATTATATTAAATAATGGCCTCGAAGCTTCTCTAGGCTTTGGGGTGGCATCGGCAACACTTAAAGGGTTTGGGGTGGCCTTGACGACAACACTCTTTTAACTTGGTAAAGGAGGGGGTATATCGACAACGACGACATACATACATGGAAAAAATGTTATCGGGGAGGGGGTATATCGACCCCCCTCATGTCGAAGTTATCGGTGAGGGGGTATATCGACCCCCCTCATGTTGAATATATGTTGAATTCCCGAGAGAGTTAGGAACCAGAGGGGGACTCCTCTCCCCTCATGTATGATGAGTTTTTACTCCCTCTCTCCCATGAGACATTCATCGAACAAACTTAATACGAAGAGGAGAAGTTATCGGGGAGGTGGTATATCGACAACGACATACCCGATAAAAAATAAGAAGAGGAAGAAGAAGAAAAAAAGAGGAGAAGAAGAAAGGAATAGAGAGAGAAGAAGATCGAAGAAAAAAAAGAAGAAAAAAAGAGGAGAAGAAGAAAGGAATAGAGGTGAAGAAGAAAAAATATAGAAATTACTCTATTTTTTTCTTCTTCTCTTCTATTCCTTTCTTCTTCTCCTCTTTTTTTTCTTTTCTTTCCTCTTCTTATTTATTTCTCCTCTTCTTCCTCTCCTCTTCTTTTCCTTCTTCTTCTCCTTCCTCTTCTTATTATTTTCCTTTTTCTTCTCCTTCTTTTTCTTCTTCTTCCTTCTTCCTAGATAAAACTTTTTTAAATGTAACTTTTGCATATATAAAAGATTTTCTTCTTCTTCCTTCTTCCTTCTTCCTAGCTAGATATATAATTTATTTCTAAAAATGTAATTTTGCATATATAAAAATTTTCTTCTTCTTCCTTCTTCCTAAATATATAAAACTTTTCTAAAATGAAACTAACCTAAAATGCACTAAATCAGAGAACATACATAGATAAAAACTTTTCTAAAATCTAACTTTTGCATATATGAACATATATACACAGAGAACATACATACATATATACATTTTTATAAAAATGCAAAAAACAAATCATCATATATATGAACAAAAAATCTAAAAAAAAACAGGACATATAATCATATATACACACATACATATAATCACACATATACATATAATCACACATATACATATAATCTAAAAAAATCATATATATGAAAAAAAATGAGGGGAAGGCCGGCCGGACCGAATGTGGCGGTGGCGTGTGGTAGGGGCGACGGCGACGTGGTCAGGGAAGGGGCGGCGCGCAGGCAGCAGCGGCAGTGTTAGGGCGAGGCGGTGCGTGCGGCGGCGGCGGCAGTGTCGAGGCGGCGCGGCGATGGTGTCGAGGCGAGCTTGGCGACGAGGAGGAGGCCGGCGGCGGGCTCGGGGCACGCCGCACGAGGGCATCGGGTAGTGCTCGGGGAGGCGGCGGCGTCGAGGCAAGCGCGCTGCGCGACGACGAGGGCGCTGGACGACGGTGACGACAAAGGCGAAGGCGACGACGACGGCGGGGGCGGCGGGCGGCGTTGGGGCAGCCTGGCGGCATCGATGTCGTCGGCGTCGTCGGGGACAACTGCGAGATGAGAAGTGAAAATTTCCTAAGTGTCATCTTATATAGCAAAGCCTTTAGTCCCGGTTGGTGGCACTAACCGCGACTAATGCCCCCTTTTAGCCCCGGTTGGTGCCACCAACCGGGACCAAATGTCTCTTTTCAGCAGCCCAAAGGGCGGGAAGCAGAGGCCTTTGGTCCCGGTTGGTGGCACCAACCGGGACTAAAGGGGGGCATTGGTCCCGGTTGGTGCCACCAACCGGTATCAATGCCACCCTTTAGTCCAGGTTGGTGTCACCAATTGGTACCAATGCCACTCTTTAATCCCGGTTGGTGCTACCAACCGGGACCAAAGGCCCTGTGCTGCCCGCATCGCGGCCAAAGTTTAGTCCCACCTCGCTAGTTGAGAGAGCTCGAGAGTGGTTTATAAGCGCTGTTGCGCCCACCCTCTCGAGCTCCACTCAACTTCAGGCTTTCGGGCCTAATCTGTCACTATGTGCCTGTGGGCCTACTGGGCCTACTGCAGGCCTGAATCCTGGCCCACTGTTGGGTTTCTAGTCATCTTCAGGGCGTGGTGACCCTTTAGGTGGCACTCTTTTTATTTTTTTTGTTTCCTTTACTTGTTTATTTATTTTATTTTGTTTCTACTTATAGCAAAATACTTACTAGTTTTTCAGTGATTCTTTTTTGCTTTTAGGTAATAAAAATTATAAACTTTCTGTTAGTGCCATTTGTTTTCTAATTTGAATAGTTTAAATTTGAATTTTTGGAAATTTGTGTGAATCACTAGTTTTTTAATAGCTTTACTATAAAAATCAATTTTTGAGTGATCCTTTTTCCTGCTATTTAATATTACTGTGTTTTATCATTATATTCAAAAACATATTTTGTTATTTTAGTTTCTAACAAAAAATTCTTTATGACAATTCTTTTTGCTATCAAATTTTCTAACAGAAAATTTCTTTATGAAAATTCTTTTTCTTTTAATATTTTGAACAGAAAATACTTTGATGATTTTAGTTGCATAAATTTTATATAATTTTAGTTTCAATAATACTATAGGTTTTATAAAATTTCATTTTGTTTTACTTATTTATTAAAGTTTATTTTGTTTTTACATATTTATTTTTCTTTTTTTTTTTGCTTTTTTATTTATTTGATGAATATTCTTTCTATTTTGCTTTATTTATTTTATTTTGTTTCTACTTACTGTTGCTATTTTTATTTATTTTATTAAAGTTTATTTATTTTACTTTATTAAAGTTTATTTTGTTTATACTTATTTATTAAATTTTTTTCTGTTTATACTTATTTATTTTATTTTGTTTCTACTTATTTATTTTATTTTCTTTTTTTGCTTTTCTATTTATTTTATGAAAATTCTTGTTGCTTTTAATGTTTTACACACTCCCCTGGCCGGTTTATTGGTCCCGGTTCGTGGCTTGAACCGGTACTAAAGACCACCCTTTGGTCCCGGCTCAGGCCACCAACCGAGACCAATGGTGGTGGGCCAGGAGCGAGTACACAAATGGGGCTTGAAACGGACATATGTATGAATACAGTCTGGACACGTCCGTGGATGTTTGAGGGACCAAATGGACGCAAATTTAGTGAACACGGTTCCACATGCACCCCTTATGAATGGTAAATTCAAAAAATTACTAGAAATATAAAATTAAAAATCAGAATAATTTTTTAATATACAAGTCAACCGGTATACTCGTGTATGAAGTTCCACGAAAAAATCACATCCGTGGTAATCTGGGCAAAAATGATAAAATTGAAGCTATATTATAAAACATTGTTTGATGAATAACATGATCCCAGTTATATTTACTTCACTAAGAATATCATGGGTGTCAATACTTCATGAAACTTCACACGTGAGTAGAATGGTCGACTAAGTTTCATACTCCGAAATTTCATATTTGTTTAATTTTTTCAAGTATTTTTTTGAATTTACTATTCACATGGGTGTGTGTGAAACCATGTTCACCTTTGCATTTTCACAAATTTACTCATTATGATTGTAGGCGTCCTTATGTCCTGCAACAATACACATTCGAAGATTTGTCGTGTGAACATATATGACGTACACACTAAGGCCCGTCAATGAGGATGCGCGAGCAATGCGGTTCCCCAAAATTGTGGGGTCAGAGCGAGCCTGGCTACGTCCAAAGGGAACTTGGTTCCTACGTAACCGGCAGTAGGTGAGGAGGAGGGCATCGAATTAGTTGGATGTAGCGCCTCTGTTATTCATCTTCTTTCCCAAAACTCCTCTCTGTTTGTTTCTCAGATTGTACTGAATCCCTTTCCCAAATTCACTTGGTGTGACACCATCGAACCTGTCCCAGTTCGTCCGCTTGCTGGCTGCCTTGCCGCTGCCTGGATCGCGATGAGAGAGAAAATTGTGGCCGGTCGTCAGGGGCTGATGCATGCTATGGTGAATGGGGTCGAGGCACTGATGCGAATAATTAGCTCTCATAGACGCACGCTCCCTATATTTGAACGGTGATTGAGAAAATTCAAAAGAACTACAAAATGAAATCAAGAAAATACGAAACCTGTTGTTACTGATTTGGCTAGCATTGTTATGCCAGATATGAAATTCTTAGCCGGAATCCCAATTTGGGGACTGAAGAATAAAATTCAATCTAAGTACAAATTGTGAGCATAGCTCAGCAACGCGTGGGATGTTGAGCCCGAGAGGAAAGGCCGGCGCCACAACACGTCAGGCAGGTCATAGTGGGAGTAACATAACCGGTAACATGCACTTGGGACTAGCAAACATGCTTATGTGGTACACTATTAAAGAAGAGAAAGAGAGGATTAGAGTAACATAGATACCGTATCATGTTAAATGTTATGCTACTTTGTGTCATGCATGGCAATAAATATGATCATCTATGATACTACTTTATGATACTATGCACTATAGAGGTAGTATCATACACTAGTGTCATATGCATGATACTAGTGTATGATACTCCCCACTATAAGTAGCCTCAATGACAGTCAGTAAGCACCTAACCATAAGGATTAGAACAGTTGGCCTCGCCCACCTCGACCTTGCTGCGCCTTCTCCAATGAACGTTGCATTGCATCCAGGGACGGATTTAAGGGGGTGTGCCCGACTCCGGCGATGGAGGGGCGATGACGGCGGCGCGCCTTCGGCTCGCTTCAGTGCTGGTAGTTGTCGCTAGGTGGTCTACGGATCTGGATGTAATTTCTATTATTTCTGGTATTCATTGTACTGCCATGATTGAAGATGAATAGATTGGAAATTTTCTCGCAAAAAAAAAAAAAAAAAAAAGGGGACGAGACCCCCCCCCCCCCCCCAACGATCGTCTCGTCCTCGATAACTAATCGCTAATTTTTTTCTCTTGCCCACTTGTCCCGTGCTTGCTTCGCCCCCCACCCCCCTAATCCATTGTCACGCCTTTTCTCATTAACATTAAAGCATCAGCCCACGTAAAGCCCATTGCAGGCTAAAAGTAAAAAAATCATAAAGGAAAATTGGCTAGCAGGCCATCTTGGAAGGCAAATAGGCCTGTTAACACGCAACCACGACCTGATAACGTACGCACGTATCGCTAATTTGTCCAGCCGCCGCTGCGATCGAGACTAACGCCTGCTGGCTGCTGCGATCGGATCTCTCCATTAGGCCGCCATCGAGAAGCGGAGAAGGGAATGAGCGCCTTGTACGCCGGTGTCGATCCACCCACATGTACGCACATGTTGCCGGTTCCCAGCAGATCGGAAGCACGGATGAACATCAACAACACAAGGGAAAATGTAGTTGATTTTCACATCAGATTAGTTTGTTTCTTTTAAAATCATAGAAGTATAATCATACGGATTTAGAACCAATTATAACATTCCCAATTTTATACTTGTGCGATCCATTGCATCACAATCAAGAGAAGCGGAGAAGGGTAGGGGACAACCGCCGGAGAGCGGCTGATATACGGGGAAAATTGCCAGTAGGCCAACACGCGGATAAACGGCAATGAAACGACGAAAAAGGTAATTTATTTTGAGACCTAGATTAGTCCTGTTTTATCATTTCCAAACTAATCATAGTTCTCTTTGTACCACTCTCCTTCGATAGCTTCAAGAAAATCGCATGCTTTTGCCGATTCTGATTTTGGGATTGAGTTGAATCAGTGAGGTCCATCTCGCTAATTCCAACAAATAATGAGATTAGGTAATGTATTATTCACCTACATTGCATTACTACAAATTATTAGTTCATAAGATTATCTTGTGTTTCTAGTGTTGTGATTTTTTTGTCAGTTGTCAATTTTCTTTCAAGCTTTAATCATGTGAATGCGATGAATAGACAAAAAAGGATAAGTTTGCACCATGGCATCTCCATTAGACTAGAACCTATGTTTTTTTTTTTTTTTGCAATATAGCCTTCGCGTATGAGACTTAGTGTGAAACCTCGCCTCCCTATGTCGAAATCCTGGCTCCGTCCCTGATTGCATGGAACAGCTGCTGCGTTCTGCTGGGTTTAATGGATCTGCACCTCCACGACAGCGATGGAGGACCGCGCCGTCGTAACTAACTGAAATCTCTCAAAAAAGGTAATGTACCGTTGGTCACACACTAGACTAATGATGGACGCATCTGCTGTCTTGTTTTGCTCGGATGTACATTCCTGAATGTCATGTGTATTACCGATACACTTACTACCTCTGGATGCTTACCACATACACATATAGTGACTGACACATACATATACATGACATACTGAATAAACACATGTTATTATATCCCACAGACATGCATATATGTCCAACAGTTGCGATGCACAAGCGTGTGTGGATGTAAGCCTTTTCTTTACAGTGATGTTGTAGTTGGACGGATGAGGTCTCTTCAGCAATCACTTCAGCACTTGAATTTGCACACCCCTTTTGAAACGTATTGTTGGTCACAAGCATGCTCATGCATCAAATCCAATGACTAATTTGTACAGCATCCGTCCAAAAACAAAGGTATAAAATCACAAAGAATCTTTGGATTAAGTCCAGAGGTAAAAAGACCAGAGAATGTCCCATGATTAACTCGTCATATATAGCTATCAATGCATCCAGCATCCGTGCTTAGCAAATTTTTGATTGTGCTTACTGAAAGTGAGGGGTATAACTAACAACCTACTTCTGAAAGGGTTGTAAAGTATGACGGTGATTTCCAAGGGTATGCCCATAAAAAGGGCATGCTACTTAATTACTTCGAGTCCTACTCATCTTTGTAGTCACAGCCGGACTGAAGTTATAGCTGACCCTGCGTTTCCTTTATCTTAGCCATGAAAGAACATGGGCTGGTGAAATACTATTAAGTACTATGAAACTGAGTGACATCTTCCAAGGCTCTCCCAAATTGAGCTTAGAAGGGGATGATGAGCATCGAAAAAATTAGCTACCAGCTGAGAGTATGTGCTGTAGTGTGGCATTACGCTACAGAATGAACCTCTTCACAAAAATGAAAATTGTAGTGCCCAACACAAAATTTCAAAATAATGAGTTTAAACAAAATTGCAGTCCTCACTTTGAGTGATCTTTACTTCCTCGAGAGAACCATATCAAATTTTAAGCATATGCATCATAGGCAGTCAAATGGATATATTTTCGTGGTCAACACCATGTGTATGTCCTCAAGATACTGATATGAGATGTATACTCTCTGTAGTAGAGAACGCTGGGGAGGATCTCGATAACTGCTTGTGCACCAAAGTGTAGCTACCGTGCTCCGGAAAGCGCAGGAGTTCGCTGATGTCATCCCCTCTTCATAGTCATCAGCGTCCTCTGGTGCTGGTGCTGGTAGTACTGGTTCGCCCCGGGCATCGCTCATAGGTGGTGGCGTGTGCATGAAGACGCAAACCCTCTAACCCGCTGGCCGTATATGGCTACTGCGTTGTCAGCCTCCATCACCCGCTTCTAGCTGTCATCATGGTAAGACAAGGTGGAGGATGGAGTATTGGAGAATGGAGTAGTGCTTGGTGTCGCGGTTGCTCGTTGAGCTCCCAGTCGTCCATGTGACTCATTGCAAATCCATCGAGATGTGTACAGTGTGAGTAAACCACGATCAGCAAGCTGCCGTCCTTGTTGCTACCCCTCTCCCGATACCTATCACTCCCATCCAATGGACAGCCAAAGAAACGCAAAAGAGAAAAGGAACGAACCTACCATCATTGTTAATTCTTCCAATGCTAGGAAATTGACATTGCAAAAAGAACGTTGGGACATGAAGGGAGGCTGTGTAAACATGTAAGCGGTAGCTGCCTGTACTTAAACCTTTTTTATAATGAAGGTGACAGCTCTGATGACATGGAGAGCAATGGGTCATGTACAATACTACTCCCTCTGTCCCATAATATAAGAACGTTTTTTACACTAGTGTAGTGTAAAAAACGTTCTTATATTATGGGACAGAGGGAGTAGGTCGGGAGAGTTATTCCAATTGTTGGTTCAAAATATGAGTGGTTTTATACTATACAGCTTTGGTTATCTTTAATGGGCCTGAATACTTTTTTATAATTAATGGCCATTTTTTAAAACATATGAACACTTACATTAGCATTTTTGAAAATATGTGAACACTTTTTTAATCGCATGAACATTTTGTAAATTACATGATCATTTTCTTAAAATACGTGAACTTTTTTTCGAATACATGTTTGTAGAAGTACATGCATTTTTATATCTGTTAATACTTTTAATTCATTTATTATTAAATTGAAAAATATAATTGTGTAATATAATATATATTGTTTAGATTTGTGAATAAGAAGAAGAATAAATTGTACCTAAATTTCTATTTGGCCTCACTAATTGGAGCCCATTCCCCCTAAAACAAAATTGCAGCCCATTCAGCCGAGTATGTCTGGCACTCTGGTTCCCTACATCGCGATGTATAACTGGACAATCTAGTTTTCGCTCAGTTTTCTGAATTAACCGAGCAAATCTTTTCTTCTCAAGGAATGCAGTGCTATTTTAGGAAAAAACATATTTATTTCTTTGTAGCCTATATAAATATATTTCCAATAGTGTTGTCAATTAGCGTGTGCTATGGTGTCATGTCGGGCTATATCTATAAATTTATGCCGCGGTGCAGTTGCTTTGGATGAAGTGTGATGACTGAATAAGTGAGCCCTGAATTCACGTGTTTAAATCTTGCTCTTTCGTTCCTAACGCAATTGTTCTCGTTTAAGGCTTGCTTTTGGCAGTTCTTTTGGATCTTGATATCTTGCAGTTAAGTGACTTTGTCTTAGCGGTTTTCAGGTCATCCTAATGTTTCTCGTTAGGCGAGGAACTATCATGGAACTTGTCCACGTTTGCAAGACGTCTGCATTTTTGCGGCTTCGCAAGATGCCGATTGTTGCATGCCCATATTATGCCGACAAACTGAAACTAGGAATTGTTGACAACCAGGGCAAATATGCCCATATTATTGTGGCAATGATTTTTCTTTTTCTTTTTTGTTGTTTCAGCAAACAAGCTGTGATAGCTCATGATGATACTCAAACACAAGTTCATTTTATCTTGTTAAATATCCGTTTTTGACAAAGAAAACATAGGCCACGTCACTAGCGCCGCAAGCTAACCCGTATTATATTAGCAGCCGCCAGTGATGATCTGGATGACTAATTGTGCACAAAGAAGTAACAAGAGCGTAGGTACGGTGCCACGCTCTCGGTCACGCCCCACAACTCCATTGCGTATGTGTCCAATGCGCTCACCTCTAGCGTTGTTGTATTGGCGTCCGGCTCGACCGTCAGCCACCGTCCTACTCCCTCCATTTCAAAATAGATGACTCAACTTTATACTAATTTTAGTACAAAGTTAGTATAAAGTTGAATCATCTATTTTGGAACTGAGTGAGTATGATGGAGGTCATCCGTTGCATGCCCCCGCGTTGCTCGTTGGGGCTGACATGCGCACGTGACGGGGACCCTTCAGCCGGCTGGTCGTAGTCTGTCACTGGCTCATCGTCCTTCATTTCTACCTTATCACTGTGTTCATGACACATGGGGAGGAGGCGGGAGTCATGGAGAATGTAGTAGTGTTCAGCCTTGTGGTCGTTGTTGATCGTTTCTAGTCGTCCAAGGTTACTCGTTGTGACTCTTCACGAGTAGACTGTGAATGAACCACAATCAGAGGCGTGCCATTGTTGTCTACCGCTCCAACTCTCTCCCGACACCTATCACTCCTACCCAATGACTAAGCTGCCGAGATAGTGAGCGAAAAAGTGCTAGTTCTTCCAACGCTGGGAAAGTGACATCTCAAAGATATGCTCGAAGGCAAGTGAGGGTGTGTAAATATGTAGGCAGTAGCTGAACTCGAAAATTTCTGTAATAAAGGTGAGAGATTGCATGACACTTTTTTTTAGAAAAGGTGAAAGATCCCTGGCCTCTGCATCTGGACGATGCATAAGGCCATTTTATTAATTATTAACACAAGACCTTACAAAGTCATACAACAGTAAGACTAAAGCCATTGTCTGAGCAACATCTGTCACTACTTCTATCCAGTTGATGGATGGACGTTGATAGTCTAGGCCTAATACCAAATAGACCACGCAACCAAACCTAAAATCTAAGGCCTGAGGTCCCAACCAGGACTCCTGCCGGCTATTGGCACCCACCAGTCCGGCATGCTTCTCAACCAGGACACCTGCCGGGTATGAGGCCACTGCAGCCACCTGCCAACAATCCATCTTCAGAGCTGTACTGCTGCATCAACCTTGCCCGGTCTAGCTGCCGCAGACGCCACCACACACCAGATAGCGTCGACCTCCTGCGCGTGTCCATCGCCACACATCTGACGCCCAGCCTCCGCTGCTCCATGCCGCCAAGAACTGCCGCCATGAATATGTAGAGAGAAACACCGCTCCACCGAAGAAGCCATCCGCTGGTCCCTCGAGCCCGAATGCATCTCCAAGAATGCCGCCCCCAAGGGGACAACGACACATGAATGCCGCCGTCATCCGATCAACTGATCTAGTGTTTCCCCCGGAGGCAACGCAAGCGAGTCGACAGAAGCTGCAGTGGCAATGTCTTCAACAAGATAACGCCGTAGAAACGCCGCCATCGCCCGCCATGACCTGAGTCATAGCACGGTTTTCACTGGCAGCTTCGTCTACCCATTCGACGCCGACCACCTCCGGCGAAGAGATTGCATGACATGGATGGCATAGGTTACGTACGATGTTAGGTTCCAAGAATTATTCTTTTCATGTTTAAAGTGTGAATAGTTTAAAACTACAACTTTACTTCTCTTAAGAACTAGCTTCTTCTTTGAACGAAGTGTACATGCATGTTTTAAGGAGAAGAGGATTTGATTTTGCTCTGTGTACGGCTCTTGTGACATGCATATTCCAAAGTTTTGTGTCAGATCCAAGTTATCGTTACTTCACTAGAGCATTGATGGCGCATGCCGCACCTGTCAATTTTGGCTGTTATAATTGCTAGATATATTAAGCAGTTTGTATATTATTGTTTGCAATGCTTTGAAGTGGTATTGTGATTTCTTTCGGCTGATCTTGATCTCCTTCATTTTGCAAAATAATGGTATGTAACTGAAGAGAGGAATCCTAGTAGATTGTAAGAAAGCAGTGTGCTGACTTTCGATTAGATTGCAAGAAAGCAGTGTGCTACTTTTTGTCCCTAAGGTCAAATGGACTTGTAGCCCGGTTCAAGTTTGAGTCTCAAGTGTATGTATTTTTAGGAAGGCTGATGAATACATGTGTGGTGATAGATCACAACCTCTTTTGGCCCCTAAAAAAGGTCTCTCGCAAAGACTCGTGCCACACCTAAAAAAAATATATTGAGGAAACAACAATATAAATATCTTAGAAAATAAAAATAGGCAATAAAAATACTTCAGAAAACTGGGACAACACATTATCACCAGCAAGAAATTACTAGTCTGGAAAATAATGATTCTACAGCCCCTAACGGAGAGGTAATTACACTCGGACGTACAGTTTTTGTAGTCATGCATACAAAAAACTGCGCATAATGCGATATAAGCATAAGTTGACGCTTAACATTGCTTTTCTGATTTCAATGGAACAAACTTACTGACATGAGGCTTGGAAGAACGAAGGAGTGATTCCTCATTGAATGTGATGAGGGTTCACTTGAGGTCCTTTATCTGGTCATACCCAACACCTAGTTTGTTCCACACATCACGCGACCTGGTTGGAGCTCCACTGCCTTTTAAAATTGTTAATTGCCTTGTCAAGCTTTTTCACTTGCTTGTAGCTCAGATCTAAGTTATTTCTAACCAAAACATAAACAAAATTAAGAGTAAAAACATAAGTGGAGTCTCAGGAACATGAGCACAACCAATGGAATAGAAGCTACTTTATTATTTTGTCTTGTTGAGAAAGAGCCTTGAGTTGATTATCTTTGCATCATTAACACTTGCATAAAAACCATGCCACCGCTAGAACTATATACTACATTGTTAGGTAAAGAAATGGAGGACTATCTAGGTACACCGATCGTAAGTGAACCTAAACCTTCTTGTTATTTTGGTTTAAACAACAAAGTTCGTTACGGTTTGGATTTCTGTTAATGTTGCTTGAGGACGATCAAGTCTAAACTTGGGGAATTGATGAGTGTTATTTTTATGCTCATCACACCTAAGGTAAAACCGGTTTCTTTCATAAAAACCAAGATATCCGCTCCGATATTAATACTAATGACCAATAAATGCAAAGTATTCCATAATCGACTCTGTATTTTGTTTCCATAGAAATGGGCTATACATGGACTAAATCGAGTATATATGGAAATGAGGAAAGAGGAGATAACAGAGGCCAAGTGGGAGGCACAACAAATCAACCATTGTAAGACATATTATCAATAAAGCATTCGTCTTGATATGTTCTTCAATGATTTCTTCTTGCGATCTGATCGCCATGTGTGTGTTATTCGGTAAGGACCTGGGTTAAGACATAACCTAGAAACCCTATGTATTTGTTGGAGGGATCAATGGAATGAATGTAAACTAATGTCTTGTATGTGTAAAATACAATTGCATTGTAGTTTTCTCTTTTCTCTCTCATTTTCTTCGACCCTGCAGGTACTGCAGGTACCCAGGATCATAAAGTTCGAGCCACGAGGAAGCTAAGGGAAGGAACAACATAAAATTGCTAGTATGGTAGCGTGAATCATATTTCTTGGGATACGAGAGGTTTAGTCATTAAACCTTCATTGCATTTCTCTGATTCTACCTTAATTATCGAGGCAACCCCACGCGACGTATATGGCATTCGGTTGGACAACTGACTCTTGATGTAGGGTGCGTTCCGGTCAATATGTAATTTGGACACACTCCCCATTTTGATACGTTGTAAGCACATCTTGACGACTGTCTCCTAGGGCACGAAATAATTTCACAATGATCCCATTCGCAAACATGTGGTTGTAAGAAGTAAGTCCTCAAACCCATACGAACAAGAATTCAATACCTTGAAAAGAATTCCTTAATAGACGACAGGTCCAGAGGTTTTGGAGAGGTGTATCAGGAATCAAGGTAGTAGACTTTGTTACGCTTTGGAACAATGACAATCAAGATCATCGCTACGAAGAAGAAACTGTGAACTTACAAACTATGGTGAATATTGAAAGACAATACTCACTACTACAAAAAAGTTACACTACTGGAAACTGGGAATTTGCCATCAGCCAGCTCTTTGCCATCTGCCAGCTGATGGCAAAGAACGTCTTTGCCATCTGCTTATAAAAAACAGATGGCAAAGAACTGACAGATGGCAAAGAGCATGATTGCCATTAGCCAATTCTTTGCCATCTGCTAGCAGATGGCAAATAATCTTTGCCATCTGCCAGCAGATGGCAAAGAGGTTGGCAAATCTTGTGGCCGTCAAGAGTGTAACGGCGTACCAGCCCCACCTCTTTGCCATCTGCCAGCAGACGGCAAAGATTCTTTGCCATCTGCCGGCAGATGGCAAAGACATGGCATCCATCCATCCATCCATCCCATTTATCTAAAAAAAAAGAGAAAGAAAGAAAAAAAACCCACCCTCCGGGCAGCCCAACCACACAAACCCTATCCCATCCCACTCCACCGTCGCCGCTCCCCAGATGCAATCTCGCCGCCTGGTCCTCCGCTGTGCACCTCTTCGCCGGTGACCCGCTCGCGCCAGCTGTGGTGACCGTCGCAAGGATGCCACCGCCTTCTCGCCCTCCTTCCGCTGCGACGGCGCTGCTTACTTGCCCCGCGCGAGGCAAAGGGCGTCGTCTTAGCGTCTTCCGCGTCGACAAGCCCACCGCTGGCCCTCTCCGGACCTTCTCCGCCCACGTCGCCCAGGCCCGTGTCGTCCGCTACCCCGAGGCCGGCGGCGACAAGGTCCACCTCCTCACCGCCGGCGACAACGCGCTGCTCGCCTACTGGGACGTCCCCTCAGAGACGCCCGTCTTCACCGTCCCCGCCGCGCACCGCGACTACGTCCGCGCCGGCGCGCCGTCCCCCGTCGACCACAGCCTCTTCGTCAAAATGGTTCTGATCTACTATATCTCTATCACCTCCTTGTTCTTGCTTTATCTTTCATTCACAACTCATAACAGAAGTTTCATGTAGCCCAGGAAGAAGTGAGTAAGAGGATGGCACAGATAGAAAATCTCAATGAGGTACGGCCATTTTCTTCTCTATGCCTCCCTTGACTTGGTAGCATAATTCTTGAGGGTTCCATTTTATATTGCTCGGTACTAGATGCAGATTTGCTGGCAGCAAAACTAGACTACGAGAAGGAGAACTCAACGGGACCTCT
This sequence comes from Aegilops speltoides, assembly GCA_021437245.1. Taxonomy (NCBI): domain Eukaryota; kingdom Viridiplantae; phylum Streptophyta; class Magnoliopsida; order Poales; family Poaceae; genus Aegilops; species Aegilops speltoides. Next base: position 502,785,490 of record CM038147.1, read on the forward strand.
TTTTTGAATACTGCAAAAAGAACATGGTTTCTAGCATACCGTGGTTTACAAAACTTTTATTTTTTCTGAAGCCAAACGCGACAAAGTATTCAAAACCATGGTATTTTTCAGCATTTGACACTTAACAAAGTCCATCTATTGCTTTTTCTGGTTTGGGCTCTTCAAGCGGGGGTTTCTTGGCTATGTCTTCTTCAAGATTAATTACTTCTGTACCAAGAGGGTCATTTGAGCATTTTGCATATCGCCCTGTGGCCATGCTTCCTCCAACAATAATCACATAAAGAAAGAAATTCAGCAAGTGTTTGGACATTGAGACAATAATTATAACAAGCATTTGAGCTTAAAGAAAAAAATTACAGCAAGCATTTGACATTATGAAACCCATTACGGAAAGTACTTTCACATTAAGAGAATTTCAGCAAGCCTTTGGACATTGAGATACTAATTACAGCAAGTATTTGAGCATAAGGAAAAATTTATAGCAAGCAGATTTAGGTTGTAGTACTCACATGACACTTCAACATGTGAACAAAAATAATTCAATTGCACACCATCTGTGTACAAAATAATGATTTATTTGGAACTAAAAGAAGTTTAACTAGGACATTTTATTTGCTATCCTCAACCATTTTATTTGTAGCACAAGATTTAGGTTCCAGTACTGACAGTTCAACATTGCATAGAGTATAATTATGTATCTATCTACAAAATAATATGACATTTTATTTAAGAAGAGAATAGGATTTATGGGCCAAATAACCTCAGATTGAAGGTGCTCTGCTCCAAGCTACACTCACAGTATTCTGCTACAAACTGCTTACAAAGAAGAGAATAGGATTTATGGCTTCAAATCACGGCCGAAATCACTATTTTGACCCTTTTAGCAAACTTTGTCACAAAGTGAACTCGATATGAAAGTATTTCACGATCTAACCCTTTTAGAAACGCCATAGCCCGCGACGTTTCTGCCCAACATAGCAACGCCGAGATAGCTAGCGCTTCTATCCAACAAAGGAACGCCGAGGTAGCTCGCGCTTCGGACCATGTAAGAAACGCCATAGGCCTTGGCGTTTCTTCGCTAGCACCCAACCCACTCGCTGCCTCGTCAGGGTCTTCCTCCTCAGCTGCCAGAGACGTCGGGCCAGAAACGCCAAGGCTAGCGGCGTTTCCAGCCTTCTTAGAAACGCCAAGGCAAGACTCTACTTGGTAACCAGGGCCGCAACGCCAAGACGTATGACGTTTGTTTCTTGGCCAGAAACGCCAAAGCCTATGACGTTTCTTACATGGTCCGAAGCGCGAGCTACCTCGGCGTTTCTTTGTTGGACAGAAGCGCTAGCTACCTCGGCGTTGCTATGTTGGGTAGAAACGCCGCGGGCTATGGCGTTGCTAAAAAGGGTCAGATTGTGAAATACTTTCATGTCGAGTTCATTTTGTGACAAAGTTTGCTGAAAGGGTCAGAATAGTGAAAAAGGCCTTCAAATCACCTACAATAGACAAAGAATAATCATTAGCATGGAGCAAATGACATGTGTGTGGAAGGAGGTGTTGAGACATGCTTATTGTCTAGAAGCATATCATATATTTTCTCCTGTTGCAAGCTATCTCCCCTGCCTCTCAAAATACAGTAATTGATTGCCTGAATACATATATGGAATGTGAAACAATATTGCTTACACTAATTGGAATGGAGCTAATTTTTCTTCAATATTTGGTGCCGGCTGACCCTGACAGTGTGGCATCCGCCCTTTTCAGGGCCTGCTCCTACATAAAGCTGGGTGACGGGACGACGACCAATTTCTGGGAGGACAAATGGTTGCCGGGTGGGCGTTCCGTCTAAGACCTGGCGCCAACACTGCTCACTTTTGTGCCCAAGAGCACAACTAGGTTTACTTCCGCCTTCCTTTCGACTACAATTCCTTTTGTGAGCTCCTCTCTCTAATTCATGTCCACCTAATTTATTTTTTCAGTCATCTAGGGTTTGGATGGGGCTGGGTTCCTACAACGACGGCAACAGAGGCGACAAACTCCACATTGCAACCTCGCCGAACTGTGTTGCTGAACTGAAGGTACTGTAGCAATCCTTCTGGTTTGGTAGCTACAACTGAGATACTTAGCTTGTTTATGCCTTCATTTTTTTGTAGTAAAAACATGATTCCAGCATGTGTAGAGTATTAGCAATCCTTCTGGTTTGGTAGCTACAACTGAGATACTTAGCTTGTTTATGCCTTCATTTTTTTGTAGTAAAAAACATGATTCCAGCATGTGTAGAGTATTAGATTTCAGTTGTTTGTTGTAGTTTGTTTTCAGGGTTCAGTAAATTCTGCATCAATATTTAAAGTTTTAGTATCAAGCGATGATGAGCAAGGTCCGCTTCTGATTGTTGTATGCCAACCCATGTTTTCTATTATAGTACAATAGTAGAAATTATAGTCATAGAAACTGATGTGGGTTGCAGAACTCCCCGGCGACGAGCCCAACAGCCTTGTAATTCGCCCAGACAAGCACCATTGGGTCGACGTTGCAGCCAGCGGCTGCAGCCATGCATTTGGAAATTGCAGGAGTTTTTTTTCTTGAAAACAAAATATAAAATTTACACCTCTTGCACCACTGATAGAGATGTGCCTTGTTGTAATAAGATGATGGGCTCATGACTTATCTTTCTTGGACAAAACAAGGAATCTAGCAATAACTATGTACATATCTGGATACTCATCTTTTTTTCTCAAGCTATCATGTCAAGTGTAGAGGAAATGATGATATACAGAATAAGGAGAAAGACATGCTGACAGTACATCCGGTTCCAATTTTCATCATACTATGTGCTAATATATGCTCTCAATGATAATATGCCACCTTGCGCTATCTACACACGTAACATGTTCTTCTTTTGTATAATTATACACTATAAAATTATTGTATGCTTACCTTTGGTGGAATTTCAGAGTTGAAAGGACATGAAGTTTCCACCTTGAGGAGTTAATTTTGGTTGTCCTTTGTTTCACAAAAAATGTTGGTATCATTTAGAACTATGTTTATTTGGTGTAACCGGAATTAATCACTGGTTAAACATATAGGAGTGTCTCTATTGGAAGGGGAAAATATAATATTAGACACCATTTATTTTTCTGCTCGCTGATGCATGAAATGTATCATTTGGCCTTGATTTAATGTACTGCACTTTTCTTCATTGCTCTCTGTTCTTTAATAAGTCAGACTCATATAGAACCTGATATTTCTTAGTGATGTCTTCAGATCCCATGAATGTCATTTTGCACCGAAGGTTTGTAACCATTGGGGAATGTTTTCTTGCTCTGATGTATCAAGTTGCCATGGGGGTGATCTAGAGGTGAAAGCTAGCAAGCCATCTCCTGATATTTTCCTTACTAGCAAGCTTAATGCGGAACACTTATATTTCAGTACTTGTTTGTTTAATTGTGTTATTTATCTGCAGGTCTCTTCCTTGTCCAAAGTATGTCGTACCTAATCAAGACATGTTCATTTAATTTACCCGTCATGTAAATGACACAACATGATTCACTTGTGTATATTGTAAACATATATTTATTTATGGCAAGCAGGTGTTCAAATTATAGTTGTGAAACGTGTATAGTGTAAGGATATAATTATTAAGGGAAGTGATGTCACAGTGGTCGTGCCTGGTCTTCTTCGAGTCTATGCTTGTGGTTTGTGTTCTTTAGATCTGTTCATGCCCTGATATTGCTATCTGATTTCATTGGAAGGTGAAAATGAATTGATATAAGAAAAAATAAAATTAAATGGGGCAATATAGTCAATTTGCCATCTGCTGGCAGATGGCAAAGAGCTTTGCCATCAGCTGGCAGATGGCAAAAAAGCCACGTGTCATCTACATGTAAAATTTGGGCTGTCCTATTTGGGCTCTTTGCCATCTGCTAGCAGATGGCAAAGCTCTTTGCCATGTGCTGGCAGATGGCAAAGCATGCAGCCTTTGCCATCTGTTGGCAGATGGCAAAGAGCCTGCAGCCTTTGCCATCTGCTGGCAGATGGCAAAGTATGACGTTAGCCTTCTAACGGGGCTAACCCCGTTAAGAGGCTTTGCCATCTGCCAGCAGATGGCAAAGCCACAGGCTCTTTGCCATCAGCCAGCAGACGGCAAAGAAGCCTTTACCGGCAGGGTTTCGGACGACCTGTTTGCCATCTGCTGGCAGATGGCAAAGCCTTTGCCATCCGCCGACCATGCCTTTGCCATCTGCCATGGCAGATGGCAAAGTGCCAGATTCCAGTAGTGTTACTAGTGGCATGAAAAAAACCTCCACTTGTCTGACCTATGCCATATATGTTTATACTTTTGTATAGTGTTCTCTATGAAGGCAATAGTAAATAATATCCATGTTCTCACTTTTGTTGATGTATGTGCAGCATGTTAACAACAGTACCGCACTACCTCTCACTTGACTGTAAATTCAACATGCATTCTCTCCCTAGCATTGATCGTGCTGTCCTTCGCTATATTCCACTCTACTTACTCATGGACTGCCGTGGTCCTACCCATGTTCACTCCCTTGAAGTTTCCGGTAGCCTATTTCACACTTTCTTTGCTATCACACGTTTATTTATATAAGTTGTTTGCTTAGCTTCCTTGCGTTCCCCTTATCTCCCCATCACTTCATCCTTTTCGCTAGCTCACTGGCCTAACCATTCAAGCTCTATAGTAATGGGAGGTATTGGGACATGCAAACAAATAGACATCATAATGAGTTGATACCCATGAAGTAGCAATGGTCCTTTTTGTCGGTTTTTCCAGAAAAAGCTGGTTTAATGTAGTAGCCTACCAAGATGGTTAGTACTTGGTTGGGGGAAGCTGGCAAGACTTGCAGACACCTCTTGCCTTTTTTGGGAGAACACTGGAGCAACTACATCCAAACGGCAGGTGCACATACACTTACTACTCATGAGGTGAACATGCTGTAGTGTCGAATCTGGGCGGGCCAATACAATGAACCCACTAGTTCCCCTCTCATGGCACAATCTAGTCTCAAGCCCCCATTATTTTTTGCTATGGGCTGGGCGGGCCATGGCCCATTCGTCCTTGCTGTAGAGGCTTTTGCCCATGCGGACGATCTTTATATACAGAGATTACATATTGCATCAGATTGCAAGGTGGTCGTCGATGCCATTCAACGGCGAAATCTAACAGGTTATGGAGCAGTAGTTCGGGAGATCATTAGCCATCACTAATAGAAAACAGGGCATTTGTCCTGGTTCGTAAGGGCCTTTTGTCTCGGTTTAAGAACCTGGACAAAAAGGTCAGTACTAATGCCCCCCCCCCTTTAGTCCCGGTTCTTACACGAACCGGGACAAATGGGCCTCCACGTGGCCACTGCGGGTAGCCCAGGCAAGGGGGCCTTTGGTCCCGGTTGATGACATGAACCGGGACCAAAAGGCTTCCATGCGTCAGCAGCTAGCTGGAGCTGAGGTTTTTTTTTTAAAAAAAAAGTGGCTGGTTTAGGGGTTTTGGGGGTTAATTTAGGTTGTTATTAGCTAGCTAATAGAGAGAAGTGTCCTCTCTTATATCTTCGTCCTTGGTTTACCAACGCTACTGCTATGTTCATTTCACCCGCTGATATATAATAACTCATGCTCGCATGATATATCATCATATATAATAACAAGTCCTACTAATCATGCATCATCATACAACTTCTACTCGTTATTAATAACAAGTCATACAATCATCATCCTCATAGTCATCAAACCCAACCCTACATAATTGTTCTTAGCACATAATCATCAGTATCAGGTAGGACCTAAACACCCTTAAGGTAAAATAGCATAAAACAATATAGACCCTAACTCTCCATTATGAAGAATGGAGATCATCATGTCTCCAATTCTTGCGCTTCGCTTCCTTTTGCTTCCAAGACGCTCCTTACGACTGTCCATACATTTTTTCCATTCTTGGATTGTCATGTCTCCACTTCTTTTAGAAATCTGGTGTGGACAGTTGAGATTCGTAGGACGACCTTGTTGTATGTTCAAAACATCAAGGCGACCGTGCGTATACATCAGATGAGGCACACAATTATTCAGGATTATCTATTGAAAAACATAGTAATAACTTTGTAGTTAGCAATGATGTACTAGTTTTAGAAGTATGCAAAAAGATACATGGATGTCGTAATAGTAAAAAATCTTACCAGGGTATCTCCATGGTAGTTACCGTAGTTCAACACGTGCATTAGTGGCACGTATTGACCATAATGTTGAGGAGTTCGATTGTAGATATTGTAATTCTCAAGATCAGTACAAAATGTGATTAGATGATTTTTCTCCGTATAAGTTAATTCGGAGCCATCGGTGTAGTGGGTTTTGTCTACCATCTTCCGCACATTCTTTGAAGAATGAAAATAAACCGTCAATGGAAATAAGCTGTCAACTATTTTGAAATGAACAATATAAATTACTTAATAACTATGTTTGAGAAGCTCACATAGGGGAAGAATTGGAAGTATATCCACAAGGACCCAGATGTCCATATTGTGTTGCTCGATTGTAGGATCACCAAGATCCATGGTGACAAGCATACCCTCATCAAAACCATACATCTTGCAAGGTGCTTCCCAATTTTTGCAACCAAAATGGGTTACACTCTCAGCATTGTACAACTTTACTTCAAAATCCACACCATGATGGGTCCTTAGGTGAATTTTTTTGGTTTCCATACTTTCATGGTCTTCAAAACCCATCCTCTCCAAGACATAGCGTCTTACATAGCATGGGATAAGCTAGTCGAATTGGAAAAGATGAAAAATACATGTTAAAATAGTTGAAGTCGTGCTTAATTACGAAAAAACTATTGTCGTCGTTGCGTCCGTATGAACATCGAAGGTCTCCTCGAGCTTAATGCTGAAGCACCGATCTTCGTCCAGCTCAAGGAACCTGTCGCTCATACCTCGGTCGTCGTGGCACCAGTCGCACTCCCCCGGGCGGTTTTCGTCGTCCGAGTACGACATTTCCGGCCTATGTTCACAATTCAAATATTAAACTTGTACAATTAAATATATGTACTAAAAAACCTAAATTAGATCATTATTATTAATCACGGGTTGACTATCGGTGATGTTAGCTCCTTCTTTCATTCCCGAGTGCATTATTACACCAAATTGTCTAGCACACGGGAATGAAGGAGAAGCTACCCCCACGACGGCGTGGATGATGGAGGGGGCTCCTAGATTTCTGCATAGAGTGCTCTTCAATTTTAGCATTCAAAGGAGTACTTTTTCAATATGAGCATTCAATAAGCAAAACCAACTCGTAAAATAAAGTAGTATTCAAATTAGCATGCATTCAATTATAACCAAAAGTACATCATCTCTTGTGTCCGTACATCGTCGAATATTATCACTAATACTCCTCGAATACTAATTTGAATGACCCCTCCAAAGATTCCTCACCTATCTACCTATCTACCTATCTATCTTAGCTTGAACAGAGACAATCAAACATGCCTTGTCTAATCTCTCTCAAGCTAAGATCTGACTTTAACGAGCCCGCACATGTGGAACGACATGTCGTACTACGTGGAGACCCAGATCAAGCGAGGCAATCGTCGTTGCAACCACTTTTAACTTCTTGTGCCGCCTGCTCCGAGAGACCCACTGCTGCTCAAGCACACCTCCTCCCACGAGAAGCTACAACGGCCTAATGTAGGATCTGCGAGGATTTAATACTAGTTGCTTCATTAGGTGTACGGTAGAGCTGATGAGAAGTGCTTATGATTGATTACCAATGGCTCATTGTCAGCTTCTAGTATAGTAGCACAACTTTGTAAGCAATGATGCAAATATCTACAAAAAATGAGCACATGAAAAGAGGGGGAACAAAAATCATAGCAATATTTCGGGGAAGCAATACCAATCATACACCAAATTTGAAGTGCAGGAGCCAAACTATATTAGGATTAGCTGAATAAACACTTGTCCTGAGACAGCATTACAAAATAAACTTATGCCGCGGTGCAGTTGCTTCTGATGAAGTGTGATGACTAAATAAGTGAGCCCTGAATTCACGTGCGTAATTCTTGTTGTTTTGTTCCTAATGCGATTGTTCTTGTTTAAGGCTTGCTTTTGGCTGTTCTTTGCATTTTGATATCTTGCAATTAAGTTACTAATAATTTGTCTTAGCGGCATTCAGGTCATTCTAACGTTTCTTGTCAGGCGAGGAACTATCATGTGCAACTTGTCCCTGTTTGCAAGACGTTTGCATTTTTGTGACTTTGCGAGATGCCGATTGTTGCATGCTCATACTATGCCGGCAAACTGAAACTAGGAATTGTTGACAACCAGGGCAAATATGCCCATATTATTGTGGCAAAGATTTTTTTTTTCTTTTTTGTTGTTTCAGCAAACAAGCAACGACAACTCCGATGATACTCAAACACAAAAGTTCATTTTACCCTGTTAAAATATTCTTTTTTGACAGAGAAAACACAGGCCACGTCACTGCACCGCAAGCTAACCCGTACTATATTAGCGGCCGCCAGTGATGATCTGGATGACTACTTGTGCACAAAGAAGTAACCAGAGCGTAGGTACAGTGCCACGCTCTCGGTCACGCCCCACAACTCCATTGCGTCGGTGTCCAATGCGCTCCCCTCTAGCGTTGTTGTCTCGGTGTCCGGCTCGACCGTCGCCGCCGTCCTATGATGGAGGTCCTCGTTGCATTCCCCCGCGTTGCTTGTTGGGGCTGAGATGCGCACGTGACGGGGACCCTTCAGCCGGCTGGTCGTAGTCTGTCACTGACCCATCGTCCTTCATTTCTACCTTATCACTGTGTTCATGACACAATGGGGAGGAGGCGGGAGTCATGGAGAATGTAGTAGTGTTCAGCCTTGTGGTCGTTGTTGATCGTTTCCAGTCGTCCAAGGTTACTCGTTACGACTCTACACGAGTAGACTGTGAGTGAACCTCTACGACTCTCTCCCGACACCTATCAGTCCTACCCAATGACTAGGCTGCTGAGATAGCGAGCGAAAAACTTCTAGTTCTTCCAACGCTGGGAAAGTGACATCTCAATAATATGCTCGAAGGGAAGTGAGGGTGGGTAAATATGTAGGCAGTAGTCGAGCTCTGTAATAAAGGTGAGAGATTGCATGTCAGGGATGGAATACGCTACGTACGATGTGAGGTTCCGAGAGTTATTCCTTGCAGGAAAATGTGAATAGTTTAAAACTACAACTTTACTTCTCTTAAGAACTAGCTTCCTTTTTCAACGAAGTGTACATGCATGTTTTAAGGGGAAGAGGATTTTATTTTGCTCTGTGTATGGCTCTTGTGACATGCCTATTGCAAAGTTGTGTCTAAGATCCAAGTTATCATTACTTCAAGAGCACTGATGGCGCACGTTTCCGCACCCGTAAATTTTGGCTCTTATAATTGCTAGAGATATGAAGCAATTTGTATGTTCTTGTTTGCAATGCTTTGAAGTGGTATTGTGATTTCTTTCAGCTGATCTTGATCTCCTTCATTTTACAAAATAATGGTATGTAATTGATGAGAGGAATCCTAGTAGATTGTAAGAAAGGAGTGTGCTGACTTTCGATTAGATTGCATGAAAGTAGTGTGCTACTTTTTTTCTCTAATGTCAAATGGACTTGTAGCCCGGTTCAAGTTTGAGTCTCAAGTGTATGTGCTTTTAGGAAGGCTGATGAATACATGTGTGGTGATAGATCACAACCTCTTTTGGCCCCTAAAAAAGGTCTCTCGCAAAGACTCGTGCCACACCTAAAAAAAATATTGAGGAAACAACAATAGAAATATCTTAGAAAATAAAAATAGGCAATAAAAATACTTCAGAGAGCTGGGACAACACATTAATTATCACCAGCATGAAATTATTAGTCTGGAAAATAATGATTCTACAGCCCCTAACGGAGAGGTAACTACACTCGGACGTACAGCTTTTGTAGTCATGCTTACAAAAAACTGCGCATAATGCGATATAAGCAGAAATGGACGCTTAACTATTGCTTTTCTTATTTCAATGGAACAAACTTACTGACGTGAGGCTTCGAACGAAGGAGTGATTCCTAATAGAATGTGATGAGGGTTTACTTGAGGTGCTTTATCTGGTCATACACATCACCTAGTTTGTTTCCACACATCACACGACCTGGTTGGAGCTCCACTGCCTTTTAAAATTGTTAATTGCCTTGTCAAGGTTTTTCTCTTGCTTGTAGCTCAGATCTAAGTTATTTTTAACCAAAACATAAACAAAATTAAGAGTAAAAACATAAGTGGAGTCTCCAGAACATGAGCACAACCAATGGAATAGAAGCTACTTTATTATTTTGTCTAGTTGACAAAGAGCTTTGAGTTGATTATCTTTGCATCATTAACACTTGCATAATAACCATGCCACCGCTAGAACTATACTACATTGCTAGGTAAAGAAATGGAGGACTATCTACGTACACCAATCGTAAGTGAACCTAAACCTTCTTGTTATTTTGGTTTAAACAACAGAGTTCATTACGGTTTGGATTTCTGTTAATGTTGCTCGAGGACGATCAAGTCTAAACTTGGGGAGTTGATGAGTGCTATTTTTATGCTCATCACACCTAAGTTTAAACCGGTTTATTTCATAAAAAACAAAGATATCCGCTCCGATATTAATATTATTGACCAATGAATGCAAAGCATTCCAAAATCCACTCTGTATTTTGTTTCCATAGAAATGGGCTATACATGGACTAAATCGAGTATATATGGAAATGAGGAAAGAGGAGATAAGAGAGGCGAAGTGGGAGGCACACCAAATCAACCATTGTAAGACATATTATCAATAAAGCATTCGTCTTGATACGTTCTTCTATGATTTCTTCTTGCGATCTGATCGCCATGTGTGTGTAATTCGGTAAGGACCTGAGTTAAGACATAGCCTAGAAACCCTATGTATTTGTTGGAGGGATCGATGAATGAATGTGAACTAATGTATTGTATGTGTGAAATACAATTGCATCGTAGTTGTCTCTTTTCTCTTTCATGTTCTTCTACCCTGCAGGTACTGCAGGTACCCAGGTTCATAAACTTCGAGCCACGAGGAGGCTAAGGGAAGGAACAACATGAAGCGCTACTCTGAACAACAGTGACTAAAATTTCTAGTATGGTAGCGTGAATCATATTTCTTGGGATACAAGAGGTTTAGTCATTAAACCGTCAATGCATTTGTCTGATTCTATCTTAGTTATCAAGGCAACCCCACGCGACGTATATGACATTCGGTTGGACAACTGACTCTTGATGCAGGGCGCGTTCCAGTCAATATGTAATTTGGACACATTCCCCACTTTGATACGTTGTAAGTACATCTTGACGAGTGTCTCCTAGGGCAGAGAATAATTTCACAATGATCCCATTCGCAAATATATGGTTGTAATAATTAAGTCCTCATAACCATACCAATGAGAATTCAATACCTTGACAAGAATTCCTTAACAAACGCCAGGTCCAGAGGTTTTGTAGAGGTGTATCAGGAATCTAGGTTTTTTTTAAGAAAAGAAGGATGACCCCCGGCCTCTGCATCTGGGCGATGCATACGGCCACTTTATTAATTATTCTCACAAGACCTTACAAAATCAATACAACAGTAAGACTAAAGCCGCCGTCTAAGCAACAAACTATCGCTACACCTATCCAGTTGATGAAGGGGCGCAGATAGCCCGGGCCTAATACCAAACAGACATCGCACCCAAGCCTAACATCTAAGACCTGAGACCCCAACCTAGCCACTTGCCCGGGTCTGGGGCACACACTGGTCTGGCATGCTCTAAGAGGCCGCCGCCGCCAACTGCCATCGCTCCATCTTCAGAACTGTACTGATGCATCAACCTTGCTCGGTCCAGCTATCGTCGACGCCACCACGGCGCCCAACAGCACCTCCTCCCTGCGCGCAAACAGCTGAACATGGCCTCGGAACACGGAGACCGAAAGGTCGAGCGTGAATCATATAGTAGATGTGATCAACATAGTGATGTTCACCATTGAAAACTACTCCATCTTACGTGATGATCGGTTATGGTTTAGTTGATTTGGATCACGTGATCACTTAGATGACTAGAGAGATGTCTGTCTAAGTGGGAGTTCTTAAGTAATATGATTAATTGAACTTAAATTTATCATGAACTTAGTACCTAATAGTATTTTTCTTGTCTATGTTTGTTGTAGATAGATGGCTCGTGCTATTGTTCCGTTGAATTTTAATGTGTTCCTTGAGAAAGCAAAGTTGAAAGATGATGGTAGCAATTACACAGACTGGGTCCGTAACTTGAGGATTATCCTCATTGCTGCACAGAAGAATTACGTCCTGGAAGCACCGCTGGGTGCCAGGCCTGCTGCTGATGCAACTGACGACGTTAAAAATGTCTGGCAGAGCAAAGCTGATGACTACTCGATAGTTCAATGTGCAATGGTTTACGGCTTAGAACCGGGTCTTCAACGACGTTTTGAACGTCATGAAGCATATGAGATGTTCCAGGAGTTGAAGTTAATATTTCAAGCAAATGCCCGGATTGAGAGATATGAAGTCTCCAATAAGTTCTACAGCTGCAAGATGGAGGAGAATAGTTCTGTCAGTGAGCATATACTCAAAATGTCTGGGAATAATAATCACTTGATTCAACTAGGAGTTAATCTTCCAGATGATAACGTCATTGACAGAATTCTCCAATCACTACCACCAATCTACAAGAGCTTCGTGATGAACTATAATATGCAAGGGATGAACAAGAAAATTCCCGAGCTCTTCGCAATGCTAAAAGCTGCGGAGGTAGAAATCAAGAAGGAGCATCAAGTGTTGATGGTCAACAAGACCACTAGTTTCAAGAAAAAGGGCAAAGGAAAGAAGAAGGGGAACTTCAAGAAGAATGGCAAGCAAGTTGGTGCTCAAGAGAAGAAACCCAAGTCTGGACATAAGCCTGAAACTGAGTGATTCTACTGCAAGCAGACTAGACACTGGAAGTGAAACTGCCCCAAGTATTTGGCAGATAAGAAGGATGGCAAGGTGAACAAAGGTATATGTGATATACATGTTATTGATGTGTACCTTACTAGAGCTCGTAGTAGCACCTGGGTATTTGATACTGGTTCTGTTGCTAATATTTTCAACTTGAAACAGGGACTACGGAATAAGCGAGCACTGGCGAAGCACGAGGTGACGATGCGCGTGGGAAACGGTTCCAAAGTCGATGTGATCGCGGTCGGCGCGCTACCTCTACATCTACCTTCGGGATTAGTTTTAGACCTGAATAATTGTTATTTGGTGCCAGCGTTGAGCATGAACATTATATCTGGATCTTGTTTGATGCGAGACGGTTATTCATTTAAATCAGAGAATAATGGTTGTTCTATTTATATGAGTAATATCTTTTATGGTCATGCACCCTTGAAGAGTGGTCTATTTTTATTGAATCTCGAAAGTAGTGATACACATATTCATAATGTCGAAACCAAAAGATGTAGAGTTGATAATGAGATTGCAACTTATTTGTGGCACTGCCGTTTAGGTCATATCGGTGTAAAGCGCATGAAGAAACTCCATACTGATGGACTTTTGGAATCACTTGATTATGAATCACTTGGTACTTGCGAACCGTGCCTCATGGGCAAGATGACTAAAACACCGTTCTCCGGTACTATGGAGAGAGCAACAGATTTGTTGGAAATCATACATACAGATGTATGTGGTCCGATGAATGTTGAAGCTCGTGGCGGATATCGTTATTTTCTCACCTTCATAGATGATTTGAGCAGATATGGGTATATCTACTTAATGAAACACAAGTCTGAAATATTTGAAAAGTTCAAAGAATTTCAGAGTGAAGTGGAAAATCATCGTAACAAGAAAATAAAGTTTCTACGATCTGATCGTGGAGGAGAATATTTGAGTTACGAGTTTGGTTTACATTTGCAACAATGCAGAATAGTTTCGCAACTCACGCCACCTGGAACACCACAAAGAAATGGTGTGTCCGAACGTCATAATCGTACTTTGCTAGATATGGTGCGATCTATGATGTCTCTTACTGATTTACCGATGTCGTTCTGGGGTTATGCTTTAGAGACGGCCGCATGCACGTTAAATAGGCCACCATCAAAATCCGTTGAGACGACGCCTTATGAAATGTGGTTTGGCAAGAAACCAAAGTTGTCGTTTCTTAAAGTTTGGGGCTGCGATGCTTATGAACTCAAACCTAAATCGGAGAAATGTGTCTTCATAGGATACCCAAAAGAGACTGTTGGGTACACCTTCTATCATAGATCCGAAGGCAAAACATTCGTTGCTAAGAATGGATACTTTCTAGAGAAGGAGTTTCTCTCGAAAGAAGTGAGTGGGAGGAAAGTAGAACTTGATGAGGTAACTGTACCTGCTCCCTTATTGGAAAGTAGTTCATCACAGAAATCAGTTCCTGTGACACCTACACCAATTAGTGAGGAAGCTAATGATATTGATCATGAAACTTCAGATCAAGTTTCTACTGAACCTCGTAGGTCTACCAGAGTAAAATCCGCACCAGAGTGGTACGGTAATCCTATTCTGGAAGTCATGTTACTTGACCATGATGAACTTACGAACTATGAGGAAGTGATGATGAGCCCAGATTCCACAAAATGGCTAGAGGCCATGAAATCTGAGATGGGATCCATGTATGAGAACAAAGTATGGAATTTGGTTGACTTGCCCGATGATCGGCAAGTCATTGAGAATAAATGGATCTTTAAGAAGAAGACTGACGCTGATGGTAATGTAACTGTCTATAAAGCTCGACTTGTTGCGAAAGGTTTTCGACAAGTTCAAGGGGTTGACTACGATGAGACTTTCTCACCCGTAGCGATGCTTAAGTCTGTCCGAATCATGTTAGCTATTGCTGCATTTCATGATTATGAAATTTGGTAAATGGATGTCAAAACTGCATTCTTGAATGGATTTCTGGAAGAAGAGTTGTATATGATGCAGCTAGAAGGTTTTGTTGATCCAAAAGGTGCTAACAAAGTGTGCAAGCTCCAGCGATCCATTTATGGACTGGTGCAAGCATCTCGGAGTTGGAATAAACGCTTTGATAGTGTGATCAAGGCATATGGTTTTATATGCACTTTTGGAGAAGCCTGTATTTACAAGAAAGTGAGTGGGAGCTCAGAGCATTTCGATATTATATGTAGATGACATATTATTAATTGGAAATGATATAGAATTTCTGGAGAGCATAAAGGGATACTTGAATAAAAGTTTTTCAATGAAACACCTCGGTGAAGCTGCTTACATATTGGGCATCAAGATCTATAGAGATAGATCAAGACGCTTAATAGGACTTTCACAAAGCACAAACCTTGATAAAATTTTGAAAAAGTTCAAAATGGATCAGGCAAAGAAAGGGTTCTTGCCCGTGCTTCAAGGTGTGAAGTTGAGTCAAACTCAATGCCCGACCACATCAGAAGATAGAGAGAAAATGAAAGATGTTCCCTATGCTTCAGCCGTAGGCTCTATCCTGTATGCAATGCTTTGTACCAGACCTGACGTATGCTTAGCAATAAGCTTGGCAGGAAGGTACCAAAGTAATCCAGGAGTGGATCACTGGACAGCGGTCAAGAACATCCTAAAATACCTGAAAAGGACTAAGGATATGTTTCTTGTATATGGAGGTGACAAAGAGCTAGTCGTAAATGGTTACGTCGATGCAAGCTTTGACACTGATCCGGATGATTCTAAATCACAAACCGGATATGTGTTTTTATTAAACAGTGGAGCTGTAAGTTGGTGCAGTTCTAAACAAAGCGTCGTGGCGGGATCTACATGTGAAGCGGAGTACATAGCTGCTTCGGAAGCAGCGAATGAAGGAGTCTGGATGAAGGAGTTCATTTCCGATCTAGGTGTCATACCTAGTGCATCGGGACCAGTGAAGATCTTCTGTGACAACACTGGTGCAATTGCCTTGGCAAAGGAATCCAGATTTCACAAGAGGACCAAACACATCAAGAGACGCTTCAATTCCATTCGGGACCAAGTCCAAGGGAGACATAGAGATTTTCAAGATACATACGGATCTGAATGTTGCAGACCCATTGACTAAGCCTCTCTCACGAGCAAAACATGATCAGCACCAAGACTCCATGGGTGTTAGAATCATTACTATGTAATCTAGATTATTGACTCTAGCGCAAGTGGGAGACTGAAGGAAATATGCCCTAGAGGCAATAATAAAGTTATTATTTATTTCCTCATATCATGATAAATGTTTATTATTCATGCTAGAATTGTATTAACCGTAAACATGATACATGTGTGAATACATAGACAAACATAACGTCACTAGTATGCCTCTACTTGACTAGCTCATTAATCAAAGATGGTTATGTTTCCTAACCATAGGCATGTGTTGTTATTTGATTAATGGGATCACATCATTAGGAGAATGATGTGATTTACATGACCCATTCCGTTAGCCTAGCACTTGATCGTTTAGTATATTGCTATTGCTTTCTTCATGACTTATACATGTTCCTGAAACTATGAGATTATGCAACTCCCGTTTACCGGAGGAACACTTTGGGTGCTACCAAACATCACAACATAACTGGGTGATTATAAAGGAGTGCTACAGGTGTCTCCAAAGGTAGATGTTGGGTTGGCGTATTTCGAGATTAGGTTTTGTCACTCCGATTGCCGGAGAGGTATCTCTGGGCCCTCTCGGTAATGCACATCACTATAAGCCTTGCAAGCAATGTAATTAATGATTTAGTTACGGAATGATGCATTACGTAACGAGTAAAGAGACTTACCGGTAACGAGATTGAACTAGGTATTGGATACCGACGATCGAATCTCGGGCAAGTAACATACCGATGACAAAGGGAACAACGTATGTTGTTATGCGGTTAGACCGTTAAAGATCTTCGTAGAATATGTAGGAACCAATATGGGCATCCAGGTTCCGCTATTGGTTATTGACCGAGAATAGTTCTAGGTCATGTCTACATAGTTCTCGAACCCGTAGGGTCCGCACGCTTAACGTTACGATGACAGTTTTATTCTGAGTTTATAAGTTTTGATGTACCGAAGTTTGTTTGGAGTCCCGGATGTGATCACAGACATGACGAGGAGTCTCGAAATGGTCGAGACATAAAGATTTATATATTGGACGACTATATTCGGACACCAAAAGTGTTCCGGGTGATTTCGAAGAAAACCGGAGTGTCGGAGGGTTACCAGAACCCCCCGGGAGAGATAATGGGCCACATGGGCGTTGGTGGAAAGAGAGAGGGGCGACCAGGGTGGGCCGCGCACCCCCTCTCCCTCTGGTCCGAATTGGACTAGGAGGGGGGCAGCACCCCCCTCTTTCCTTCCCCCTCCTAGTAGGAGTAGGAAAGGGGGAGCACTACTAGGGAAAAGGCTATACACAGAATCTTAGCAGCAGCGCGGTTCAAAAAACTGCGCTAGTGCTATTTAGCGATGTGAGCTATTAGAAACCGCTACACACACAAAAACTTAGCAGAGAGAGCCTGTGGTAAAAAGCGCTACTACTAATATTCCCATTGGTAGAATGCTAGGCTACGCATAGCGATGGCGAAGCTTAACGTAAACGCTCTTCGCTAGAAACCTTTGTTAGCGCGCGTTTCGAGAAGAGCGCTACTACTAACGGAAATAAAATAAGATGATAAACAAATAGAAATTTAAATGAAAATGAAAGAAATAGAAAAAGGAGAAAGGGAAAAATAAAATGTAAAGCAAAATAAACGAAAAAGTGAAAAATCGGAGAAAGGCATAGCAGCAGCATTTGTTTGTAAGAGGCGCTATAGCTAACGTAGCTGCAGCGCGTTCCCTAGACCACCGCTATATAAACAGAATAGGAAATTAGCTATAGCAGCAGCGCGTTTTGAGGAAAGCGCTATAGCTAACGTAGCTATAGCGCGTTTTGCAAAACGCGCTACCGCTAAGTTTGACTTAGCCAAAAAACCGTTTCCCCCCCGGCCACCACTTCCCCCAAATCCCTCAAACCCACCCCGCGCGCACCGCCGTCTCCCCGATTCGTCGCCCCACACTTCGCCGCCGCCGACGACGCGCACCAGCAGAGCCGCATGCGCCGTCGACACCACCGAGCCACCCCCAACGGCACGGAGCCGCTGACCTCGTCAGCATACGCCACCGTCGGCGCCACCTTCCTCGCCGTCACGGAGGCGCCCTGCCTCCCTCGCCGTCACCGAGACGCCCCTGCCTCCTCGCCACCACACGCCTCCGTCGCCACCACCGGAGCCATCATCTGTAAGCCCCCACCCCTCCTCTCTCTCTCTCATGCATAGGTTAGCCAGTTTTTAATTAGTTTAATTATCTAGGTATTAGGGCAAAAATTTAGTTAGGGCATTGACAGAGAAGTAGTTAGGTTAGCTAGTTTAATTAGGTTAATTATCTAGGTTAGTGCAAAAACTTAGTTAGGGCTTTGACAGAGAACTAGTCAGGTTAACTAGTTTAATTAGGTTAATTATCCATGTTAATTAGTGCAAAAATTTATTTTAGGCTTTGACAGAGAACTAGCTGCGTTAACTAGTTTAATTAGGGTTAATTATCTAGGTAAACTAGATTAACTAACTAGGTTAAATAGGTAGGTTAATTAGGTTCATTGGATTAAGAAGCTAGGTTAAGTAGATTGGCAAAGGTTTTGATTTTTCAAAAGACCACTATTTTTCAAGGAAAAGAATTTAGGCAAATTTTATTTTTCATTGAAGTGGTCATGTTATATCTTTTCATTGAAGTTGTTCGATTGTGCCCAAGTGGTGGCTTTGTTGTTTCGAGGAATGATCTTTGAGTGGCCTATGTTTTGCGGAATGTTGATTCATTTCTATTCGGCAAATTTCAGGTTCTCGATTTGTCCACTTTTAGCAAAGGTCATGCGAAATTTCCCATGAATTTCGGCATGACTTGTGCTACAAACTAGGACATATCGAGTGCCCGGGATTTGCCGCACCAAGAAGGAGTCAACATTCCTGCAAAACAATAGTCCTTTTTTATGTCATTATTCATTTTATTAGGTCTAGAATTAATTGACTAGATTTAATCATAGGAAACATGGCTAGCAACGATGAAGGACAGGGTTACGGTGATTGCGACGGCGTCTCTTGGCGGCGTGATTTAATTTTTAGCTTTACCGACGATCAGCAGATGTTGTTGCTGGGCCCGCATCGGGATCGAGACCGACACGCAGACCGGTCTTTGAGACCGTCTGTGAGACCGGTCTTGAGACCGACACCGGCGCTGAGATTCAGACCGGCATCGAGACCGCGCTGAGACCGGTGCTGCCTCGGGAGCGGATCCGTGTAGCACCGAAAGCGAAAGAGGCAACGGGTTCCTAACAAACTCAGGACTACTAGACTGGTGGTCACGGAGGTGGACAACGGCAATTTTGAGCCAAAGGCGCCCGAGGAAGCAGCGCGTGCTACGGCAATCAAATAGGCTGCATCATACGGACAACCGCCACCATCAACGATGAGAATCTAAAGAAGATAGAAAATATGAGGAGCTCCCTCCTAAAGAAGTTACACCAGATATTCTTGTTCCCGGGCCGGAATGAGAAGGATTATGAAGATCCAGACAATGACTCGGCAATGAAGAAGATAAACAAACACGCCATGACCAAGTTTAGCAACGCGTTGGCCGCGTGGAAAAATCGAGTGAAAGCTAAGATCAACGACGGGGAACCCTACTCCGAGATTGTAAAAGGAAAGTCCGACAATCACGGAAGAGCAGTTTAAAATATTCAAGGAGGCTTGCGAGGCCGAAGCTGCCAAAGAAAAGTCTAAGTACATGAAGGGGCTTCAAAAGAGGAACATTGGGACCCACCACCTCGGAAGCCGTGGCTACGGCGGAAAGAGGTCCAAATGGGCCAAGGAGGACGCGGAAGCCGCGAGTCTGGGCATCCCAGACCCCTTGGCGGATTTCACCGTCCCGCAGGAGCGTGATGTCCTGAGGGCCCACCACCGTTGGGACCCACTGAAGAAGGTTTATGAGACAACACCGGTCATTACGGAGTTCATGAGACTACTGGTAATTTTAGTTTCTGATCAATTCAACTGCACACGTTAGTCATATTTGTAAACGATCCTTGTGCCTTTTGCAGAGAGAGCAACGCCGGATTGCGGCTGAAAGCGACTCACCGTCTGAGGCATTGGCGAGGCCCAAGTGGGACACTCCATTCAACCGGGCGTTGAACATATTGAAACGACAACGGTGGATACTCGACCGTCGTATGGACGCTGCGTGCGGTGTCGGAGACGGCGCCACGTGGAAGAAGTACTACCGTGAGACCACGGAGGAGAGAAAGGAAAGACGGAGGTTAATCAAGAAAGCATCGATAAGAAGGTTGAGATTGCGGTTGAGAAGAAATCATCTCGATAACGATCGAAGCAGCGATAGCTGCCGCAAAACAAAGCGATTGCGATATATCTACTTCCTTGGTGATGGGCGTTCACACTTGGACAAGGGAAAATCCAAAAAAAATGCAGAGGACTTTCCCCTTGCTGACTTCTTGGCAGCACATGCTCCCGCACCGGCTCCCGCACCTGCTCCCGCACCTGCTCCCGCACCGGCTCCCGCACCAGCTGCCGCACCGGACGTGCTCGGTGGTGCCTCCTCTTTGGCTGAGCTCGACGCCCTCACGGTATCTTCCACACCGGCCCCCTTCAATATAAATGTATAATCTCCCGTTTTCGTTGCCTTTCGGATGTCTCACGTCGCAGACTTTTATTTGCAGGCCGACGAAACCCCGTGCACCATATTGTACACCATCGGCGAACAGAAGGTGGACGTGGGGAAGGGGACGATAATGGAGCCGAAGGAACCATTGTTCCACAGCCGGTCGATCCCCCCGAACGTCTTCAAGGTTTCCGTGGCCAGTGTCAAACCGGGCCACGAGAATTTGCCTCCTCTAATACTAGTGGGGATGACGACGAGACCCAGGCGGCTTGGTGATTGTTGCAATGGGTGGGTCCTGTTGTGGCCAAAGAGTCTGCTTCGTCTGTAGGCGGCCGGGAGCACACCCACGAGCACGCAGCCTCAGCAAGTATGAACATCAACACCCCACCTACCCAATTAGCGTCGGGTGTCGGGTTGGGTGATAGCGGACGGGGTAAGCAGGTGGCTCCATTAGAGGCTAATGACGTCGCCATGGATGAGGATGAGGATGACGATGGCGCTGAACAATATGTCTATACTGGCGCCTCCTCAGGGTTTGAGCATCATGAGTCGGTGCCTGAATTACCGTCTCAACGTGTTATTGACGACCATCCGGTGGTAAAGAAGCCTAGGAAGAGAGCGAGGAAAGGCAAAAAAGCTGATTCTATGATACAGCCGCCTCAGCAGCCTCGGCTTCGGGACCGTGTAGATATCCCCGATGCGGATAAATGGCATATCCCCGGTAAACCAATCCTACCTGAAACAGTGCTACGGGCCAGATTCGGCGATCTGAGGAGTCTTCATGACGATGTGCTACGGGTAGAGAAAGGCCTCATCGCCTCGAAAGATCTAGGATACCCACTCTACGTGGTTAATGTTCCGCAGCAAATGTCGTACGTCAAGGGCTTCCCCGCGGATAAGTTCTTCCTGTTGGGGAACGTTGCAGAAAATTAAAATTTTTCCTACGGCTTCACCAAGATCCATCTATGAGTTCATCTAAGCAACGAGTAACGGGAGAGAGTTTGCATCTACATACCACTTGTAGATCGCGTGCGGAAGCTTGCAAGGTGATGATGGAGTCGTACTCGAACGTGATTCAGATCACCGATGTCCAAGTGCTGAACGGACAGCACCTCCGTGTTCAACACACGTACGGGACAAGCGACGTCTCCTCCTTCTTGATCCAGCAAGGGGGAAGGAGAGGTTGAGGAAGACAGCTCCACCGGCAGCACGACGGCGTGGTGATGGTGGAGAAGCGATACTCGGCGAGGCTTCGCGGCGCCTACGGAGGAGGAGAAGTGTTGGGGAGGTGAGGGGCTGCGCCTTGGAGATGGGTACAGCAGCCCCTTCCTCCCCCTTTATATAGGCACCACAGGGGTGGCGGCCCTGAGATCCAATCTCCAAGGGGCGGCGGCCAAGGGGGTGGAGTGCCCCCAAGCCGGTGGGCGCCCCACCCCTAGGGTTTCAACCCTAGGCGCGGGGTGGGCCTAGAGGCGCACCAGCCCACTATGGGCTGGTTCCTCCCACTTCAGCCCATGGGGCCCTCCGGATAGGTGGCCCCACCCGATGGACCCGGGACCCTTCCGGTGGTCCCAGATTTCTGGGAGACCCGAAACTTTCCCGATGGCGAAACACCACTTCCTATATATTATTCTTTACCTCCGGACCCTTCCAGAACTCCTCGTGACGTCCGGGATCTCATCCGGACTCGAACAACATTCGTAGTCACATACTTGACTTCCTACTAACCCTAAGCGTCACCGAACCTTAAGTGTGTAGACCCTATGGGTTCGGAGACACGAGACATGACCGAGACGACTCTCGGGCAATAACCAACAGCGGGTCTGGATACCCATGTTGGCTCCCACATGCTCCTCGATGATTTCATCGGTTGAACCACGATGTCGAGATTCGATCAAACCTCGTATGCAATTCCCTTTGTCAATCGATGCGTTACTTGCCCGAGACTCGATCGTCGGTATCCCAATACCTTGTTCAGTCTCGTTACCGGCAAGTCACTTTACTCGCATCCGTAATGCATGATCCGTGGCCAACACCTTGGTCAACTTGAGCTCATTATGATGATGCATTACCGAGTGGGCGAGAGATACCCTCCGTCATACGGAGTGACAAATCCCGCCTCGATCCATGTCAACCCAACAGATACTTTCGGGATACCTGTAATGCACCTTTATAGTCACCCAGATTCGTTGTGACGTTTGATACACCCAAGGCACTCCTCGGTAACCGGAGTTACACGATCTCATGGTCGAAGGAAGAGATACTTGACATTGGCAAAGCTTCTAGCAAACGAACTACACGATCTTTTATGCTATGCTTTTGATTGGGTCTTGTCCATCACATCATTCTCCTAATGATGTGATCCCGTTATCAATGACATCCAATGTCCATAGTCAGAAACCATGACTATCCATTGATCTGTGGGCTAGTCAACTAGAGGCTCACTAGGGACTCATTGGGTCTAAGTGTTCACACGTGTATCACGATTTCCGGATAATACTGCTTATAGCATGAACAAAAGACAATTATCATGAACATTGAAATATAATAATACTTTTATTATTGCCTCTAGGGCATATTTCCAACAGTCTCCCACTTGCACTAGAGTCACCAATCTAGTTACATTGTGATGAATCGAACACCCATAGAGTTCGGGTGTTGATCATGTTTTGCACGCGAGAGAGGTTTAGTCAACGGATCTGCGACATTCAGATCCGTGTGCACTTTGCAAATCTCTATGTCTCCATCTTGAACATTTTCGCGGATGGAGTTGAAACGACGCTTGATGTGCCTGGTCTTCTTGTGAGACCTGGGCTCCTTGGCAAGGGCAATAGCTCCAGTGTTGTCACAGAAGAGTTTGATCGGCCCCGACGCATTGGGTATGACTCCTAGGTCGGTGATGAACTCCTTCATCCAAATCGCTTCATGCGCTGCCTCCGAGGCTGCCATGTACTCCGCCACGACGCTCTGCTTGCAGCTGCACCAGCCACGACGCTCTGCTTGCAGCTGCACCAGCTTACTGCTCCACCATTCAACATATACACGTATCCGGTTTGTGACTTAGAGTCATCCAGATCTGAGTCGAAGCTAAGCGTCGGCGTAACCCTTCTGACGAGCTCTTCGTCTCCTCCATAAACGAAACATGTCCTTTGTCCTTTTCGGTACTTCAGATATTCTTGACCGCTGTCCGGTGTTCCTTGCGGGATTACTTTGGTATCTTGCAACCAAACTTACGGCAAGGTTTACATCGGTCCAGTACACAGCATGGCATACATAATAGATCCTATGGCTGAAGAATAGGGATGACACTCATCTCTTCTTTATCTTTTGTCGTGGTCGGTGGTCGAGCCGAGCTCAATCTCACACCTTGTAACATAGGCAAGAACCCTTCTTGGACTGATCCATTTGAACCTCTTCAAAATCTTATCAAGGTATGTGCTTTGTGAAAGACCTATGAGGCGTCTCGATCTATCTCTATAGATCTTGATGCCTAATATATAAGCAGCTTCTCCAAGGTCCTTCATTGAAAAACACTTGTTCAAGTAGGCCTTAATGTTGTCCAGAAGTTTTGTATCATTTCCCATCAAGAGTATGTCATCTACATATAATAGGAGAAATGCTACAGAGCTCCCACTCACTTTCTTGTAAACGCATGCTTGTCCATAAGTCTGCATAAACCCAAACGCTTTGATCATGTCATTAAAGCGAATGTTCCAACTCCGAGATGCTTGCACCAGTCCATAAATGGATCGCTGGAGCTTGCATACTTTGTTAGCATTCTGAGGATCGACAAAACCTTCCGGCTGCATCATATACAGCTCTTCCTTAAGATGTCCGTTAAGGAATGCCGTTTTGACGTCCATCTGCCATATCTCATAATCATAGTATGCGGTAATTGCTAACATGATTCGGACGGACTTAAGCTTCGCTACGGGAGAGAATGTCTCGTCGTAGTCAATCCCTTGAACTTGTCGATAACCCTTAGCGACAAGTCGAGCTTTATAGATGGTAACATTTCCATCCGCGTCCGTCTTCTTCTTAAAAATCCATTTGTTTTCTATCGCTCGCCGATCATCGGGCAAGTCTGTCAAAGTCCATACTTTGTTTTCATACATGGATTCTATCTCGGATTTCATGGCTTCAAGCCATTTGTTGGAATCCGGGCCCGCCATTGCTTCTTCATAGTTCGAAGGTTCATTATTGTCTAACAACATGATTTCCATGACAGGGTTGCCGTACCACTCTGGTGCGGAACGTGTCCTTGTGGACCTTCGAGGTTCAGTAGCAACTTGATCCGAAGTACCTTGATCATCATCATTGTTTTCCTCTTCAGTTGGTGTGGGCATCACAGGAACGGTTTCCTGCGCTGCACCACTTTCCCGTTCGAGAGGTAGTACTTCATCGAGTTCTACTTTCCTCCCACTTACTTCTTTCGAGAGAAACTCTTTCTCCAGAAAGCATCCGTTCTTGGCAACAAAGACCTTGCCTTCGGATCTTAAGTAGAAGGTATACCCGACAGTTTCCTTAGGGTATCCTATGAATCGCATTTTTCCGACTTGGGTTCGAGCTTTTCAGTTGAAGTTTCTTGACATAAGCATCGCATCCCCAAACTTTTAGAAACGACAGCTTAGGTTTCTTCCCAAACCATAATTCATACGGTGTTGTCTCAGCGGATTTAGGCGGTGCCCTATTTAAAGTGAATGTAGCTGTCTCTAGGCGTATCCCCAAAATGATAGCGTAAATCGGTAAGAGACATCATAGACCGCACCATATCCAATAGAGTGCGATTCGACGTTCGGACACACCGTTTATTTGAGGTGTTCGGCGGCGTGAGTTGTGAAACGATTCCACATTTTCTTAAGTGTGTACCAAACTCGTGACTTAAGTATTCTCCCCCACGATCTGATCGTAGGAACTTTATCTTTTGGTCACGTTGATTCTCTACTTCACTCTGAAATTCCTTGAACTTTTCAAAGGTCTCAGACTTGTGTTTCATTAAGTAGACATACCCATATCTACTTAAGTCATCAGTGAGAGTGAGAACATAACGATATCCTCCATGAGCCTCAACGCTCATTGGACCGCACACATCGGTATGTATGATTTCCAACAAGTTGGTTGCTCGCTCCATTGTTCCGAGAACGGAGTCTTGGTCATTTGCCCAAGAGGCATGGTTCGCATGTGTCAAGCGATTCATAATCAAGAGACTCTAAAGTCCATCGGCATGGAGCTTCTTCATGCGCTTGACACCAATGTGACCAAGGCGGCGATGCCACAAGTATGTGGGACTATCGTTATCAACTTTACATCTTTTGGCATCCACACTATGAACATGTGTAATATTACGCTCGAGATTCATTAAGAATAAACCATTGACCATCGGAGCATGACCATAAAACATATCTCTCATATAAATCGAACAACCATTATTCTCGGACTTAAATGAGTAGCCATCTCGTATCAAGCGAGATCCGGATACAATGTTCATGCTCAAACTTGGCACTAAATAACAATTATTAAGGTTCAACACTAATCCCGTAGGTAAATGTAGAGGCAGCGTGCGACGGCGATCACATCGACTCTGGAACCATTCCCGACGCGCGCGTCACCTCGTCCTTCGCCAGATCTCCGTTTATTCCGCAGCTCCTGCTGTGAGTTACAAATATGAGCAACGGCACGGTATCAAATACCGGGAGTTACTACGAGTCTTCGGTAAGGTACACATCAATTACATGTATATCAAATATACCTTTGGTGTTGCGGCCTTCTTATCCGCTAAGTATTTGGGGCAGTTCCGCTTCGGTGACCCTTCCCTTGCAATAAAAGCACTCGGTCTCGGGTTTGGGTCCGTTCTTTGACTTCTTCCGGCAACAAGGCTTACGGGCGGCGGCAACATCTTTGCCGTCCTTCTTGAAGTTCTTCTTACCCTTGCCCTTCTTGAACTTAGTGGTCTTATTGACCATCAACACTTGATGTTCTTTCTTGATTTCAGCCTCTGCTGACTTGACATCGAGAACACTTCAGAATGGTCTTTACCATCCCTTCATGTTGTAGTTCATCACAAAGCTCTTGTAGCTTGGTGGGAGCGATCGGAGGATTCTGTCAATGACCGCCTCATCAGGGAGGTTAATGTTCAATTTGGGTCATACGGTTGTGCAACCCAGACATCTTGAGGATGTGTTCAGACGAACTGTTCTCCTCCATCTTACAAGCTGTAGAACTTGTCGGAGACATCATATCTCTCGACCGGGCATGAGCTTGGAAAACTAGTTTCAGCTCTTGAACATCTCATATGCTCCGTGATGCTCAAAATGCTTTTGGAGCCCGGTTCTAAGCTGTAGAGCATGCCGCCTTGAACGAGGGAGTAATCATCGGCACGAGCTTGCCAAGCGTTCATAACGTCTTGGTTCTGCGACGGAGCATCACCTAGCGGTCCTTCTAGGACATATTGCTTTCGGCAGCTATGAGGATGATCCTCGGGTTCGGACCCGATCCGTATAGTTGCTGCCATCATCTTTCAGCTTGGTTTTCTCTAGGAACGCGTTGAAGTTCATGTTGACATTAGCGTTGGCCATTGATCTACAAGACATATTTGCAAAGGTTTTAGACTAAGTTCATGATAATAAAGTTCTAATCAAATTATGAACTCCCACTTAGATTAGACATCCCTCTAGTCATCTAAGTGTTACACGATCCGAGTTGACTAGCCCATGTCCGATCATCACGTGAGACGGACTAGTCATCGTCGGTGAACATCTTCATGTTGATCGTATCTTCCATACGACTCGTGTTCGACCTTTCGGTCTCCGTGTTCCGAGGCCATGTCTGCACATGCTAGGCTCGTCAAGTTAACCCTAAGTGTTTTCGCTGTAAAACTGTCTTACACCGTTGTATGTGAGCGTAAGAATCCATCACACCCGATCATCACGTGGTGCTTAGAAGCGACGAACTGTAGCAACGGTGCACGCTTAGGGGGACACTTCTTGAAATTTTGTAAGGATCATCTTATTTACTACCGTCGTCCTAAGTAAACAAGATGCATAAACATAATAAAAATCACATGCAATTATATAGTTGTGACATGATATGGCCAATATCATCAAGCTCCATTGATCTCCATCTTCGGGGCTCCATGATCATCTTGTCACCGGCTTGACACCATGATCTCCATCATCATGATCTCCATCATCGTGTCTTCATGAAGTTGTCACGCCAACGACTACTTCTACTTCTATGACTAACGCGTTTAGTAATGAAGTAAAGTAGTTTACATGGCGTTCTTCAATGACACGCAGGTCATATAAAAAATAAAGACAACTCCTATGGCTCCTGCGGTTGTCATGCTCATCGACATGCAAGTCGTGAATCCTATTACAAGAACATGATCTCATACATCACAATTCATCATTCATCACAACTTCGGCCATATCACATCACATGATCAATCGCTGCAAAAACAAGTTAGGCGTCCTCTAATTGTTGTTGCATCTTTTACGATAGTTGCGATTGGGTTCTAGCAAGAACATTTTCTTACCTCGAAAACACCACAACGTGATTTTGTCAACTTCTATTTACCCTTCATAAGGGCCTTGTTCATCGAATCCGCTCCAACTAAAGTGGGAGAGACGGACACCCGCCAGCCACCTTATGCAACTAGTGCATGTCGATCGGTGGAACCGGTCTCACGTAAGCGTCACGTGTAAGGTTGGTCCGGCGCTTCATCCCACAATACCGTTGAGCAAGAAAAGACTAGTAGAGGCAAGTAAGATGACAAGATCAACGCCCACAACAAATTGTGTTCTACTCGTGCATTAGAGAACTACACATAAACCTAGCTCATGATGCCACTGTTGGGGAGCGTTGCGAGAAAATTAAA
This sequence comes from Aegilops speltoides, assembly GCA_021437245.1. NCBI lineage: Eukaryota > Viridiplantae > Streptophyta > Magnoliopsida > Poales > Poaceae > Aegilops > Aegilops speltoides. The sequence goes on from CM038147.1 coordinate 502,814,081, forward strand.
ATTTTTCCTCGGCTTCACCAAGATCCATCTATGAGTTCATCTAAGCAACGAGTAGCGGAGAGAGTTTGCATCTACATACCACTTGTAGATCGCGTGCGAAAGCTTGCAAGGTGATGATGGAGTCGTACTCGAGCGTGATTCAGATCACCGATGTCCAAGTGCTGAGCGGACAGCACCTCCGTGTTCAACACACGTGCGGGGACGAGTGGCGTCTCCTCCTTCTTGATCCAGCAAGGGGAAGGAGAGGTTGAGGAAGACAGCTCCACCGGCAAAGACGACGGCGTGGTGATGGTGGAGAAGCGATCTCGGCGAGGCTTCGCGGCGCCTACGGAGGAGGAGAAGTGTTGGGAGGAGGGGGCTGCGCCTTGGAGATGGGTACAGCAGCCCCTTCCTCCCCCTTTATATAGGCACCACAGGGGTGGCGGCCCTGAGATCCAATCTCCGGGGGCAGCAACCAAGGGGTGGAGTGCCCCCAAGCCGGTGGGCGCCCCCCCCTAGGGTTTCAACCCTAGGCGCAGTGGGTGGGCCTAGGGGCGCACCAGCCCACTATGGGCTGGTTCCTCCCACTTCAGCCCATGGGGCCCTCCGGATAGGTGGCCCCACCGGTGGACCCAGGACCCTTCCGTGGTCCCAGCTTTCTGGAGACCCGAAACTTTCCCGATGGCGAAACACCACTTCCTATATATTATTCTTTACCTCCGGACCCTTCCGAACTCCTCGTGATGTCAGGGATCTCATCCGGACTCGAACAACATTCGGTAGTCACATACTTGACTTCCTACTAACCCTAGCGTCACCGAACCTTAAGTGTGTAGACCCTACGGGTTGGAGACACGCAGACATGACCGAGGCGACTCTCGGGCAATAACCAACAGCGAGTCTGATACCCATGTTGGCTCCCACATGCTCCTCGATGATTTCATCGGTTGAACCACGATGTCGAGGATTGATCAAACCACATATGCAATTCCTTTGTCAATCGGTGCGTTACTTGCGAGACTCGATCGTCGGTATCCCAATACCTTGTTCAGGTCTCGTTACGGCAAGTCACTTTACTCGTCTGTAATGCATGATCCGTGGCCAACACCTTGGTCAACTTGAGCTCATTATGATGATGCATTACCGAGTGGGCCCAGAGATACCTCTCCGTCATGCGGAGTGACAAATCGATGTCGATCCATGTCAACCCAACAGATACTTTCGGGATACCTGTAATGCACCTTTATAGTCACCCGATTCGTTGTGACGTTTGATACACCAAAGGCACTCCTACGGTAACCGGAGTTACGATCTCATGGTCGAAGGAAGAGATACTTGACATTGGCAAAGCTTCTAGCAAGCGAACTACGATCTTTTATGCTATGCTTTTGATTGGGTCTTGTCCATCACATCATTCTCCTAATGATGTGATCCCGTTATCAATGACATCCAATGTCCATAGTCAGGAAACCATGACTATCCATTGATCACAACGGGCTAGTCAACTAGAGGCTCACTAGGGACTCATTGGGTCTAAGTGTTCACACGTGTATCACGATTTCCGGATAATACAGTTATAACATGAACAAAAGACAATTAGCATGAACATTGAAATATAATAATACTTTTATTATTGCCTCTAGGGCATATTTCCAACACTTCCTCCGATTCGATTACATATTCGACATGTTTCACGTGAAGAAGCTGGATTTTACTTTTGTCCGCCTTTATGCCTTGCACATGAGCTACATCATTGGGGTTGAGCAGATAGCTCATATCTGTGTCGCTGACCCGTACTACATGCACGAGGCCTTCTTGGGAGTCTGTGCACAGCATCGTGAATCTGCCGAGGATTACATCGTCAGTTTCATGCTCGCCAATAAGGACAAGGAGGCGATTCTCGTGCCTTATCATCCCGTGTAAGTCATCCGCGCTGCTATCCTTCCTTCGATTTCAATAATTCATTTGCACGGTGGAGGCTAATTAATTTGAGGTGTACTTATTTTATGCTTGTTGCGGCGCCTACCGTCCTCATCATCCTCTACCCCCGATTCTCCCACGCTCTTTACTTGGACTCGTCGAAGAACATTCACAAAAAGGATTACACCCACATCAAAGATGTTCTCGACGGTGCTATGTTTTACTACCAAGCAAGGGGTGGAGATGTTAGGGACAAGAAGAAAAGGGGCGGCGAGCACGCCTTCAGCCATAAGACCGACTTCTGCTGCATCCAAAGAACGAGCGATTCTCTTAATGATGGATTCTATGTCCTACACCACATGCTTTGGAGTACCGACGGGATCACGGAACCTTCACATGGCACCTAGATCTAGCGATGCCCATATTCGCAATGGGCAAAGGACATAGGATATATCGAGGATCATCGACTTGAGCTGAGTTCTATAACATCCAGCGAACTTGCCCAAATCATCATGAATGAGGTCGTCGGAAAAATAGGGATGTTCCATGCGGAAGGACAAATGTCGCGGAAGGCGTCGAACATGGATAGCCTCTCAAAGATCTCGACATGAAGCCTTTCACAAAGCTCGATGACTATCTCCCTGACTTGGATGGATGGCACGACATGATGGAGTAATTGTCGATATATGACTATGTGTCCGTTTAGTCCATAGTTTCTTTTATGACAAAACTTTGAGTTATGCACGGTGAAACTTTATTTGTGATGTAATTAAACCGTCCTCCTCGACTAGCGAAAATCACTCTAGTTAGGTCATTTGGTTACGATGAACTTTGTTATTTATGCTTATGATATGTTGTTTCTATTTTTGCCAAGTCTGTCTCTTTGTGTTGCTCAACTATATATGTTGCATATCATCGACTCATGTGACGATGCAGGTGCATAGATCATAAATGGCGAAGAAGTGCTACGCATGAGTATATATACAACAAGTGGCCGGAGTGTCAGGCCCAGGTGTACCGGTTTTCGGTTTCCGGCGACCACGATGCTTAGTTTAGGTTCACGCTAATGCGAGAGAGGATCTGAACTCATGTACTCAAAGTGATAGCTATTCTCATGTATATCATTGTTTAGATGGATGACGATGTATTTGCAAGTAAGCGAGACTTGCATCGCTATTTTCGAGATTGATGATGAGAGACCACTTTGTGTTGGATGATTATTATGATGATGACATGATTTGATGAGACTAATTGTATGTATATGCTATGATTACATTTGTATGTGGATGATATGCTAAAGATTATTGTATAAAGCCTATTCAAATGCAAAACAAATAAAAACAAATCTGCAGGAAAAAACTAATAAAACTAGTAGTAGCGAGGGGGATTTAGCGATGGCGACGGCTTACGATGGCGCTTACACCAAAACGGCACGCAGATAATACCAGTAGCGTCCTTTTCTAAACAGCGCTGCAGCAATTCATGTGTAGTAGTAGCGTGTGTTACACGCGCTACTGCTACACGTTAGCTGTAGCGCCTTATTAGTAGCGCCGGTACCCGCGCTACTGAGGGTGCCCAAACCCGCGCTGCTGCTAGGCTTTTCCCTAGTAGTGGAGTCCTACTCCTACTAGGAGGAGGACTCCTCCTGGCGCGCCCTCTAGGGCCGGCCGGCCTCCCCCCTTGCTCCTTTATATATGGGGCAGGGGGCACCCCATAGACACACAAGTTGATCTACGGATCGTTCCTTAGCCGTGTGCGGTGCCCCCCTCCACCATATTCCACCTCGGTCATATCGTCGCGGAGTTTAGGCGAAGCCTGCGCGATAGAACATCATCATCGTCACCACGCCGTCGTCTTGACGGAACTCATCGAAGCTTTGCTGGATCGGGCCGGGGATCGTCATCGAGCTGAACGTGTGCTGAACTCGGAGGTGCCATACGTTCGGTGCTTGGATCGGTCGGATTGTGAAGACGTACGACTACATCAACCGCGTTGTGCTAATGCTTCCACTTACGGTCTACGAGGGTACGTGGACAACACTCTCCCCTCTCGTTGCTATGTCATCACCATGATCTTGCGTGTGCGTAGGAATTTTTTTGAAATTACTACGTTCCCCAACAGCTACGGAGGAGGTGCCGCGGGCGGCGGTGCCGGAGGCCACCCCGGTAGCTGGGCCGGTGGTGGTGATGCAGGTCGTCCCGGTGTCTGGGTCGTCGTCGGCGCTGGGAGGGGCGTCGGAGGAGGTGCTGGCCGCGTTGCAAGAGGCCAGCGGGGGGCACGCCTTGGTGCCCCGGCAGGGGGAGCGCCGGGCCGCCACGCCGCAACCAGTGCAAAGCGGGGGTGCCACTGTCTTCGGGCCCCAGACCCAGGAGGAGGCGGCGCTGGCCACCGTCAGCCGCCGCCTGCGAGGTCGGACGGAGCGGCTTGAGGCCTTTGCCCAGGCCGAGGTGGAGCGGACGTGCGACCTGGAGCGCGCCGTGCTTGTGAGTCTTTTTGCTTCCTCGTAATTTCTTCTTTGTGGGGGCGCGCCAGCGCACCCACTGGGTGTAGCCCCCGAGATCCGGGCCAACTACATAGTAGTTGGGTCGAATCTTCTAGAGCGTTGGCCTTGTTTTTGACTTCTAATTTCTTCAGCATCTTGACGCCTTCCTGGTTGGCGCCTACAACCGTCTCCTGGGCAAGCACCGGGAGCTCGTGGAGCAGCTTGCCACCAAGGAGGAGGAGCTCTGCGTCGCCGCAGGTACCCTTGTGCTCTTTTTTAGTGGGGGCGCGCTAGCGCATCCACTGGGTGTAGCCCCCGAGATTCGGGCCAATATTGTAACAATTGTGCCAAATCTTGCATCTTGGTCTTTTCTTTTGCTGATTCCTTCTTTTTCACAGCCGATGTGCTGTCCTGGCGGACTCGGCTGCTGTGGGCTGGTCATCATTGTGACCGGTTTTTTGCCGACACCGGCCGGCTTGGCGTCGAGGCGGCGCAGGCGAGGGTGGAGGCATCCGCTGCCCGGCGGTCTCTTGACGAGGCCAACCGGTTGCATGAGCAACTGGCAGGTCACAAGAGCCGCCTCGAGGCCGAGGTGGAGGTTCTCAAGGCGGAAACCGCCAAGGTCGCGGAGGCGCAGCGGGCCTTGGTGGAGGCGGACCAGCAGCGCAGCCAGCTGGCCGGCGACAAGGGCCGGCTCCAGGCCGAGGTGGAACGCCTGCGGGGGCTGGTCACCACGGCCGAGGGGGGCCCGTGAGGAGGAAGGCCGCCGCCGCGAGGCAGCCGAGAAGGCGGCCGAAGACAAGGACGCTGAGCTAAAGGCGGCCCTTGCCAAGGCGGCCACTCTGGAGAAGGCGCTCGAGGAGCGTGACCGCGCCATGGAGCGAGAGCGGTGTGGTACGTTGCTTGAGGTGCAGCACCTGGAAGAGTCCTTTTTCAGTAAGTGCTGCTTCTTGTAGCTTGCCGAGTCGGGGTCCGACTTTTGTTCCTTGTTGTCTTCTAACTTGCTTCTTCCTTTGCGGCAGGGGCCTTCCCAGAGATGCAGCGGCTGGCGGAGGAAGCCGTCCGCTGTCAGCGCGACCCGACCGGCGTTGTTGGGTCTGGGATGGTTCCGCGGACGGCCTGGACCTCCCCTGAGATCATCGCCGCTGCTGAGGCCCGCCTGCGGGTCTAGGGGACGCAGATGGAGCGGCTGTCCTGGGCCGGCACCGTGATGACGACGGTCCTTTGGCCGGGCGCCGTCGTGCCGAGCAGCTTCACGCGCGTGGCGCACTGGCTGGAGACGGGTCCAGACCATCTTGGCGAGTGGCGCGTCTCCGCCGCTCGTGCCGGTGCTGAGATGGCGCTTCGGTTTGCGCTGTCTTGTCATCCGGATCTTCAGCTGGACGCTCTGATGGTCCAGCGGGCCGGCTCGGAGCAGTTGCTGCAGTAGCAGGCCGGCCGGATCGCCTCCCGGGCCAGCTACATCGCCGAGTTCGCCTTCCACGATGAGTTCCATCCAGAGTAGAGGAAGACGGCAGCACCGTGGATGGCGACGACTATGGCTTGCTTCTCCATGATCCAGAGGGGAGCTCGGAGGAGACGGGCGTCTATGGCGACACCGATGCCGAGGAGGACACTGGTGTCTCGCCGGACCCGGAGGCCGCCAGGAGAGAGCCGTCAACGTCGCGACGCGGCGCTGGAGATGCCTGAGACACTTTACGCAGAATTTGTTAAGTAGCAGGTCCACCCACTGTCACGCCCAAGATGCGAACCTATCCTAAAGGAACTCGAAGGTCCCACCAAGGATAGAAGCGCATCTTGAAGACGCTTTTGCAAGGTGGATATCATTACATCAACATTACAAAAATAGATGGGTATACATACAAAAGGCATACAATGCCACACGAATACAACATCATCTTACATAAGAGCACCATCCGCTACGGATGAAACACAAACAAAACTCAAACGACATCCACCACTGCTAGCCCAAAGCTGCCGACACGGAACCTATCCCCGATCGAAGAAGAAGCGGAAGAAGAACTCCAAAACAGGCAACATCGCCCTCGCGTCATGATCATCGCATAACCTATACCTGCAACTGTTGTTGTAGTAATCTGTGAGCCACGAGGACTCAGCAATCCCATTACCATGGGTATCAAGACTAGCAAAGCTTAATGGGAAAGGAAGGGGTAAAGTGGTGAGGTTGCAGCAGCGGCTAAGCAAGTATGGTGGCTAACATACGCAAACAAGAGCGAGAAGAGAAGCAAAGGAACGGTCGTGAAGCTAGCAATGATCAAGAAGTGATCCTGAACTCCTACTTACGTCAAACATAACCCAAAGACCGTGTCCACTTCCCGGACTCCGCCGAGAAGAGACCATCATGGCTACACACACGGTTGATGCGTTTAAATTCGAATCAGGTGTCAAGTTATCTATAGCCGGACATTAACAAATTCCCATCTGCCACATAATCGCGGGCACGGCTCTCGAAAGTTTATACCCTGTAGGGGTGTCCCAACTTAGCCCCTGATAAGCTCTCGCGATCAACGAAGGATATACCTTCTCCCAGGGAGACCCGATCAGTCTCGGAATCCCGGTTTACAAGACATTTCGACAATGGTAAAACAAGACCAGCAAGACCGCCCGATGCGCCGACAATCCCGATAGGAGCTGCATATATCTCGTTCTCAGGGCAACACCGGATGAGACAGGCTACGAGTAAAACCAGACCTCGAGTTGCCCGAGGGGGCCCCGCAGGCGCCTCGGTTCGGACCAACACTTAGAGAAGCACTGGCTCGGGGGGTCTAAAATAAATATGACCCTTGGGTTAATTACTCCCAAGGGAAAGGTAGGTGGTTGTGAGGCAAATGGTAAAACCAAGGTTCGGCCTTGCTGGAGGAGTTTTATTCAAGGCGAACTGTCAAGGGGGTCCCATAAATCACCCGACCGCGTAAGGAATGCAAAATCCGGGAACATAATACCGGTATGACGGAAACTAGGGCGGCAAGAGTGGAACAAAATACCAGGCATAAGGCCGAGCCTTCCACCCTTTACCAAATATATAGATGCATTAATTAAATAAGAGATATTGTGATAATCATGTCCACCATGGAGCAATCTTCAACTTCACCTGCAACTAGCAACACTATAATAGGGGCTGAGCAAAGCGGTAACATAGCCAAGCAACGGTTTTCTAGGAAGGGTGTCAAAGGTTAGAGGTTCATGGCAATTTGGGAGGCTTGAAGAACAAATGATAAGAAGCGCAGCAAAGCGGTAGAACGAAGCAACTAGCATAGCAATGATAGTAGTGAGATCCAGGGTAGCGGTCATCTTGCCTGAAATCCCGCTAGGAAGAAGAACGAGTCCATGAAGAAGATGAAGCCATGAAGACGGACCAGCGTGAGCGAGCGAATCCTCACGATCATAGCAAAACGGAACTATCGAGAAGAAGCACACAACATGGTAAACACACCACACATGACAAGACATGATGAACAACAAGCATGATGCATGACAAAGCTATATGAAGCTACTCATGGCAAGAGACGATGCAAACAAGAGCAACACATCAAAGCAAGTTTAAATGAGGCCGGAAACAACATATAACAAATCCGGTAAGTCCTCATATGCATATTTCGAAATTGGTCCAGATCTGAATAAAACTTATGTTCAAGTTGTTAAACAGAAAATTAAAGAGCACCAAGAGGATCTACACGAAATTCTAGTCAAGTTACATATAAAGTTCATTTAGTTCGGAGCTACGGCCTAGAAGATATGGGCAAAACAAGTTAAACATGACATTGATGAAAAATGCAAACAAACATCAAGCAAACACCAAAACAAGGATCCAACATGATAATATGAATCTACATGCACAATCAAGCAAGTTTCATATATAGCACACTCAAAACGGAGCAACGGTTCAACACATACACTCTATACAAGTTATAGCAACAATCTGTCCAAAACAGCAACTAGGCATATTGCAAGCATCAAACCAACATGCTACAGCACCTCAACGTAAGAACAAAAGGCATGGGCATGAAGTATAGGTAGAGCATGACAAAACATGAACACTGATCTAACTCCAGAAACAATTAGAACATGCTCAAAAGGACATGGCAAGATTGCAAATAATAACAGTTTCAGACTTAACAAAAATAACATCAGGTTGCAATGTTTAGAGCTATCAAACAACATGGTACAGGAACTTATCATGGCAAACAAAGGCATGGCATGAATATAATAATAGCATAGAACAAAAGTCCCTTACTGACCATGAGCCAAAAAGGATCAGAAGATATGATGGCACCCATGTAAACATGGCAAGTTATATGACAGATTCAAATATGGCAGGAACAACAATAAGTAGGTATGTTGGTGAGCTTGAACCACTCACCACAGAGCAATACATGGCATGGCAAGGCAACCAACTGTAAGAAGACATGATTATGAAGCTAAGCATGGCAAGAGCAAGTTCATAGGGTGCATGGATCACTAGCAACAAACATGGCAACATTGAACTTAATGTTAACAGGCTGACAGCAATATTATTTAGCAACTTTGAGGGCAAGATAACAACAAGTTACAGCAGGCTAAAAATGCAACCATGGGCATTAAAGGATAGAGCATGACATGTATAACAAAACATCCTTAGTGAACATCTCCAGATTATGCACAGAATGACTTGTAGCAGCAGGTTTACATAGCAACAAAATATAACAGAATCAGCCTAGCAAAACAGCAACAGCAAGTACCCTACTTAACAAGCTCGATGCACTCACTACAAGACTCAAAAAAATACATGGATGGAACCCCTGTAAGGATGGCATGGCTTATATCAAAACACAAGTACAGCTCATGCTCATAGGTTGCACACATCAAATGCAACAAAAATGACAAATCATCAAGTTATAACCGTTTCAGCAGATTAACATCATATAGCACTCTTGCAACAATGATTCAGGCATCAAGATGCACTCAAATGAACATGATGCAATGGGATGAAATGAGGTACTCATCGAGACAAACAATTTGACATATTACACGCACGAAACAGAGCAGTATGCAGCAAGTTATGGTGCAATGAACATGCAACAAATTACTGACAAAAAATGACTTGGTGGATATCCTCACCCCGGGAAAATGGATCTCGCGGATCGAGATGGAGCGGTACGATGCGGCCGTTTGGATCGGGGTTCGTCGCGGTCCAGGGCTGGGGCCGTGCGAATCTGGACCGAGGTCAACGGCGGCGGCGGCGGCTTCTCCGGCGACACAGGCGGCGAGCGGGGTCCACGGCGAGCGGCGGAAGGGGCCGGGAACGGCGGATCCGGGCACAGGCTCCCCGGATCTGGCTGGACTCCGGCGCGGCGTAAAACGAGACGGCGGCAGGAGGAGATGGCGGCGCAGAGGCGGAGCGCCAATGAAAAAGCAGCGTCGGCGAGGGACGGCGAGGCGGCCGGCTGAGCGGGCCGGACCGCGATCGGCGGGAGAACAAAGCGGCGCCGGTGGCGCAATAAGAAGCGCGGCGGCGCGGGCGGCTGAGCAGCTGGCGCGCCAGCAAAGCCGCCGGCGGCGAGGGCGGCGGAGGGCGCGGTCGGGCGGCGGCGGGCGCGGTCGGGCCGCTGGTCTGTGGGCCAGCGGCGCGGGTGGTGGCGAGCCACGTGGCAGGCCACGATTGGACGGGGGAGCGGGGAGGACACGTCCGGTCGCCGGGCGGACATGTCCGGTGGCGCGGAAGGGATGGACCTAGGGTTTGGACCGGGAATTTCGGGGGAGGTGGCCTATTTATATATTCTGGGAGCTAGGAGAGTCCAATAGAGGTGCGGTTTTCAGCCACGCGATCGTGATCGAACGATGGAGAGCATGGAGGGGTCAGGATGGGTTTGGGGCCACTTTGGAGAGGTGTTGGGCTGCAAAGAGAAGGAGGCTTTTACGGTTACCTGGTTAACTGTTGGAGTATCAAACGGACTCCAAATGGCACGAAACTTGACAGGCGGTCTACCGGTGCTATACCAAGGCCGCTTGGCAAACCTCGGGCCATTCCGAAAATGTTTAACACCCGCACATGAAAAGAGGCAAAAGGGGGCGCTGGAGGACATAGGAGTGTCGGATTGCAAAACAGACAACGGGGAAAATGCTCGGATGCATGAGACGAACATGTATGCAAAATGAGATGCACATGATGACATGACAAAATGCAACATGCAAGCAAATGACATGGCAATGATGGCGAATAACTGGCGGACACCTGGCCGGAGTGCGCCTCGCCGGGCGGCAAGGAATCCGTGTGCAGAAGTTCGCCGGGTCCGCCAAGGTGGGCGGAGCCGGACCCCGCCGGCCTGGCGAGCTGGTGCAGGCGATCCTGCTGAGTGTTGGCAACATGAAGGAGGTCGCGCATCCGCCCAATGCGCTCTTTCAGCTCCTCACCCGTGAGTTGGTGGAGGCCGACCGCGGCTGCCTCCGCAGCACGCATGTTCTTCACTGGGGTCTCGTAGACGGTTCGGACGGCGCCGAGGGCCTAGCCGATCGCTCCTCCCCGGGTGCGTACATCCGCGACCCGGCTTGGCTCGGCCGCGGCGGGCGTGAGTCCGTGAGCGGCCTCATGCTCCATCTGAGCGGCCTCCAGGCGACGCTTGGTGGCGGCGAGCGTTTCGGATATGTTCACCATCTGCTGGCGCCTTTCTTCGAGCTGAGATCGGGCCTCAGCGACGTTGGTGGCGTCGATGTCGGTGCCGATGGGAATGCGGAGGCTCTGCGTCACGGCGCGCAGCGGATCGGACGGCTTGATCTGTTCCGCTGCGGCCCTGGCTTCCGCGGCCTTCCTCGTCTTGCTCGACGAGGTGGAGGCGCTGTCGCCGGTGACGTAAACCTCCACATGGATGTCCATTGCCCCGGCGGCAATGCCATCACCGAGGGAGAGCGGAGAGTCGGAGTAGCTGAGCACCTCGCTGGGGTACTCGTCAGCAGCAAACGCATTGGAGATGTGCAATGCGGCGAAGGAGGAGGCAAGCGCGCCGACGACGTTGTCCGCCAATGCGACGGACTTATCGGTGTAGGAGACGGGACCCGTCTGAAGCATGCTCCCGGCCAGCTCCTCGAGCTGCCCCACGATGGGCGCCAACTGTCGTGGTGGGCACACGGTAGATGCCAAGGGATGGCTAAAGAGAGGAGGAGGCTCAAGGGCGCTGGTGGGATCTAGAGGCGAGGTTGGCATGAGCGGGCGCGGGACGCCAGACATACCCAGGTTCGGGGCTCTCCGGAGAGATAATACCCCTAGTCTTGCCGAGTGTAGTTGGATGATCGATAGTACAATGTTGCTCCTGGAGCTGTATGAGGAGGAAGGAAGCTGTCCAAGGCTTAGGCCGCTCCTTCTCTCTGGTGTTGCGGCTTGGTGGCTAGTCCTATGCTTTCTTGTTCTTTCTGCTTCTCACAAGCATCTTTGTGTATCTTCTGTTGCCTTACATTCTATTCCATCACATGCCTCTGTAGGCGCGGGTTCCTGGGTTTTTTTATAGATTAACCCACCCAGGGTTACAATGGTAATATGCCGAGTCGGTGGGTGCGTATAGTCGGTGTCCAGGATACCGGGCTGGGTCCCGCTCATGGGCTTGTGGTTCGCCGGGTTCCCCTAGGTGCGGGCCCCACGTGCCTAGGGGAACTGTGCGCCGTCTTGTCGACCGTCAGGGCGCGGCCGAGTCGATTCGTGTACAGTGGTTTCCGTCAGGCTGCCGCTTGCTGTCATCAGCGGTGAGGGTGGAAGCACTGTTGCCATGCCAGCCCTGGTCAGCGGGTAGGTAAGGGGCACTGTTGCCACGCTCCGGCTGACCATAGGCATGCGTGAGAACATTGTAGTATTGGTCATCGGTGACTGTCGTCTCGTCCCATCGTACGGCCTGGACGTCTCGTCCCATCGTACGGCCTGGATGGGACGGGAGCTTGACCCGTGGCTGGATTGCGGCGCATGCCACGGGTGGGGTCAGCTTGTTGGGGAAGCCTTGGTTGTGCCGGGTTCGGCCGCTTTGCGCCAGTTGCTGAGTCCGGGTCGACGTACCTTGTCGGGTCGGAGGGGTTGGCCGGGCTGCGAGCCTTGCCGGGTCAAGCGACCCGGCCAGGCGCGTGCCGATTTTGAGGGGCGATGCGGGCCCCATCATTTTTGAAGAGGATCCGGGTTCCGTTGCCTGCCCGGGGTTCATCCCCCCCGACAGATCCAGATCCTGGTGATTTGAAGGAGGAGCAAGATGACGGGGCTGTACCCCTAGCATTTGTGCTAGGCAATAAGTCTAGGGCTAAAAACCCAAACCAAGGGTATGGTATCATGAGGATAGAGAGAGCCCAGAGCTGTAGTTTGCTAAGAAGTTATGCTTTGATAATGTGTACCAATTTAGAAGGGCACTTCTCACTTTCCAAATAGCACAGAACAGAACTATCAGTTTCATAGGAACTGCAATTACAGAATTATAGGTGTGTGCACAAATGAAGACTGCCCTTTCTTCATTGCAGCTTCTGTACGGTGGGAAAAGAGAAATCTTTCTGCATTAGGAAAACAAATTTGCTGCACGCATGTCCAGCTGTATCTGAGAGCACCAAGGTGACTACAAAGTGGGTTACACATCAAGTTTTAGAAGCAATAAGAACAGAACTGAACACACCAATAAGTACAATAATGCAAAATCTGAAGAGGAAGTATGGAGTTGAGATCAGCACTCATATGGCATACAGGGCTAAGAACAATGCTATTAAGGTGGTGCAAGGAGATCAGAGGGGGCAATACACCAGGATCAGGGATTACTTGCAGGCTGTGTTAGACACCAATCCAGGTAGTAGGTGCATTGTCACTACTAAGTTCCTAAAAGACCATCCAAGCATCAATCCAAGGTTCCATGGTTTGTTCGTATGTTTGAATGCTTGCAAGGAAGGATTTCTAAATGGATGCAGACCTTTCATAGGTGACTACTAAACTGTGTTATATATGACATAAATGTGGTGCACCATACTTTGTTTATAACATATCTTGTGTGCCATTGCAGGTGTGGATGGATGTTTCATCAAGCTCTCTACTGGCCAACAAATCCTTGCTGCCACAGGAAGGGATGGGAATAGTAACATCTATCCCATTGCATTTGGAGTTGTCGACAAAGAAGACACAAAGAGTTGAACCTGGTTTCTCATAGAACTGAAGGCAGCTATTGGTGGAGAATCTGGGAGATTTGGTTTTTACACCATAATCTCTGATAGACAGAAGGTATTATAGAATTTTCTCATAAAATTTGCTTAGTATTAGTAGTTCATAGTAATTGCTTACTAGTAGTTCATAGATTTTGATTAGTATTAGTTAATATTCATTGCTCAATACTAGTTGATATAAGTAGTTCATAGTAATTGCTAGAAGTAGTTAATATTCATTGCTTATTAGTAAGTTTGGTAATTTCTCCAAATAGGGTCTTCTGAAAGCTGTGAGCCAAGTTTTCCCCAATTGCCCCCAAAGATTCTTCCTTAGACACATCTACCAAAACTTCCAGACTGCTGGTTTTAGGGGGTCAAAATTAAAGAAGTACATGGATAAGCCAAGTTACTCCTATACTGAACATGGCCATCTTGCTGCAATGGACTTGGTTAAATAAATTCCTAGACATGCTTGGGCTAGATATGCCATGGACTTCAATTGCAAAACTTACCTAGTTGTCAACAATATTAGTGAGGTGTTCAACAAGATGATCTCAGATGTGAGGGGTAAACCAATAAAGACCATGGTAGATGGAATCAGGACTTAGTTGATGGTCAGGTTCAATACAAATAGGAGTAAGACACAGTTAGCCAAGTGGGAAATATGCCCAACATATGATGAGTTACTTGAAGAAGCAAAGAAACACTCTAGGAACTGTCAAGCATTGATGGCTGGGCCAAATATTTACCAAGTGACAAGCAATGATAATACCTATGCAGTTAACTTGCAGCACATGACATGTGGGTGCAAAAAATGGGATATGGCTGCAGTGCCATGCAATCATGCAGTCTCTGCTATTACCAAAGCCAAATTAAGGCCTGAAGATTTTGTGCATGACTTATTCAAAAAGCCTATGTATCTGGCAGCATACAGTCCCATCATATTTCCTGTACCTGGACCCGACCTCTGGCCTAAGACCAAAACTAGAGACATAGAACCCCCAGTTTTCAAGGATAAACCAGGGAAGAAGCAAACCAAAAGGAGAAGGAGCCAGTTTGAGCCACCAGCACCTAAAGATACATCTAGGATGGCATCAATTACATGGAGCAATTGCAATCTTGTGGGTCACAGATACACATCTTGCCACAAAACCCTTAAGCTAGGTCTAGCAATGAGAAAGAACAGGCATGAGGTTAGTCACTGTTGCTATACTTGCTGCCATCTATTTCTGTTTTGCACCACTTGAATGTATTAACTTGCTACCATTTTCAAATGCAGTCAAACAAGAGAGAGGATGGTACCACATCTACTACTGCAGCTTCATCTGTTGTAGCTCCAGCAAGCAGGGCACCACTAGTGGCAAGCAACTCCAGCTAGGAGGCCAAGAAGCTCAGCAGCTCCAGCTAGGAGGCCAAGCAGCTCAGCTGCAGCAATAAGGACAACCTTCTTCCCACAAAGACAGAGGAAGAAACCATCAAGGCTGAAGGATTACTTTTATGCTTTAGGGAACTAATGTGCTTTGGAAAAACTATTGATGATGTGAAGAGGCAAAACTGTTAATTGCTATCATCTATTTTGGGAACAACTCATGCTGGTTTGATGTTATGGTACTGTAATAACTACTATTGATGGTCTTGCTCTTATGAGAATTATGCACTATGATGTTGTTCTTGCTGTTATCATGTTCAATTTGATGATCCATATGATGGTCTTGCTGTTTTGATATTTATACACTTGTTGATGATGGTCTCGCTATTACCATGTTCAATTTGATCCATATGATAGTCTTGCTGTTAGGAAAATTAAACACGTGTTGCTGATGGTCTTGTTGTTTTGATATTTATATGCTTGTTGATCAGGATCAAGATACCCCTAGGGCCATTTTGTCGATGAATCGATCAAATGGTGGTCAAGGTACCCATAGGGGCATTTTGTCGATGAATCGATGAAATGGTGGTCCAGGTACCCCTAGGGCAATTTTGTTGATGAATCGATGAAATGGTGGTCAAGGTAACCCTAGGGCCATTTTGTCGATGAATCGATGAAATGGTGGTCAAGGTACCCCTATGTGACGCCCTCGATTCAATCGTACACTAATCATACATGCAAATGTGTACGATCAAGATCAAGGACTCACGGGAAGATATCACAACACAACTCTAGACACAAATAAAATAATACAAGCTTTATATTACAAGCCATGGGCCTCGAGGGCTCGAATACATAAGCTCGGAAACACAAGAGTCAGCGGAAGCAACAATATCTGAGTACAGACATAGGTTAGACAAGTCTGCCTTAAGAAGGCGAGCACAAAAACAACATCGATCGAAAAGGCAAGGCCTCCTGCCTAGGAGCCTCCTAACTACTCCTGGTCGTCGGCGACCTCCACGTAGTAGTAGGCACCCTCAGTATAGTAGCAGTCGTCGTCGAAGGTGGCGTATGGATCCTAGGCTCCAGCATCTGGTTGTGACATCCGAGAAAAATGGAAAAAGAGGGAGAAGAGGAAGCAAAGCAACCGTGAGTACTGATCCGAAGTACTCAGCAAACAAGGATCTACACTGCATATGCAACATTATCAAAGGAAGGCTGTATATGTGGACTGGGCTACATAAATGCCAGAATAAGAGGGGGAGAAGCTAGTCCTATCGAAGAATAGCATCTTCTGGAAACCACCATCTTGTAGCAACAGGAGGGACTAGAGTAGTATAACATAAGTCATATTTATGTTGTTGTATCAACACTCCGGGATCCTTTCTAGACTCCCGAAGCAACATATCCACATCATGCCTCAGCATCCAGTTCTAGTTGGACTAGGAAAGGAGGAATCCTACTCCCGTTGGGAGTAGGACTCCCCTAGGGCGCGCCATAGAGAGGGCCGGCCCTCCCCTCCTCCACTCCTTCATATACGGGGGCAGGGGGCACCCCATAGACACACAAGTTGATCTACGGATCATTCCTTAGCCGTGTGCGGTGCCGCCCTTCACCATATTCCACCTCGGTCATATCGTCGCGGAGTTTAGGCGAAGCCCTGCACCGGTAGAGCATCATCATCGTCACACGCCGTCGTGCTGACGGAACTCATCCCCGACACTTTGCTGGATCGGAGTCCGGGGATCGTCATCGAGCTGAATGTGTGCTGAACTCGGAGGTGCCGTACATTCGGTGCTTGGATCGGTCGGATCGTGAAGGCGTCGACTACATCAACAGCGTTGTCATAACGCTTCGCTTCGGTCTCACGAGTGCGTGGACGAACACTCTCCCCTCTCGTTGCTATACCATCACCATGATCTTGCGTGTGCGTAGGAAATTTTTTGAAATTACTGCGTTCCCCAACAGTGGTATCAGAGCCAGGTTTTATGCGTTGATGTTATATGCACGAGTAGAACACAAGTGAGTTGTGGGTGATACAAGTGATACTGCTTACAGCATGTCATACTTTGGTTCAGCAGTATTGTTGGATGAAGCGGCCCGGACCGACATTACGCGTACCGCTTACGCGAGACTGGTTTTACCGCCGTGCTTTGCACACAAGTGACTAGCGGTGTCTGTTTCTCCAACTTTAGTTGAACCGAGTGTGGCTACGCCCGGTCCTTGCGAAGGTTAAAACAGCACCAACTTGACGAACTATCGTTGTGGTTTTTGATGCGTAGGTAAGAATGGTTCTTGCTCAACCCGTAGCATCCATGTAAAACTTACAACAACAAAGTAGAGGACGTCTAACTTGTTTTTGTAGGGCATGTTGTGACGTGATATGGTCAAGACGTGATGAGATATAAGTTGTTGTATGAGATGATCTTGTTTTGTTGAAGTTCTCGGCAACTGGCAGAAGCCCTATGCTTGTCTCTTTGTTGCATAAGATGCAAGTGCCAAATAATTGCTTTACTATATCGCTATGCGATAGCAATAGTTGCAAGAGCAATAATTGGCGAGACGACCATATGACGACACATTGATATAGATCAAGATGATGAAGATCATGGTGTCGTGCCAGTGATGATAGGGATCATGACAGTACTTTGGAGATGGAGATCAAAGGCGCAAGATGATCATGGCCATATCATGTCACATATTTTGATTGCATATGATGTTTATCTGTTATACATCTTATTCTGTTTTGTTTGATGGTAGCATTTTAAGATGATCTCTCACTAATTATCAAGAAGTGTTCTCCCTGAGTATCCACCGTTGCGAAAGTTCTTCGTGCTGAGACACCACGTGATGATCGGGTGTGATAGGCTCTACGTTCAAATACAACGGTGCAAAACAGTTGCACACGCGAATACTCGAGTTAAACTTGACGAGCCTAGCATATCTGAGATATGGCCTCGGAACACGGAGACCGAAAGGTCGGCGTGAATCATATAGTAGATATGATCAACATAGTGATGTTCACCATTGAAAACTACTCCATCTCACGTGATGATCGGACATGGTTTAGTTGATTTGGATCATGTGATCACTTAGATGACTAGAGAGATGTCTGTCTAAGTGGGAGTTCTTAAGTAATATGATTAATTGAACTTAAATTTATCATGAACTTAGTCCTGGTAGTATTTTGCAAATTATGTTGTAGATCAATAGCTTGCGTTGTTGCTTTCATATGTTTATTTTGATATGTTCCTAGAGAAAATTGTGTTGAAAAATGTTAGTAGCAATGATGCGGATTGGATCCGCGATCTGAGGTTTATCCTCATTGCTGCACAGAAGAATTACGTCCTTAATGCACCGCTAGGTGACAGACCTCTTCGAAGCGGATGCGGCGTTATGAACGTTTGGCTAGCTCAATATGATGACTACTTGATAGTTTTGTGCACCATGCTTTACGACTTAGAATCGGGACTTCAAGGACGTTTTGAATGTCATGGACCATATGAGATGTTCCAGAAATTGAAGTTGATATTTCAAGCAAATACCCGAGTTGAGAGATATGAAGTCTCCAACAAGTTCTATAGCAAAAAGATGGAGGAGAATCGCTCAACTAGTGAGCATGTGCTGAGATTGTCTGGATACTTCAATCGCTTGAATCAAGTGGGAGTTAATCTTCTAGATAAGATAGTGATTGACAGAATTCTCCAGTCACCATCACTAAGTTACTAGAACTTCGAGATGAACTATAGTATGCAAGGGATGACGAAAATGATTCCCGATCTCTTCGTGATGTTGAAATCAACGAAGGAAGAAATCAAGAAAGAGCATCAAGTGTTGATGATTGACAAGACCACTAGTTTCAAGAAAAGGGCAAAGGGAAAGAAAGGGAAACTTCAAGTAGAATGGAAAACAAGTTGTCACTCCCGTGAAGAAGACCAAAGCTGGACCAAAGCACAAACCGAGTGCTTACATTGCAAAGGAAATGGTCCTTTGAGCGGAAATGCCCTGAATATTTGATGGATAAGAAGGATGGCAAAGTGAACAAGGGTATATTTGATATCTGAGTTATTGATGTGTGCTTTACTAGTGTTTATAGTAGTCCCCAGTATTTGATACTTGTTCGGTTGCTAAGATTAGTAACTCGAAACAGGAGTTACAGAATAAACAAAGACTAGTTAAAGGGGAAGTGACGATGAGTGTTGGAAGTAGTTCCAAGATTGATATGATCATCATCACACACTCCCTATACTTTCGGGATTAGTGTTAAACCTAAATAAATGTTATTTGGCGTTTGCGTTGAGCATGAATATGATTTGATCATGTTTATTGCAATGCGGTTATTCATTTAAAATCAGACAATAATTGTTGTTCTATTTAAATGAATAAAACCTTCAATGGTCATACACCCAACGAAAATAGTTTGTTGGCTCTCGATCGTAGTGATACACATATTCATAATATTGATGCCAAAAGATGCAAAGTTAATAATGATAGTGCAACTTATTTGTGGCACTGCCGTTTGGGTCATATCGGTGTAAAGCGCATGAAGAAACTCCATAAAGATGGATTTTCGGAATCACTTGGTTATGAATCATTTGATGCTTGCGAACCGTGCCTATTGGGCAAGATGACTAAAACTCCGTTCTCTGGAACAATGGAACAAGCTACTGACTTATTGGAAATAATACATACCGATTTATGCAATCCAATGAGTGTTGATGCTCGTGGCAAATATTGTTATTTTCTGACCTTCACAAGATGATTTGAGCAGATATGTGTATATCTACTTGATGAAACATAAGTCTGAAATAGTTGAAAAGTTCAAAGAATTTCAGAGTGAAGTGGAAAATCATCCTAACAAGAAAATAAAGTTTTTGCGATCTGATCGTGGAGATGAATATTTGAGTTACGAGTTTGGTCTTCAATTAAAACAATGTGGAATAGTTTCACAGCTCACGCCACCTGGAACACCACAATGTTATGGTGTGTCCGAACGTCGTAACCGCACTTTATTGGATATGGTGCGATCTATGATGTCTCTTACTGATTTACCACTATTGTTTTTGGGTTATGCATTAGAGACAGCTGCATTCACGTTAAAAGGGCACCATCTAAATCCGTTGAGACGACACCATATGAACTGTGGTTTAGCAAGAAACCCAAGTTGTCGTTTCTTAAAATTTGGGGCTGCGATGCTTATGTGAAAAAGTTTCATCGTGATAAGCTCGAACCCAAATCGGAGAAGTGCGTCTTCATAGAATACCCAAAGGAAATTGTTGGGTACACCTTTTATCACAGATCCGAAGGCAAGATATTCGTTGCTAAAAATGGATCCTTTCTAGAGAAGGAGTTTCTCTTGAAAGAAGTGAGTGGGAGAAAAGTAGAACTTGATGAGGTAAGTGTACCTTCTCCCGAATTGGAAAATTGTTCATCACTGAAATCAGTTCCAGTGATTTCTACACCAATTAGTGAGGAAGCTAATGATGATGATCATGAAACTTTAGATCAAGTTACTACAGATGCTCGTAGGTCTTCCAGAGTACGGTACGCACTAGAGTGGTACGGTAATCCTGTTCTGGAAGTCATGTTACTAGACCATGATGAACCTACGAACTATAAGGAAGCGATGATGAGCCCAGATTCCGCAAAATGGCTTAAGGCCATGAAATTTGTGATGGGATCCATGTATGAGAACAAAGTGTGGACTTTGGTGGAGTTGCCCGATGATCGGCAAGCCATATTGTATAAATGGATCTTCAAGAGGAAGACGGACGTTGATAGTAGTGTTACTATCTACAAAGCTCGACTTGTCGCAAAAGGGTTTTTGACAAGTTCAAGGTGTTGACTACAATGAGATTTTCTCAACTGTAGCGATGCTTAAGTCTGTCCAAATCATGTTAGCAATTGCCACAATTTATGAAATCTGGCAAATGGATGTCAAAACTGCATTCCTTAATGGTTTTCTCAAAGAAGAGTTGTATATGATGCAACCAGAAGGTTTTGTCAATCCTAAAGGTACTAACAAAATGTGCATGCTCCAGCGATCCATCTATGGACTGGTGCAAGCATCTCGGAGTTGGAATATACGCTTTGATGAGTTGATCAAAGCATATAGTTTTGTACAGACTTACGGTGAAGCCTGTATTTACAAGAAAGTGAGTGGGAGCACTACAACATTTCTGATAAGTATATGTGAATGACATATTGTTGATCGGAAATAATGTAGAATTATTCTGCAAAGCATAAATGAGTGTTTGAAAGGAGTTCTTTAAAATAAAGACCTCAGTAAAGCTACTTACATATTGAGCATCAAGATCTATTGAGATAGATCAAGACGCTTGATAAGATTTTCAATGAGTACATACCTTGACAAGATTTTGAAGTAGTTCAAAATGGAACAGTGAAAGAAGGAGTTCTTGCCTGTGTTGCAAGGTGTGAAGTTGAGTAAGACTCAAGACCCGACCATAGCAGAAAATAGAAAGAGAATGAAAAGTCATTCCCTATGCCTCAGTCATAGGTTCTATAAAGTATGCTATGTTGTGAACCAGACCTATTGTATACTCTGCCCTGGTTTGGCAAGGGAGTACAATGGTGATCTAGGAGTAGATCACTGGACATTGGTCAAAATTATCCTTGGTGGAATAAGGATATGTTTCTCAATAATGGAGGTGATAAAAGGTTCGTCGTAAAAGGTTACGTCGATACAAGTTTTGGCACTGATCCAGATGACTCTAAGTCTTAATCTAGCTACATATTGAAAGTGGGAGCAATTAGCTATAGTAGCTCTGTGCAGAGCATTGTAGACATAGTATATTTGTAAAATACATACGGCTCTGAATGTGACAGACCTGTTGACTAAACTTCTCTCACAAGCATAACATGATCATACCTTAGTACTCTTTGGGTGTTAATCACATAGCGATGTGAACTAGATTATTGACTCTAGTAAACCCTTTGGGTGTTGATCACATGAAGATGTGAACTATGGTTATTAATCACATACAGATGTGAATATTGGTGTTAAATCACATGGCGATGTGAACTAGATTATTGACTCAAGTGCAAGTGGGAGACTGAAGGAAATATGCCCTAGAGGCAATAATAAAGTTATTATTTATTTCCTTATTTCATTATAAATGTTTATTATTCATGCTAGAATTGTATTAACCGGAAACATAATACATGTGTGAATACATAGACAAACATAGTGTCACTAGTATGCCTCTACTTGACTAGCTCGTGAATCAAAGATGGTTAAGTTTCCTAGCCATAGACATGAGTTGTCATTTGATTAACGGGATCACATCATTAGGAATATGATGTGATTGACATGACCCATTCCGTTAGCCTAGCACTTGATCGTTTAGTATGTTGCTATTGCTTTCTTCATAACTTATACATGTTCCTGTAACTATGAGATTATGCAACTCCCGTTTGCCGGAGGAACACTCTGGGTGCAACCAAACGTCACATCGTAACTGGGTGATTATAAAGGAGTACTACAGGTGTCTCCAAAGGTACATGTTGGGTTGGCGTATTTCGAGATTAGGTTTTGTCACTCCGATTGTCGGAGAGGTATCTCTGGGCCCTCTCGGTAATGCACATCACTATAAGCCTTGCAAGCAATGTAGCTAATGAGTTAGTTACAGAATGATGCATTACGTAACGAGTAAAGAGACTTGCCGGTAACGAGATTGAACTAGGTATTGGATACCGACGATCGAATCTCGGGCAAGTAACATATCGATGACAAAGGGAACAAAGTATGTTGTTATGCGGTTTGACCGATAAAGATATTCATAGAATATGTAGGAGCCAATATGGGCATCCAGGTTCCGCTATTGGTTATTGACCGAGAATAGTTCTAGGTCATGTCTACATAGTTCTCGAACCCGTAGGGTCCGCACGCTTAAGGTTTCGATGACAGTTTTATTATGAGTTTATGAGTTTTGATGTACCGAAGGAGTTCGGAGTCCCGGATGAGATCGGTGACATGACGAGGAGTCTCGAAATGGTTGAGACGTAAAGATCGATATATTGGACGACTATATTCGGACATCGGAAAGGTTTCGAGTGGTTCGGGTATTTTTCGGAGTACCGGGGAGTTACGGGAATACGGGGGAGAAGTATTGGGCCTTATTGGGCCATACGGGAAAGAGAGAGGGGCTGCCTAGGGCAGGCCGCGCGCCCCCCCAAGGCCTGGTCCGAATTGGACTAGGGGGAGGGGCTGCGCCCCCTCCTTCCTTCCCTTCTCCCTCCCCCTTCCTTGTCTCCTACTCCTAATACTTGGAAGGATTCCTAGTTGGACTAGGAAAGGAGGAATCCTACTCCGGTGGGAGTAGGACTCCCTAGGGCGCTCCATAGAGGGGCCGCCCTCCCTCCTCCACTCCTTTATATACGGGGCAAGGGCACCCCATAGACACATAAGTTGATTCTGAATCGTTCCTTAGCCGTGTCGGTGCCCCCTCCACCATATTCCACCTCGGTCATATCGTCGCGGAGTTTAGCGAAGCCTGCGCGATAGAGCATCATCATCATCCCACGCCGTCGTCTTGTGGAACTCATCCCGACACTTTGCTGGATCGAAGTCCGGGATCGTCATCGAGCTGAGCGTGTGCTGAAATCGGAGGTGCCGTGCGTTCGGTGCTTGGATCGGTCGGATCGTGAAGGCGTCGACTACATCAACAGCGTTGTCATAGCGCTTCGCTTCGGTCTCACGAGTGCGTGGACGAACACTCTCCCCTCTCGTTGCTATACCATCACCATGATCTTGCGTGTGCGTAGGAAAAAATTTAAAATTACTACGTTCCCCAACAGTTAGACCCCTTTAGTGCTGGTTCGTGGCACGAACCGGTACTAAAGGTTGGCCCTTTAGTACCGGTTTGTGCGACAAACCGGGACTAAAGGGGCTCGTGGGGTCCCGGCCTGACGCCAGCCTGCCACCACTCCTTTAGTACCGGTTCGTGGCACGAACCGGTACTAAAGGTTCAACACGAACCGGCACTAATGCATAGTCGTTCGAACCAGTATTAATGATACCATTAGTACCGGGCCAAAATCGAACCGGGACTAATGTGTCTCACATAAGGTCCTTTTTCTACTAGTGAGAGGAGAGGGCCAGGCAGAGGAGAGAGCTGGATCGAGCCAGTTTATATCGGCGGACCGGCCGTCACGCCGTTACACGGCGTCAGCTCGCGGCCGTGATGCCACGTCGAGAAGACAGGGTCCCACGTGTCATAATAGTGCTTAAACTGCCCGAACAGGAGGTTTGGTTCTTTCTGCAAAATATTAGAAAAAAGATCAGTGTTTTCTGCAGCAAAAACGTAGAAGAGTGTTTTCTGCAAACCTAAGCTGAAATGTGGTGGTTTTCTGCAATTCACTCAACTATGGGTGTGTCCACATGGTTAGCTGCTGCTGCTGCATGCTTGCTCATTATTTCCAATTTTCCCATCACTCAACATTGATACGACTGTACATCGTACAGGAAGCAAAGTAACTGTTGCATGCATACAATTACAAGATGCATCTCAGCCGAAAGAGCCAAGTTAACAAGAGATAGTGTTTTCAAAAGATACAATGCTCAACATCCAGCAGGACACTAGTAGAAAACGGAGCTTTAGTGCCGGTTCGTAAGGGCCTTTAATGCCGGTTCCATAACCGGCACTAAATGGTGGGCACTAAAGCCCCCCCCTTTAGTACCGGTTCGGCACGAACCGGCGCTAAAGTGCCACCACGTGGCGTGAGCTCGCACCCCGGTATGGGGGACCTTTAGTACCGGTTGGTGTTACCAACCGGTACTAAAGGTTTTTTTTGAAATTTTTTTTGAAAATTTTGGAAAAAAAATGTTTTTTTCGATTTTTACTTTTTCTGAATTATTTGATGATTTAGTCTCTAATCA